>JACEEZ010003222.1:0-74276 GCA_016584305.1 Chionoecetes opilio
AAGTAAAATACAAAAAAATGCATTTATTGTTGTTATATGAGGGCAATAGTGCAAAATATCTTATAATATCCTATTTTGAGTTGCAAGACAGTATGAGAAAAATTCCATAAAAAACAATCGTTTCAGTTTTAAAAACAGCAATTCTTAATTTATAACAATTTCAAGTAACAGAAAGAATTTCCCAAGATTTGAAGACAAAATAAAAATAAATATGACCAAAATGGCCTTATTGATTCAGGGTTATTTAAAAAGATGCAAAATAATAGCAATCTCGTTTACATTGCTAAATAATTTGCAGTACACCTACTTATGAAACAAAATATATGAGGGATAATAATAAACAAAGGGATGAAAAGGATTATTACAGTCAATAAATCACAAAAAAGCCTGCATTTATAATTTTTTTTTTTTTTTATTAAAAAAGAAGAAAACAGCAGTGAATGACTTTCATTGGTTTGCAAAAATTATGTCACATATATTTCTCAATGGGACTTTTGTGTTGTTTTGAGCACCAGCTCAGGGACTTCCTTTGCTCATGCGGGCAGTGCACCCCAATTTCATCTTCCACACAGCTTTTCTTGATTTACTTTTTATTTTTAAATAATGCAGAAAAAACCCACTTCGACAGGTTTAGTTTAAGCAAAAGGCAAAAGAACTCGAACTGCCAGATCACCTTTTTTGGGATTTTGATTCCATCATTGAACCACCAGAAGCAAGACAAGGAGTTGACTGGAAAACATTCTTAGCTGTTAAATCTTTGGAAAAGCCCAAGAAATCTTCTTGTGGTCTTCTGACACATCATCAACCTGAACATAAAGAACGGATTTTTTGCTACTCTTACCATGATAAAATAACGGTTATTAATTGTCTCTCTCTTATTATTATATTCCAGTAATTTAAATTTTAAAATAATTAGATTCTTAGAATATCTATGGACCCCTAGAAATTCTTCCATGGACCCCTTGGGGACCATGGACCCCTGGTTGGGAACCACTGGCCTACAGTCATCATAATGGTGTAATGGTTGCCAAATTACAATGGAAATTGTGCTCTGGGCCTCAAGGGTTAAGTGTTGGGTATTATTATGGCTTAGGTCATCCTCGAGCCTGACAATGCTAACCTGTCTCATCGTGTAGATCCCCATTCGAGTTTTTGAACCCATTTCCAGGGCCCACAATTGAATAATAATGGCGTTAGGTTAGTAAATAACAAACAAAATATGATGTTTATTCTTACAAATAAGAAGGGAAGTGAGGCTGACGAGGCAATGCAAACCTTCAGAGTCATTCACCTTCAGGACACTCGTAACATAACCCTTAGGAACCCTTAACCCTTACCCTTTAACCCGTAACCCTTAGGAAGCCCTCACCCCATGACGCAATATCCCTTGAAACAATATCCTCATAGACGAAAAAAGTAACCGGAGGATATCACAACAAACGTCCTGTTCACTTATAAATGTAAAGGAAATTTGATAACCCATATATACTAGAGGTAATATCCGGCAGTAAGGCGCCAAAGGGAAACCCAAATTTTAAAGTTAAGATCAAGTTAAAAGGCCAACCTATAGTCCATTTTTTTCAACGAGGCAAAATTCCTTTCTATCTTATTAAGGTCTCTACCTTAAATTATGTCTATGTTTACCTGATAATAGGGTTAACTATGATAAAATACAGCTGACATTTAGAAGAAGAGTACTATTCCCTTCTCCTGGCATCAAATATCAGTCAGTAAGCAGCAAGAGGTCACGATTTTTCACCTCGTAAAAAAAAAAGAGACTAAGTCTGATGTATATTGTGGTTATAAAAATATCTTCACATTTACAGTATATAAAGTGAATGTTAACTTTTTGTTGTGATATCCCCAGAATTTATATCGTCTAGAGGGATATTATTTCAAGGAATATTGGGTCGTAGGGTGAGAGTTTATAAGGGTTATGTTACGAGTGTCCATAAAGTTATCGCTATGAGCCTTATTAACCCCATTGGCGCGTAACTGTTCATGACTAGCACTGCATCGATGGGCGTCATTCCCCTGATAGCTTAGGCATCGTTGCTCATTCCCCTTGATAGCTATAGGCATCGCTGGTCATTCCCCCTGATAGCTTAGGCATCGTTGCTCATTCCCCTTGATAGCTATAGGCTCATCCCCCCTATAATGCTCATTCCCCCTGATAGTTTAGGCATCGCTGCTCATTCCCCCTGATAGCTTAGGCATCGCTGCTCATTCCCCCTGATAGCTTAGGCATCGCTGGTCATTCCCCCTGATAGCTAAGGCATCGCTGGTCATTCCCCCTGATAGCTTAGGCATCACTGTTTCCCTTCCCCCGATAGTCAAGGATCGCTGCTCATTCCCCTGATAGCTTAGGCATCGCTGGTCATTCCCCCTGATAGCTTAGGCTCGCTGGTCCATTCCCCTGATAGCTTAGGCAATCGCTGGTGGGCTGGTGGGGGGGGGGGAATGTTGAAATTCTGTGATTACGTAAATTTGTGATCATTCTGAAATTCTTATAATAAAAACTGTGTTACCGAAAATTTGACTGCGATAAGAGAAAAAAGTAAAAAGGGAAATGTAAGCAATGAAGAGGGGGGGGGGGGGTTTATCGATAAAGTGTAAGAGTGTAAGCAAGGTGGTGAAGGGGCGGGGAGTGAAAGGTTAGAAAGTGAAAAGAGTTTTAATAAAGTAAGATTAGAAATGAAGTGGAGTAAGAGTGTAATGCAAGAGTGAAAGAGTGTAAGAAAGAGTGTAAAGGGGGCAAGATGAAGAGTGTAACAAGATGAAAGAGTGTAATGAAAGAGTGAAAGAGTGTAATGAAGAGTGAAAGAGTGTAAGCAGGGGGTTAATGAAAGGGGAGTGAAAAAGAGTGAAAGAGTGTAATGAAGAGTGAAAAGTGAATGAGAGTGAAAAGTGTATGCAGAAGAAAGAGTGTATAAAAGAGTGGAAAAGAGTGAAGGAAAGAGTGTAATGAAAGCGTGAAAGGAGTGATGAAGAGTGTAAGGTGTAATGCAAGATGAAAGAGTTAAAATGAAAGGGAGTGTAAGAGTGTAATGCAAGAAAAAAAAGAGTGTAATGCCAAAAGGGTGAAAAAAAGGGGGTTAAGGGCAAAAAGTTGGGTATAAAGTCTTATGACGTGAAGGGGGTAAGAAGGGGGGGGTGAAAAGAGGAAAAGGGCAAGAATTAAATTAGCATAAAGAGTGTAATTTTTGAAAGCAAGAGGAAGGATGTAAAATGAAGGAAAATTTTTTTAAAGAGTGAAAGGGTTGAATCAGATTAAAAGGTTGAAGGTTGAGATTTAAGAGATTGTGGCTTTAAAATAAGATTGAAAAAAGGAAGGGTGTCAAATTAATCAAATAAAGAAAATTTAGAACCTTGCACAGGGAACTTTAAGAATGAAAGATTTACGGGAAAAAATTAATTTGTACAAAATTAAAAGGGTTAACTATGTTCCTTGTGGGCGTTATGATGGGTTTACCATTACCTTTGTTTGTAGGTATAAATAGAAAAGGAGAAGGAGAAAGTGGCGTGTGGTTTTTAACAAAAATAGATTAAGGTACATGAAATTTAAAGTGAAGGAACTTGAGGTTTTAAAGAGAAAAAGATATGGATAATTTTTCAACCCCTATGTTAGGAAAGAATAGTTTTAGCAAGGTGTATAGGGTTAGCAAAGAGTTTTGGTAAAAAAAAAATTTTGGAAAAAGTGGAAAGTTGTTAAAAAACTACAAATAAGGAAATTAAGAACTTGAATAAAGAAATAAAGTAATTATTAAAAAAAATTTAAAAAGAAAAATAATGAAAGTCTTTTAATAAGGTTTGTGGGGTTGAGGGACCAAAAGGCCGAGGCCTATAGAGATGAATTGAGAGGAAAACTTATTCGAAAAGAAAAATTATGTACAGGAAAATTTAAAAGGGTTGTGGAATTTAAAAGGAATGGAAATAAATAATCTGTTTTGTTTTAAAAATTGATGGAAAGGGATTAAAAGGAAAGCATGAAGTAAAAAAAATTGGACACTTTGGGAGTTCTTTAAAAAATTTAAAAAATAGAGGAAAGATGGAAGCGGAGAGAAAATATATAATTAATTTAAAAATTTTAGTTAAGAAAATAAGGAAGTTCTTTTTGGTAGTTTGTTGAGGAAAACGGAGCTCATTAAAATGGGGTAAAATTTGCGGGCCTTAGCAGGGGAAAATTTTTAAAGTTGTTGGCACCACGGGGGAAACCCCAAGTTGTTTTTTTCCCTAAATTGGGCAAGGGGGAATGGGCGAGATTCCCTACACCCAGGGTTTTGCGGTGTTGTAATAAACTGAGGCAGAAATAAGATGAAGTTATTAGCTTGTTGATTTTATGCTTCTTTTTTTCAAAATTGTTTTTGAGTTAAATTTTGAGAAAAGCATCATCAAAAAAACCATCCCACCTACATCAAAACCAACCCCAAACCAAAACAAAACACAACCAGTGGCCTACACCCAGGGGGAGGTGTTAAAAGCCAGAGAAATAAAAAAATGGGCTACAATTAATATCTGTTCGTTTCCAACTTTTAGAGTATTTACTTAATGTGAAGAAAACACAAAAAACACACACAAACACACACACACACACACACAAAACACCCCACAACACACACAACGAAACCTCGCAAAACACAACACACAAAACACACACACACACACACACACACACACACACAAAACACATCACTGTTCACACACCACACAGCATAAAAAATCGAAATAAACACTCAATTACATACAAAATTACCCCAAAATTACAAAAACACACACACACACACACACACACACAAACACACACTTAGGAGGAACTCCGTAGTGTAAGGGATAGCACGCTCGGCTCACAGCCGAGAAGTCCCGGGTTCGATCCCCGGGCGGAGCGAAGACAGACGGGCGGTCTTCTTAAAACCCGAGCCCCTGTCCGCCCATCAGTGAATGGGTACCGGGTGTTAGCCGGGGGTTTGTGACCCGCCTCCCGGGGTGGTGGCTTCGGCCAACACTAAAGATGAATGAGAAAAATAAATGTTGATATGGAGACGGGGCCATACGAGCGTTGCTCAGGCCCTGTAAAATACAACTAGATGAACACCAACACACACACACACACACACACACACACACACACACACACACACACACACATACACACATAGCATAAACAATCGAATATAAACACTGAAAGTATGTAGCAACGTTATGATTATATTTATTTGTTATTAGCAAAATAGTTACAACGTTCAACTGCTATAAAAACTAAATGGAAAAAGTTACGTTGTATTTCGAACCTATTTCCATGGAATTGCGAACGTGTCACATTGGCTGCCTGACATTTGTAGATAATAATTTCAAACACTTGTATTTAATAATTTCCGAGTATTGGCTTTGAACTTCAGATAGAAACACTTATTAATTACCTTCAATATACACTTAATTATCTAGCAGTGGACGATAAATTCTGAGTCTTATTTTCTAGCAGTGAACGATAAATTCTGAGTCTTGCAAAAAATAAATATCAAACACAAATAACTAACAAAAATATCGAGGAATTAGGTAGTTTTCAGCACTTTAAAAACACCATGGGCACTAAAACACATATATTTAATAGATTATCATACAAAATTGCGATAAAACCACCTCAGTCCCTTAAACCAACCAGCTAAAGCAACATTATCCTTCCTCCTCAACCACACACGCAATACCTTCCACACACACACACACACACACACATACACACACTTAACACACAGACACAACCCTTCACCCTCAAAACAAAGCTTGCCCCGCAGTGCTGAGTTAAGGGAAATTTCAATGTGTGTGTGTGTGTGTGTGTGTGTGTGTGTGTGTGTGTGTGTGTGTGTGTGTGTGTGTGTGTGTGTGTGTGTGTGTGTGTGTTGTGTCTACTGTGCAAATTGGCCGCACCACAGCTCCTCTCCTAATCCACACGAGATTCCCATAATGCACTTCAGGCCTGTGTGTGTGTGTGTGTGTGTGTGTGTGTGTGTGTGTGTGTGTGTGTGTGTGGGTGGGTGGGTGGGTTTTGGGTGGGTGGGTGGGTGGGTGGTTGGGGGGGGTGGGGTGGGTGGTGTGGTGGGTGGTGTGTGTTTTGTGTGTGTGTGTGTGTTGTGTGTGTGTGGGGGGTGGTTTGGGGCTTGGGGTTTTTGGTATATTAAAAGGGGAGGAAAAAAGGACTAGGAGGGACAAAGACAGATAAAAAGAGAGAGAGAGAGAGAGAGAGAAGAGAGAGAGAGAGAGAGAGAGAGAGAGAGAGAGAGAGAGAGAGAGAGAGAGAGAGAGAGAGAGAAAAAAGGAGTAACAAAAACCGGGAAACTTTATCACCTCACTGCACCGGCGAGTTCATTTAGCCTAATACTTGGCTAATTATCTTGAAAAATGCGACAATAATCCAGGCAGCTCATTCAACAGGTGCTTAAGCAATCAAAACACGGCGAGGAGCAAAATTAGTAACAGGCTGGAAAATGTGTTAAGTATTCAGCCAAGAACGAGAAGATAAGTTAAAAGTCCGAAATATTTAAAACTGGAGTTCAGAGTGTTGGAGGAGGAGCTTAACCCCTTCACCTCCAGATCGTTCCTTTGCTATAAAAAATGTGTATGTTGTTAGCCATAAAATTACGAAAAGTGACCGAATATACCAAATTAACTAATGGACAAGGATACTAAACAAGTCATATCTATAAAATATTTTGCTATATTCACTAAATATCGTCTAATGGTACCAAAATTACAATGGAAATTACGTTCTGGGCCTCAAGGGGTTAAAGGATTACAATATACAGGTGAAGGTTTTATAACGTGAGAAAGAAGACACTATTCCATCCTATCTATACATCATACACGTTAGAAATGCAACAAAGTTAGAATTTAGAAATTTAGAAAAAGTTAGAGCTTTCCTGATACTAAACTAAATGAGGTAAAATCTCAAAAGGAATTTTAAAGTTAAGAGGAAGAATTTGTAATGTAATCGGAATAAACTCGAATACAAAAAAAAGAATAAAAAATAGAATAAAAAATTGGCTCAAACACTTAGAAGAAAAAAAAAAGGTTAAACTTGACGTGTTAGATGAAGCTGAAAAAATACTTTAAAATAGATATAGTTAATCATTAAAAAAAATGTGTGTGTGTGTGTGTGTGTGTGTGTGTGTGGTGTGTGTTGTGGTTTTGCGGCGGCGTGGTGGCGTGGGGGGGGGGGGGGGGGGTTGAGATGCGTGGGAAAAAGGGCAATTTAGTGTGTTAGATGAAGCTGAAAAATACTTTAAATAGGTATGTTAATCATTAAAATAAATCCCTAAAGCTACCATCAAAAATGTTCAAGGTAGCCCCGACATTTTGAGAGGAAAACAAATCATAAGTGGAAGAAGGCAAAAAAAAAAAAGGGTGGAAGGGGACCGAGGTTAGTTTTCCAGCAACAAAACACAGCACCTGTCCTCAAAACGAAGCCGCGAGGTCAATATTTTCTGACGAGTTACGACTTTCTTCTTTAGGAGTGTCCAACAAAACTTTCAAACATTTTCCCCGTGTCATAAGTTCTCCAGCGATAAGTTATCACTCTCAATCATCTGTAATGACGCGGCCTGTTTATTCCCTCACCCACAAACCTTTTCAACAAATACTTTCCGTTAATATTATTTTTCTCTTTTTATTTATTTATTATTATTTAATTGATCAATTTTCCTTCCTTTTTTAACTATTATTCGTCCTTCATCTATCATTTCCACCTTTTTTCTTTCTTTTCTAATTCCTACACGTTCTTCTATAATAATATAAGCGAAAGTGTGTCTGTCTGTGTGTCTGTGTGTCCGCGATAGGTGCCGCCCCCCCGTGTCGGAATCCCATCACTATGGCACAGTTTTGGAACCAGGTTGACCAGGGGAAGGTTTTATTTTTAGTAGCCTATTAGCGAGAATTATGAAGAAAAAAAGTGGGTTGCGAGAATTGAGGAAACCTTGATGTAGGCCCCGGGCAGTGATTCCCAACCTTTACACCTTGGAGGAACCCGTAATAATTTTTCATATTCCAAGGAACCCCTATTATATAGTATACTAATATATATATATATATATATATATATATATATATATATATATATATATATATATATTATATATTAAAATTTTTTAAAAAAAGTTCTTGAGCAATATAATTCATATGAATCTACAATTACATCACCCTGTCCCTAGAGTTCACACTAATAAGTCAATAATGTTATGACTTTCCTTCAGTGTGAAAACTTGGGCTTGTTTCTCTTTGCGTACCTGTGAAATTCTTTGCCGAATTTTTGACAGACACACACAGTTCTTCCTCGACAGACAGAAGACTATTTCTTGATTTGCTTTTAATGACGGTCAGGCATGAGAAAGCTTGTTCACACAGGTAGGACGTTGAAAACTGGAGTAAAACATCCAATGCTTTTACTGAGATGACAGGGTACTCTTGCTTTGCTGAAATCCAAAACTTGTCAAGTGATACTTCATTACATTTCATTTTCAAGGTTCGATCGCACTGGAGTTCACTCAGTTCTTTCCCCTTCTTGCAGATAAGTAGGTTTTTCTGTACTTGGTGAGAACTCCAGTGAAGGGGTTTCTCACCCAGTCATACGTATCTGATGACAAGGAGGGGAAGTACTTATGAAGTTTTTCTGACAGTGATCCCAAAGACTTGTAATTAAAGGAAAGACATTTCATATTCAGTCTGAGTTTGAACTTGAAGTAGGAGTGGACACATTTCGACGTTTCCTCTTGAAAGGTGCTTTTTCCAAATAGCGAGTTTATTCTTAAATGCAAGAAGTTTGTCTGTGGAAGTCAAAATGTTTTCCTTCGCACCCTGCATGCTGGTGTTCAAGTTATTTAAATGCTGATAAATATCTACTAAATATGCTAGTTTCATTTGCCAGTTTGTAGATTCAAGACATTCACAGAAACTGGATTTATTATTCTCTTTGAAGAAAAGCAGCAGTTCCTGTCGCAGCTCGAATACCCTTGTCAAAACTTTACCTCTCGAAAGCCATCGAGCCTCTGTGTGCTGGGGAAGCGTCCACGTGATCTTTTTGCATGTTTTCACACAACCTTGCAAATATGCGAGAAATTCAGAGGGCGCGCTTTATAAAAGTTAACCATGTTCACAGTTATATCAAGGACTTGTTTTAAATAACCCCAATAGTTTTTGAAACCAGAACTTCTCGGTGGAGAAAGCAGTGAGTTGTTATGGGCTTCAGGGTTTTTTTTTTTTTTCACGTGATACAAAAACCTTTTTACTGAGCCAATTTTTGAGGGAGCACCATCAGTGCAGGTTCCAACGCATCGGTTCCATGACAAACCACAAGATTCCAGGTAAGAAGACAGATGTGAAATGTCGTGGCATTTGGTAGTTTCTGGCAGTTCTTTACAGCAAAAATAATTTTCCATTATTTCACCTTTATTTTTAAATCGTACAAATGCCCGCAGCTGAGCTTTACCAGTTATATCAGTTGTCTCATCTACTTGGAGAGCAAGTTGTTATTTTGCCGCATTTCAGGGCAAAATACCCGAAATATTGTTGGACAGGTCATCCACACGCCTACTAATTTTATTATCAGAAACAGGAACCTTGCTTAATATTTTCAGTTCTTCACCAAGCATTGTTTCACAATTATTTTGCAAGCAGGCATTATTAGGCTTTCTGCAATAGTGTGACTTTTCATTTTCTTGGCAACTAGCTCAGCCACTAAATAGCTTGTTCTTGGGGCCCTTTTCACTGATGGTTACCTTCTTTTCAAAACTTTTTTCTTTCTGCGTGAATCCAAAAGTCTTCGAAAATAATCCCCGGTTTTATTTGACAAGTGGCTGTGATTAGTAGTTAAGTGTCGCTTTAACTTTGGGGTGGGGCCATAGCTGTGTTAGCGAGCTTTTTCCCACAAACAATGCCAAAAGGAAAGTGGACAGTTTTCTTATCCAGTCCATGTAAAGCCAATGGCCAGATACTATCATTGTAAAGGCGATTTTTTAACATCACTCACTTTTCCTTTACTCGTACTTGGCGTGGTATTTGTGATTCTTCGTCACTGTCCTCCTCTCCACTGACATGCCTTCTTTTCAAATATTTGAACATGCTTCAGTCTTTTAAAAACCGTATCAAAACTAATATTAAAATGGCGAGATTAATTAACACAACGTTTCACTCGGTTGCGCTGCTCAAACTGACTGCAAGATGTGTGAAAAAGGGTGGGCTGGGGGGTCGTGACAACGTATGATACTCGTACGGGTTGCGTCACCCCCCTACCCAACCCCTGTGTCGCCAAACTTGCGGAGTAGGCAGGAAGGCGGGACCCGCACCCGGGAAAATAACACTATTTTTTTCTTAATTTATGCATATTATTTGCTCTCATTACTAATACATTGTACTGACTGACACGTACGAGTATGTTGGTGTCTGGAAAGTGTTTGTGACGTGTTGTTGAGAGGAATTATGAATTATGAATTAAGATCACTGTCATTTTTTAATAGCACATAAATTTTTTTTACGGTTTCTCGCGGAACCCCTGGTGATGGTCGGGGAACCCCGGTTGGGAATCACTGATTGTAGGATGATGGGTAATGGGTGAGTGAAATGGGGTGGGGGGTGATGGGTTGGGGTGGTGATTTGGGGGAGGGAATAGGTGGGGGGTGATGGGTAATGGTGAGTGAATGGGGGTGTGGTGATGGGTAATGGGTGAGGAATGGGTGGGGGGTGATGGGTAATTGGGTGAAGGAATGAATGGGGTGGGGGGTGATGGGTAATGGGTGAGTGAATGGGTTGGGGGGATGGGAATGGGTTGGCGTTAATCTAATTTCTACATCCATGATTCAGGAAAGTTAGAAGGGGCTATCTGGTGGTGGTGAACAGGTGGTTGGGCCTTAGCCAATAGCCCTCGCGGATCTGCAAAAGTCGCCGGAGGGCGGCTTGCGGTAGTCATCTATAATTCCATCCTTTCTTCTTTCAAAATCCTACACCCTTATCTATCATTTCTTTTTTTCTTCTTTTTAACTCCTTTGCGTCTTATTTATCATTTCCATCCATTTTTTCCTTTTTCTACCTCACGTCTCATTACATTTCATGCTTATTCTTTCTATATCCTTAACCTTTTGCTTCTACGACATCTCCAACAAAGAAAACAAATATTTGATAAACATCATCAGTAATTGATACACAGGAAGCCATTATTTGAACTTAATTATTGAGTGTATCTCGGAATATCGACCTGTTCACATGGGCTGAATTATTTTACCAATGATTTTTATCATTAGCTAATTTATGCATGGTTTTATTATTATCAGATACGAATATAAATGGAAGCTAATAAATTTCGCTTCTATTTATAACCTTCATGATAAAATTGACTCGCAAGTTTAATGGCGAAAGTTAAATGAAGATATTTCTTTATAGTTCGTAATGCCATTCTTAGCGTTCTACTGTTTTTTATTTGTAATATATAGAAAAACATTACGAAGATTAAGATATCATATATACTGTAAACCCTCTATATGATAGTCCATAGACACTATATCTCTTTGTCGGGCGCCCCGCAGGCCCTATGCAGCCCCGACAATTCAAAACATTGTCGCGTGTGCAGTCCAGGTATACAGTGGTCTATGCCACAGTCTAATGGGGAGTTTTACATTAGGGACATCAGTAACAAAGCACTGTAACTCTCAGGCCTGCACATCTTCTGCTCTGTGAGGCTGATGATTATCATTTACCGTAAATTTACATGTACTTTTTTGTGGACATATTAGATAACCCTTCATACAACAACTGAAACAGTTCTTTTTAATAAAAAATGTAGTTCTTTTATTTGTCGCACTTGGTGAAATATGGCAAAACAATTGAATACTTGAAAACTCAATCTTTAAAAATCGTCTTTTCATAAAAAAACACAAGTCAAGCAGAATGAGGCTTCAGGAAATATCTACTTGTATGTAAGCATTCACTGAGTACCTATTTTGGTGTATAGTCTCTCTTACGACGAACATTTAACCAAGAAGTATTTAAGTGCTTGGCACCTCAACGAACAGTCCTCTATCGAAGACAATACTGGTCTTGTTTACTATTTCCCCCGCCGCGAACTCTAAGCCCCTCCACCTCAATCTTTCCCTCGAATCAATCAATCAACCCTTCCCTCTGAATACCCTATGTCCTCTGGTTTACCTATTGTAACGAAGGAGGGTGGGGGCAACCCACCCCTCTCAAACTTCGTCACACTAACGGCTCGGGGCTATGGAGGAGACGGAAGGACTGCAAGGAGACTTTACTGCTGTGCACGACCTTATTACCCCAACTACTACTACCCACAGTACATATAGTGACTGCACGTCTGTCACGTAACTACACGCGCCACTCCGCTCCGCCCCAACACAACACAAATCACAGTCAAAGCACGAAATAAGGAGACGAAAGTCTTCTTATGTGGGAACGGAATGTGGGAGCGGATGCCACGAATATTCCAGTAGAGGATAGAGTGTGATGAGATAAGCGGGTGATGATAGTTAGGATGACATGTAGCCTGTGGTATTGAGAAGTTAGGAGTATCAGTGATATGAGCTGTGAGGTAAGGAGCGGCGCGGTGGCGATAAGGCGCTGAGCTGTCCATCCCGTGTCGTGTCAACAGGAAAGTGGGTGATAGCAGATCCTGCCGGCGGGATGGTTTCTGTGGAGATGCTGAACGCCACACTCTGTTTTGGTTAAATGTTCGTCGTAAGAGAGACTATACACCCAAATAGGTACTCAGTGAATGCTACATACAAGTAGATATTTCCTGAAGCCTCATTCTGCTTGAACGTGTGTTTTTTTATGAAAAGGACGATTTTTAAAAGATTGAGTTTCAAATATTCAATTGTTTTGCCAATATTTTCCCCAAGGCAGACAATAAAATGAAAATGGATGGGTAATGGGTGAGTGAATGGGTGGGGGGTGATGGTAATGGGTGGGGGGGGGGGGGTGATGGGTAAATGCGGTGAGTGAATTGGGGTGGGGGCGTGATGGGGTTAATGGGTGAGTAATGGGTTGGGGGCGTGGGTGATGTGAATGGGTTGGAGTTAATACATACATTTCTACATCCATGATTCAGGGAAAGTTAAAAGTGGATTATTGGTGGTGACGTGAACAGGTGGTGGGCCTAGCCATATAGCCCCTCAGCAGGAGCTAGCCAAAAAAAGTCCGGCCCGGAGGGGGGGCTTTGCGGCTAGTCATCTATAATCCCATCACTTTTCTTCTTTTTCAAAATACTAACAAGTCTTTAATCTAATCATTTCCATTTATTTCTTTCTTTTTTCAACTCCTTCTGCGTCATTTATTTATCATTTCCACCATTTCTTTCCTTTTGTCATACCTACACGTCAATTCATCTATCCTTTCATTGAACTAATTCTTTCCTATTATAACTTTTACAACTGATGTCTTTCTACAACATCTCCATACAAAAGAAAAAAACAAATATTATGTGGATTCTAAACAACTCATCAGTAATCTGATACACAGGAAGCCATACTGTGAAATGCATTTATTGAAGTAGTAATTCGGAATACGAACCTGTTGACATGGGCCTGAACGTATTTGTACCAATGATTTTTTTTTATTCATTTAACGCTATTATGCATGGTTTTAATTAATTTATCCAGGATAAACGAAATATAGCAATGGAAAGCTAATAAAATTGACGCTTCATGATACCCTCATGATAAAAGTTGACTCGCAAAGTTTTAAATGGCGCGAAAGAGTTAAGTGAATTGATATTTCTTTCATAGTCTCGTAATGCCATTTCTTTAGCGTGGTCTTACTGTTTTTTATTTGTAAATTATAGCGAACAAACATTTACGAAGATTACAGCAATCATATATACTGATAAACCCTGTCTATATGGATAGGTCCATAGACACTATATCTCTTTGCGGGCGCCCCGCAGGCCCTAGCAGCCCCCGACAATTCAAACACATTGTGCGGCGTGTGCAGTCCAGGTATACAGTGGTCTATGCCACAGTCTAAATAGGGATAACATTATGGACCACTCGTAAACATAACACCATTATAAACTACTCACCCACGACCAATATTCCTTGAATAAATATCCCCTCTAGACGATAATAAAATTACTCGAGGATATACACAACAAAAAGTTACATTCACTTTATTAAATGTAAGATATTTTGATAACCACAATATATCACATGTCTTTTTTTTTACAAGAGTGAAAAATTGACTCTTGATGCTTACTGACTGAGCATTTGATGCCGGAGAAGTGGAAATATTACGCCTTCTTCTAAATTTCGTGGTATTTTTATAGATAGTTAACCCTATTATCAGGTAAACATAGAAATACTTTTAGTATGGAGACCTTCATAAGATAGAATCGAGAAATTTTCGCCCTGGTTGAAAAAAAAAATGGACTATAGGTTAGGCCCTTTTTAACTGATCTTACTTTAAACTTGGTCCTTCGCCGCCCTTACTCGCCGAGAATTACTATAGTATATATTGTGGTTATCAAATTTTTCTTCACATTTACAGAAATGGAATAGGAAAGTCTTTGCTTGTTGATATCTTCCAGTAACTTTTTTCGTCAATGAGGATCATTGTTCAATGGGAATTGGGTCGTGGGCCCGTGAGGGTTCCTAAGGGTTTACGGGTTAAAAGGTAAGGGTTAAAGGGTTCCTAGGGTTATGTTAACGAGTGTCCTGAAGGTGAATGACTCTGAGGTTTGCATTGCCCCGTCAGCCTCACTTCGCCTTCTTATGGTATGAATAAGCATTTTAGTTTGTTTGTTATTTAACTACCTAAGGCAGTATTATTCAATTGTGCATGGGAAATGGGGTCAAAAAGACTCAGAATGGGAGATCTACACGATGAGGACAGTGTTTAGCATTGTCAGGCTCGAGGATGACATAAAGCCATAAATTTAATACCCCAACACTTAACCCTTTGAGGGCGCAGAGCACAATTTCCATTGTAATTTGGCCAACCATAACACATTATGGATGAATGCAGGCTTGAGGCCAATATTACTCTTATCGGATGTGACCATGGTTGGTCACTGTCTAATGTGGTATAATTACGTACTTTTCTGTAATGGCTACAGACGATCAGGATAGCAGCAAAGGAAAAAGACCTGGGCGTGAAGGGTGTTGATGATAACAGAGGTGGTTGTGATGAAAGCAGAGATGCACATAATTAGTACAAACAATTGTACTTCATTATGTCCTTGCATCGTTTGCTGCAGCATAGACTATACTAGTAATAGAAGCATTCCCAAAATAAGTGATATAGTGATATAATATAGTAATATAGTGAGTGATATAATGTAGTAATATAGTAATAATAGCATAATAAACGGCTCATAAGTGGATTCCAAAGTAAAAAAAGTTTCACCCACATTGACGAAGCTCAAAAACATATCTATATCAGGGCAGTGATTTCCCAAACCGGGGTTCCGCCCCGACCATCACACGAGGGGGTTCCCGAGAAACCCGTTTTTTTTTAAAAAATAAATATGTGTATTACAAAATGACCGTGAATCTTAATTCTAATTCATAATTCTACTCAACAACACGGTCACAAACACTTCCAGGAAAAAAACAAACCAACATACTCGTTACGTGTCAGTCAGTACAATGTATTATAGTAATTGAGAGCAATATAATATGCATAGAAGACAGGAAAAAAAAATATAGTGTTTATTGACGGTGACGGAACGCCCTTCATTCCTACTCCGCCAGTTTGGCGGACACATGGGTTGGGTAGGAGGGTGTTAGGAGTACCTGTATAAGAGTACCTGTATTATATAGAGTAGCGACCAAATCGATTTGTGGGCGCCCCATCTTGGTGCCAAGGCCCCGTCTCGTTCACCCAAGACCCGGGGAAGAGTTCTCAAGGCATTACCCGCAGTAATATGTAGACATGTATAAAGGGATAGACTGTTATTCGGAAATGTTGTTTCTATAAGATTATCACATAAAAACATAGGTAAAACACAATTAATAAAGTTCATATTATGAGACTACTGAAGAAATATGATGAACTAAACATTCACTTTTAAAACTCGTCGTCATGTAGAACTTTGTGGGACAGCTTATAAGATGGCCAGATATCCATACAAGCAGGATATGAATTAGGCTTTTCCATTGACATATTTGTTTTTTGATACATACAATAATACCATGCAAACCTTAAGGTTAACTAAATAATGCTTCTTCTCCCGCCTTCTCTCTCTCTCTCCGTGAAAAAAAGAGAGAGGATTATAAGTGAAAGAGAGAGAGTGAGAGGTATGAGCGTATACCCAAACAAAAACTTTATAAATTCTTCTCTCAATATATATATAGAAAAAAAAACAAAAATATATTATATATATATATATATATATATATATTCTAGAGATAATTTGGAAAAAAAAAGGTTTTTTTTCTCTTTTGCTGTTGGGTTTACTCTCTCAATCTCCTCTTCATATATCTTTCACTCCTCTCTCTCTCTCTCTCTCTCTCTCTTCTCTCCTCTCTCTCTCTCTCTCTCTCTCTCTCTCTCTCTTCTCTCTCTCGCTCCGCTGAAAGAAAGAGAGAGAGAGGAGAGAGAGAAATGAAAGAGATATGAGGAGAGTGAACCAAAAACCTTTTCACATTCTCTTTCTCTCTCTCTCTCTCTCTCATTCCTCTCTCGCCTATATATATATATATATATATAATAGATATATTATATATATATATATATCTATTATATATATATATCTATATATAATATTTATATATTATATATATATATATATTTATTATATTTATATATATATATATATACTAGATATATATATATATATATATATATAATATATTTCTATATATATATTTAGAGAGAGAAGGATGCAGGAGAGAGGGAGAGAGAGAGAGGGGCAGATGTCGGGGAGAGAGAGAGATGAGGAGCAGGAGAGGTTTGAGAGAGAGTGGGGCGAAGACCGAGAGAGAGGGAGAGAGATGTGGGAGAGAGGTGATGGGAGGAGGAGAGGAGGAAGGGGGACGAGTTCGGGGGAGGGAGAGCCCGAGCCCGGGGAGAGGAGGAGGGCGAGAGAGAGAGAGGGAGAGAGAGAGAGATGCTGGAATAATAATTATAAAGGTTTTTTTGGTTACTCTCTCATATTCTCTCACTCATCTCTCTTTCACTTATATCTCTTCTCTCTTTCACGGAGTGAGTTTTTAGAGAGAGAGAGATAGTGATGAGACAGAGTAGGAGAGAGAGAGCGAGAGATGCGAGAGAGAGGAGAGCGTTCCGAGGATGGAGGAGATGAGACCGATCGAGAGAGGGGGTATTTGTTTTTTTTTTTTGGGGGGCAGGGAGGGAGGAGAAGAGAGAGGTGGCGAGAGAAGAGAAGGGGGAGAGACGGAGAATGAGCACGGGAGAGAGAGGGAGGAGGGAGATGAAGCGAGAGCGGGAGGATGAGAACGAGAGCAATTTATTTAGTTAACCTTAATGTTTGCCATTGGTATTATTGTAGTATCAGAAAAACCGAAAAAATATGTCAATGGAGGAAAGTAATGAAAATTTTGGCTCTATTGATATCTGCCATCTATAAGTGTCCCACACAAGTATACATGGACGGACGAGTTTAATGAATGTTAGTTCACATTAATTTCTCAGAGTCTCATAATGGACCTTTATTGTAATGTGTGTTACTTATGTTTTATTGATAATCTTATAGAACCAAAACATTTCCGGCGAGATAACAGTCTTATCCTTTATACATGATAACATGATATACTGCGGGGTAATGCCCTTGAAAATTCCACGGGTCTTGGGTGAACGAGGAGGGTCCTTGGCCCAAGGACTAGATGGCCGCCAGTAGCGTTTAACATAGGGCAATGAATGGCGTTACCCTCTTTATAAAGATACCCTAGGAGGGTGACGCAACCCTGTACGAGTATATACGGTGTCACGAGACCAGACCACCCGTTTCACACCATCTTCCTTCAGTCAGTTTTGAGCAGCGCAACCGAGGTGAACGTTGTGTTAATTAAATCTCAACAGTTAATATTGTTTGATAGGATTTTAAAGACTGAAGCGATGTTCAAATATTGAAAAGAAAGCATGTCAGTGGAGAGGAGGACAGTGACAAGAATCACAAATACCCCAGCCAAAAGATAAAGGAAAAGTGAGTGATGTTAAAAAAAATCGCCTATACAATGACAGTTTTCTGCCATTGGGTTCACATGGATGGGGATTTTTAAGTTTTTTTAAAAGAAGGTAACCTCCCCGGATAAGCCAAAAAAAGAAGCTATTTAAGGGGCCGAGCATGTTTCCAAGAAAATGAAAAATCACATATTGAGAAACCTAATAAGCCTTGCAAAAAAATAATTTTGAGAACAAGCCAGGTGAAGAAGTGAAAGTGAATTTAAACAAGGTTTCCTGTTTCTGATAATAAATTTGTGGGTGTGGGACTGTCCCAAAAATATTTCTGGTATTTTTTTGAAATACTGCAAAATAAAACTTTGCTCTCCAAAGTAGAGAGACAACGAATTTAAATGGTAAAAATCAGCTGCGGATTTTTTTACGATTTTAAAATGAAGGTGAAATAATGGAAAAATTTTTTTTGCTGTAAAGAATGCCAGAAACTACCAAAGGGCCCCGACATTTTCAACCTTGTCTTCTTCCTGGGAAACTTGTGGTTTTCATGGAACGAGCGTGGGAAAGCACTGATGGTGCCCCCTCAATGATTTTCCAGTAAAGGCTTTGTTTTTCACGCGTTTAAAAAAAAAGCCCCGAAGTCATAACAATCACTGCTTTCTCCACCCCAGGGAAAACTTGGAAGAAGCCTTCACCCCTTTTTTTTTTCTTCCCCCCCATAGCCAACAAGCCTGGGGAATGGCGGGAAACGGGGTTTTTGGGTGGGGGGAAGCAATATAAGTGATTTATGGCTCCCAAAAAAATCATCAAAGTACTATATGTAAAAATCTAACCTAACCTAACCTAAACCACAAAGTATCCTAATCTCACCTAACCAAACCCTTAACCACAAAGTATACCTAACCGAACCTAACCCAAAGTATACCAAACCCTAACCTAACCTAACCTTAACCACAAAGTATTTCTAACCTTAAACCCACAAAGTATTTCTAACCTTAACCACAAAGTATCCCAAACCCTAACCTTAACCACAAAGTATACCTCCTAACCAACCCTTTAACACTTAACCACAAAAAGTATACCAACCTTAACCACAAAGATACCTAACCTTAACCACAAAGTATACCTAACCCCAAACTAACCTTAACCACAAAGTATACCTAACCCAACCTAACCTAACCTAACTGGACTTAAAATTTTTTTGAGACACCCATATTTCATAGCGGCCGTGTGGGTTAACCAAGGCTGAGCGCACGCTGGAACCTTTACAGATGTGAAGTACAATAAGCATACAATACAGTGCGGTAGTTGGGTTTTCAGTCCCAAAACCGGAAGGATGAGTCCAAGTATTTCCAACTTTATAAAGCAGCGCCCTCTGAAGTCTCGCATATTTGCAAGGTTGTGTGAAAAACATGCAAAAAGATCAAAGTGACGCTTCTCCAGCACACAGAGCTCGATGGCTTTCGAGAGGTAAAGTTTTGACAAGGGTATTCGAGCTGCGACAGGAACTGCTGCCTTTTCTTCAAAGAGAATAATAAATCCAGTTTCTGTGAATGTCTTGAATCTACAAACTTGGCAAATGAAAACTAGCATATTAGCAGATATTTATCAGCATTTTAAATAACTTGAACACCCAGCATGCAGGGTGCGAAGGAAAACTCGACTTCACAGGACAAAATTCTTGAATTTAGAATAAAATCCTTTGGAAAAGCACCTTCAAGAGGAAACTTCGAAAGTTTCCACTCGTACTTCAAGTTCAAATTTAGACGAATATAAAAAATGTCATTCCTTTCCCCCCCCTTAAAAGGGAAATTTGGGTTTTTTAACCCACTTTTCAGAAAAATTTCCTAATTCCTTCCCCTTTGCACCCCAGACCCCCGATATTTTGGGTGAAAAACCCCCCCGGGAGTTCCCCCCAAGTACAAAAAACCCCCAAACTTAGTTGAAAGAAGAGGAAGAACGAGTAAAATTACAGTGCGATCGACCCTGAAAAGAAAGTAAGAAGTTTTAAATTGACAATTTTTGGATTTCAGCAAGCAAGAGTATCCTGTCATTCAGTAAAACCCATTGGATGTTTTACCCAGTTTTCAATTTCTTACCTTGTAAACCCAAGTTTTCTCGCCTAAACCGTCATTAAAAGAAAACAAAGAAATCCCCCTTCAGTCTGTTCGGGGAAGAAATGAAGTGTGTCTTTTTCAAAAAATTTGGGGCCAAAAAATTTCACAGGTAACCAAGAGAAACAAGCCCAAGGTTCACACTGAAGTTTGACTTTTTTGTAAAACCCCCATGACAGTGATTTTAATTGTAGATTTCATAAAATTTATTTGCCCCAAGAACTTTTTTTAAAAAAAAATTAAATATATATATATAATATATAATTTTTTTTTTTTTAAAGGGAAAAGTTTTGAGCAATATTTTTTCATATGAAATCTAAAATTTAAACAAAATGTCATGATACAATATATTAAAACTATAAAATATATATATATTTTAAAATATAAATATAATAATATATTATATATATATTTTACTAATAATGGGGGTTCCTGGAAATGAAAAAATTTTTAAGGGGGTTTCCCCAAAGGTGAAAAAGGTTTGGGGAAAATCGGGGGACTATATATTATTGCCATAATAATGTCCCCCGCCGTTAAAAATAAAAGGCAGCAAAATTTAATCCTGGGGTCGAGAAAAAAAATGTAAAAATCCCCGAGCCATTTTTTAAAAGGACTATTTTAATACAAGAAAAGAAATAAAAGGGAAGGATAAAAATTTGGGAAATAAATTTTAAGAACCCCAAACCCACCCACGTTTTTTGGTGCGCTGCGGCCCAAAGGGTGGAAAGAGGTGAAAGTGGGGACGAGGGCTGACTTCCTTCCCTCCTTCCTAAAAATTTCAGGTTTTGTCCCTCCACCCTTTCCACAGCCAACAACCCTTTCCCCTCCATCCCCCCAAAAAGCGGGAAAACCCCCCGGACCCAATCCTTTCCCACCGGGGTGTCCCGGGCTTTACTATCCCAAACGAATTTTGGGTTGAAGAAGCCGAAGAAGCCGGCTTTTTCAGCTTGCGTTTTCTGTTATGGCGGGGAAAATTTTAAGAACCCCGGGCTTTAGGGAGGCCCAGCTGGTAAAGCCGTAAGAAAGCCATAAAAAGGGCGAGAGCCAGGGCTCGCTTACCACGGCCCCCTTCCGCTGTTGCCGGGGAAGCCAGAGATAACAACAAATAGGCGGGGAGGGCAGAGATTCGGGAAACAGTGAGAAACCGTGTAGAAATACGAAATTACAGATAACAGGACACAAAAAAAACACATAGAGTACATCAGAAGCATGCATTACCTTAAGACCAGGGAAAAAAGAATATAAAAGGGTTTAATGACAAACAGGACAATTTAAAAACGGTGAAAAAGGGAATCATGTCTATCAGGCTGACAAATAGGGCCTAGCTGCGACGTTAGTAGTTTTGCAATTTTCGTTTGAAAATTTGGGCACAAATTACCCCGATTTGTACATTTAGTAGCACGGGTTTTCCTTTTGGGACCACAATAATGAGCAAAAAATGGAATGAAAAGGTGATAGGAGAACGCGACGTCTGGTTGAAAAAACTTTTTAGTCTTTAACAAAACCCAAAAAAGACGTTTTTTTCAAATTTTTAAAAATTTATGAAAAATTCAAAACCGGGACCGAAAAACTTTTTCCGCGATTATTATGCCCAATTTTGGTTTCTTTAAAGAATTTTTTCTCACATTTGGTTAAAGAAACCGTGGGAAAATTGTTGGGGGAACTCCCCCGCCGACGGAGACAAAGAGTCCAAAACCCTTTCACCATCTTTCCGAATTCCACCAAAACAAAAAAAATTCAAGTTTATCTTAAAAAGTTTTTTGGCCATTCCCCTTTTCCCTGGTTTGACGGGTTTTGGGGAACCCAATATTAATGTTGGAGGGGCGAAAAATTTTGGGGGGAAAAAGGGGCCTCCCCCATTCCCCCGGTTAGGAAAAACGGAAAAGGGGCCCCCACGGGTAACTTACCCAAAATGTTGGGTTAAAGGGTTTTATCCTTCCCTTTCCCTTAAAAACCTTTGGTTTAAAAAATTTTAAAGGAGGGCCCATTGGTTAACTTTGCCCCCCATGGCCGAATTTTTTTAGGTTTTTGGGGCCCCTTTTACTTTGGGGTTGGTTGGGTTTTCAGGTCGTTAAAAGGTTAACCTTGGTTTCACGCCCCTCTGCCGGGGGGGGTCCCAGGTTTTTTGGGGGGGGGGGGGGCACAAATTAAAAGGGTAAACCCCCTTTTTCCCCCCGAAAAAGTTGGGGGGGACCCCCCCCCTTTTTTTTCCCCCCCCTTCCCTTCCCCCCTTTTTTTTTAAAAGGGAAATTTTGGAAAAATTTCCCCTTTTTGGGGTTTATGGATTTTTTGTGGGGGGCCAAATTTTTTTCATATTTTTATATTTTAATGTGTGTGTCCCCCAAAAAAAACCCCGGGGTTTTCCCCAAGCTTTTTGGCTTTTAAGAAGAAAAAGATGGGGGGTGGAGCCATTGTTCTTAAGATTTACAATTTAATAAAATTTTAAAATTTTAAATAAAAATTATATATATATATATAATAAAATATTAAAAATTTTATAAAAAGGGGTGTTTTTGTATATTTTGGTTAATTGGGTTGTTTATGAAAGAAGGATTAATGGTATTTTTTTTTGTCCCTGATTTTATTTTGGGACATAAAATTAAGGGGTGTAAATGTTTGTACTCTCGTTTTGACGAAAAAATTGGGGAAGGATGGGGGGTTATAATTATCCGGGGTGACCCAAAAATTTTTTCCCAAAAACAAATTGGGTCTTTTTATAGAGGGAAAGTTCCCTATTTCCGACAAATTCCTTTGTATCGTAAAAATTTTGTCCTTTACATCGGGCCCGAAATTCTTTTTATACTTCCATACTTTAGCCATCACAAAAATACACAAAAATTACAGGGCTAAAAAAAAACAAAACCTTTAAAAAAGCATATACTGAATTTATTGGGTTTAAAAAGCACGACATCCCGGGCTGGAAAAAAATTTTTTAAAAAGCCGATTTTTTTATATAAAGGCCCGGGAAAAAGGGGAGGGTTGTGTGTATACACAAACTTAAAAAAATTTACACAGGAGCATCATGTTTATCCCTAATACGTTGGGTTGGGGAAAATTTAAAGTAGGATTGGGTTTTATGGGCCAAGATTTGTTTCGGTTTAATAGGAAATACAAAATTAGGGAAAACTATTTATGAAAAATTTGGGATTTGTGAATATGAAGGGTTAATCGTTTTTATGGCTACTTGGTTGCAATTATCTGACCAATCAGTTTTTACACGGCCCCTTTGTGATTAAAACTGAGGTTAAAATTTTTTTTTTAGGTTTTAAGTTGGATTTTTTGCTTCTGTTTTTAAATTTTTTATTTGTTTAAAAAATTCTAAAAAGGGACACATCAAAAAAAAAAAATTACTTTTTATTATTTTGGGGTTTTTCCCTTGTAATTTACCCTGTTTTTTTAAAAAGGTGGAAAAATATTTTTTAAAATTTTAGGAAAAAATATGAAAATGACATGTCAGTATAAACAAAAAAATCAAAATGCGTCGGGTCCTTTTTCCCTTTCTATAGAAAGGGGTTTAAATCAAAAAATAGTAACATTTCTAGTTTCAGGATGTTTTTTCCCCCGGTTTGCATGAAGTGTATCCGACCAAAGATGAAGGGGGAAGACTCTAGAGGAGGGGGAAAGGGGGGGAGTAAATAAATAAATAACTTTTTTCCATGAAACAGGGTTTTACTTTTCAAATTAAAGACAGATGTTCTTGCAATATATACTAAAAAAAGAAAAATTCTTCTGAAAGTCCGCAAATAAAAAAAAAAAAAATTAAAAAAAAAGTCAAACGGGAAAAATTAAAAAGGAAAATTTAATTATAACATTTAAAAAATAAGAACAAAAAATCACTTTAAAATTTTTTAAAAATAACTAAAAAAAGCAACTGCTGTTTTATAGGGGGAAACCCAAAATTTTAGTTAAAAATTTGGGGGCAATTTAAAAATAAATTTTTAAGTCAAGATTAAAAAATTTGACTTCCATAATTATGATGTGAAGGCAAATTTTTCCATAGTTAAGGGGTTTTTACAGTGATGGGTCTGGGGACCAAATCTGTTCGGCTCTTTTGCACTAAAGGTTTTTTTAGCCCGCCTTTTTGTACGGCTGAATTTTTCCCCCCAATGGAAAAATAGGGAAACCCCTCCGGATAAACCCCTTGACAGCCCATAAACAGCGAAAAATTTTTTAAAATATATCGGTCTTTTAATTTTAACCCCTTTAACCTTTTTTTGATAGGAGTAACGTGATCCTTTTTTCTAGCTCCTCCAAATAGTATTTAGCTGCAAAATTTTTCCGTTTTAAAAAGCTTAAAAAATAAAAATTTAGAAAAGTAATTTTTTGAGTTCCCCCTATACCCATACAAATAAATTTTTAAGCGAGAGAAAAAGAAGAGACGGGTTAAATTTAAAGCCAAAAAATTAGCCCAAAAATTTAAAAACGGCCCCCCTATTCCCAAAAAAAAATAAATCAGCCCAACCACCCAAAGGGGGAAAACCCCGGGCCCGGCGGGAGAGAGGCCAGTTAATGAAATCCCCCATTTTACCTGGGCCCTTGCCTCAAAGGGGCAGCAGGTAATAAAAAAAAAAAGTCACTAAGTGGAAAATCGGGCCCCGCCAAACCCCATATGATGTCCGGGGAGGTGCCAAATCTTTTCCTTGGGCCCAATTAATAGTCCTTGGTTTTTGGGGCAAAAAAAAAATTTAAGGGGAAGGATATGGTTGTGATCCATTTACAATACGTCAGCAAATTATTTAACCTTTTTAAGGTTCATTCGGGCGGACAAATTTCGTCATTTTGGGTTTTTTGTTTTCAATTATAGCGTGAGGCCCAGCGGGGGAGCTCGGAAAAAACAAATGTAAGCCGTTTGGGCGAGGGACGAAAACGAGAGAGGGAAACCGCAAGAAGCCGTAAGAAGCCGGCCCTTTTAAGGTTCTCTACCAAAAAATTTGCCTCCCAAAAAATTTTTTCCTGGGGAGTTTTAAAATTTTAAGGTTTGCGCGTCCCATCCTTTCCCTCACTCCCTCCCCCACACTTGCCTAACCTTTTTTGTGATCCCTGGCTGACCCACGCACTGCTGCCGGGTGATGGCGATGGGAGGATGTGTTAAAGGGAATCCTGGCACCGTGAACGGGGGAAAATTATAATCCTGGAGACCAAAACACAAATTTTTTGGGTTCGGGGGTTGGGGCTCCTCCCCCGCGGCACGTGAACTTGATGAGGCTCGCGCTGATAGAAGCATCAATCCGTTTCGACGACGTTCTCTTTTTCATACTGTAACTCTGATAGATGAATAAAACAGTGTCCTTAAATGTGTGTGTGTTCTTATATATTGACTTATCAGAAAGTCATTGTGATTTGGTTATTCAACAAAAAATACAAATAAGGAATTTGTTTTGGCGGCGGAAGAAGAGCCCCTTTGCGGCCAGGGCCCACCGCAGGTGCCGTGGTGGGCCACAGAGAGACAAAGAAAATCATCATTTCTTTTTAAACTTTTCTCTCTTATAATGTTTTAAAAATGTTTTATCTGCTATGTAAAATAAAACACAGGAATAGGCTACTAAAAACATGTGTTATAGGGCTTATAGCCTATGTGCCCATTATTTTTAGGTAAAAGTATTAACGGCAGTAATTCAAAATTATCTATACAGAACAATGTCAATGAAAGTTTTTTTACTTTTCCATGACTTCATTATCAAGCATCACGCGTTTACGAGATCCCGAGTATATTACCCCATCCACCCTGGAAATCATAGGGAAATCAGGGGAAAGGATTTGCAATAGATGGAGGAAAGTTAGGTGCTGGCCTATGTGATAGTAGTGCTGATGCCAGAAAGTAAAGGGTTGAAATGAAGGAGAAAAATTTTACATAACAAACACGTAGGAAGGGAAAAGGGCCTGAAAATTTAGTGAAAAAAAAAAAAAAAGTCGTGGGGTTTAAAAAGTGAAGGTCAGTGGGTGCTTTAAAAAAAAGAAGAAAAAAAAAAATATATATATATATTAAAATAAAATATTAATATAATTTTAAGATAATAAATTTTAATTTATATATATATATATATATATATATTATATATATATATTAAAATTATTTTTTAATAATATAAGCGAAAGTGTGTCTGCTGTGTGTGTGTGTGTGTGTGTGTGTGTGTGTGTTGTGGTATAGGTTCCCCCCCCTGGCGCAAACACCTTATGGCACATTTTTGGGAATCAGGCTGACCAGGGAAGGTCATAACCCATTATGAGATGACCGATCTTTTTTTTTTTTTTTTTTTTAGCAGCCTATTAGCGAGAATTGTGAAAACAAAAGGGGTTGGAGAATTAGAGAGAACTGCAACTCCGAATCCAGGGGTCGCTGGCATTTTTAACTAAAAAAATTTGGTAAAAAAGTTGGTCAACTTGAATGAAAAATGGGCTTATTCCACTGCCTTAAAACACAAAAGTAAATATTAAGAACGATTTTTGCTACATGTTATTCCCTGGTGCCTGATTCTGTAAAAATTTTTAATAACCAAAAACCCAAAGCAGGTTATATTTGGGAGGCGAAAAAATGTACTTATGAATTATATAGTCAATAACAAATGTTTAGAAGTTATCTATACCTAGGCAGTCTATTTCCGTTATTATTGGTACAATCAGAAAAAACCCTGGAAGTGAAATGAGTCGCGCGTAAAAGGGGCAATTTTTTGATTCAATCTCCCGCCAAAATCTCCCCGCCCCCCACCCCCCGCGGGGCCGTCGCCCCCACAATTATAACCTCATTGTCGCAGCAACAAGCCGATTTCGGCATTCTTATTCTTCGTTTTTCCAAAGGGCATTGCTTATTGTATTTTGACAAGCGTTTGCCAGGCAGCAGACTGTCTTAGAAAACAGTGTGAAATCGCCCAAATTTTACTGCCACAATATACATGTAAAAAATATATTAAACTTTGCTACTCGAGGCGAGAAATTTGCATTAAATTGCTTTTATAGAACGTTCCATCGTAATGCATGTATCCATATAATTAGTAGAACAACGAAGAACTATATTTTTTGGTATTCAGATGCGGTGCATCAATGTTTATCGCGAAAAATTTATAAAAATATTAGCCCGGGGAGGGAAAACCAGAAACCCAACCTTTGAGTTAAAATGCCAGCGACCACTGGCTTCTCGAGTTTCATTTCTCCCCAATTTAGAGAGAACTGCAACTCCGAAATCCCAGGGGTCGCTGGCAGTTTTAACTCACATTTGGTAAAAATTTGGTCAACTTGAAAGAAAAATAGGGGCTTATTCCATGCCATTTAAAAACACACAAGTAAAATATTAGAACGATTTTCTTCTATATGTATTTGTTAAAAGCCTGTTTCTGTAAAACATTGTATAAAACCCAAAACCAAGTAGGTTACAGTTGAGGGGCGAGGAAAAGCTACTCTATGATTTTATATAGTAATAACGAATTTTTAGAATTATCTATCCCTAGGCAGTCTATTTTCCTTTTATTTTTGGTACAATCAGATAAAAACCCCTAGAAGGCAATGAGCACGCGTGAATGGCAATGTTTTGTTTTAAATCCCCCCGCCACAATCTCTCCCCCCACCGTTTCCGCCCGGGGACGTCGCCTCCACAATTTATAACCTACATTGGCAGCAAAAACCGATTTCGGCATTTTTTATTCTTCGTTTTCCAAGGCTTTCTTATTGTTTTGACAAGCGTTGCCAGCCCGCAGCGTACTGTTTAAAAACGTGTAACCGCCCAAATTTTACAGCCCCCAATAACATGTACAAAATCTTTAAGTTTTGCTATCGAGGCGAAAAATTTTGCTTAAATTGCTATTATAGAATTTCCCACGTAATGCATGTCATCCTTTAAAATTAGTAGAACAACAGAAGAACTATATTTTTGGTTTCAGATGGGGTGCTCAATATTTTCGCGAAAAATTTATGAAAAATATTAGTCGCGGAGCCAAAAACACAGTAGACCAACCTTTGATTTAAAAAAACGCCAGCGCCACTGGCAATTTTTGAGTTGAGTTCTCTCTAATTAGGAACCCTGATGTGGTGATGGTAAGGGGTGAGTGAATGGGTGGGTATGGGTAATGGGTGTGGGGTGATGGGTGAGTAAAATGGGTGGGGGGGATGGGTGTGGGGAGTGAATGGGGGGAGGTGATGGGTAAGGGGTGAGTAAAGGGGTGGGGGGTGGGGAAAGGGGGTGAGTGAATGGGTGTTGGTGGGGGTAAGGGGTGAGTGAATGGGGGGGGGGTGTGGGTAATGGGGGATGAATGGGGGTGGGGTGATGGGAAGGTGAGTGAAGGGGTGGGGGGTGAGGGGTAATGGGTGAGTGAAGGGGTGGGGGGTGAGGGGAAAGGGGTGAGTGAATGGGGAAAGGGGAGGGGTAATGGGTGAGGGAAGGGGGTGGGGGGGAGGGAAATGGGTGAGTGAAGGGGGGGGGGGAATACTACATTTTACATCATGATTTCGGAAAATTAGAAGGGGCCTGGAGAGTCCATGTTTGGGGGCGAAGGCCCCCAAACCGGGTGGGGGGGCCAAAGGCCCCACCAATACCCCTCCGCAGGAGCAGCCAAAAAGTCCCCCCGGAGGGGGTTTTGCGGTAGTATACAATTTAGTATATAATATAATTATATATTATATATATATAATAATATATAATTATATATATATATATATATATATATATTATTTCTATAATAATAAAAGCGAAAGGTGTCTGTCTGCTGTCTGTCTGTCTGTGTGTTGTGTGTGGTGTTTTGTGGTGGTGGGATAGGTTCCGCCCCCCGTGGTGCAAAACACCTCATATGGGACATTTTTTTGGAATCAGGTTGACCAGAGGGAAGGTCATAAGCCCACTTATGAGATGATCCGATCACTTTTTTTTTTGGTTTTTTTTTTTTAGCAGCCTTAGCGAAGAATTGTGAAAACAAAGTGGGTTGCGAGAATTGAGTAAAGCCTGGATGTAGGGTGATGGGTAATGGGTGAGTGAATGGGTGGGGTGATGGGTAAGGGTGTGGGGTGATGGGTGATGGAATGGGTGGGGGGTTGATGTGTGATGGGTGAGGGAAGAGGTGGGGGGTGATGGGTAATGGGTGAGTGAATGGGTGTGTGGTCGAAGGTAATGGGGGAGTGAATGGGTGGGGGGTGATGGGTAATTGGTGAGTGAATGGGTTGGGGGGTGATGGGTAATGGGTGAGTGAATGGGTGGGGGGGAGGGCGAGGGTAATGGGTGAGTGAATGGGTGGGTGGAATACATACATTTCACATCCATGATTTCAGGAAAGTTAGAAGGGGCTATCTGCGAGAGTCAGTTTTGGTGGGCCGAAGGCCCACCAAACAAGGTGGTGGGCGAAGGCCCACCAATAGCCTCCGCAGGAGCTAAGACAAAAGTTCCGCCCGGAGGGCGGCTTTTGCGGGCTAGTTATAATAATATAGCGAAAGGTGTCTGTCTGTCTGTCTGTCTGTCTGTCTGTCTGTGGGTATAGGTTTCGCCCCCGTGGCGAAAAACACATCATTATGGCACATTTTGGAATCAGAGTTGACCAGGGGAGTCATAACGCCCCACTTATGAGATGATCCGATACTTTTTTTTTTTTTTTGTTAGCAGGCCTATAGCGAGAATGTGAAAAAAAGGGGTTGCGAGAATTGAGGAAACCTTGATGTAGGGTGATGGGTAATGGGTGAGTGAATGGGTGGGGTGATGGGTAATGGGGTGGGGTTATGGTGTGATGGAGAATGGGTGGGGGGTGATGGGTGGGGGTGATGGGTGAGGGAATAGGTGGGGGGTGATGGGGAGGGTGAGTGAATGGGTGGTGGGATGGGTATGGGTGAGTGAATTGGATGGGGGGGTGATGGGTAGGGTGAGGGAATGGGTGTGTGGTCTGGTGGTAAGGGTGAGTGAAGGGTCGGGGGGTGAGGGTAATGGGGGAGTGGAATGGGTGTGTGGTGAGGGTAAAGGAAGAGTGAATGGGTGGGGGTTGAGTGAATGGGTTGGGGGTGAGGTAATGGTGAGTGAATGGGTGTGTGGTTATGGGTATGGAGTGAGTGAATGGTGTGGGGGGATGGGTATGGGTGAGTGAATGAGTGTGTGGTGATGGGTAATGGGTGAGGTGAATGGGGGGGGGTGAATGGGTAATGGGTGAGGAATGGGTGGGGGGTGCGTGATGGGGAAGGCCGTGAGTGAATGTGGTGTGTGTGATGGTTAAGGGTGAGTGATGGCGTGGGGTGATGGGAATGGGTGAGTGAATGGGATTTCTCTTTTGTGTAAGTGTGTGGGGATGGGTAATGGGTGAGTGAATGGGTGGGGGGTGATGGGTAATGGGTGAGTGGAATGGGTAGGGGGTGATGGTATGGTGTGGGTGATGGGTAATGGGTGAGTGAATGGGTGGGGGGTGATGGGTAATGGGTGAGTGTGAATGGGTGGTGGTGATGGGTAAGGGTGAGTTTGAATGGGTGTGTGGTGAGGGTAATGGGGGAGTGAATGGAATGGAATGGTGAGTGAATGGGAGGGGGGTAATGGGTGAGTGAATGGGTGGGGGGTGTATGGGTAATGGGTGAGTGACTGGGGTTTGGGGGGTGTGGGTAATGGGTGAGTGAATGGTGGGGGGAATACATACTTTCTACATCCATGATTTCAGGAAAGTGAGAGGGGCTATCGGAGCAGTCCATGTTGGTGGGCCGAAGGCCCACCAAAACATCAGGTAGGTGGGCCGAAAGGCCACCAATAGCCCCCGCAGGAGCTAGCCAAAAAGTCGCCCGGAGGGCGGCTTTGCGGCTATCATATATATATATATATATAATAGTATATATATATAATAATATATAATATATATATATATATATTATATGGGTGGCACAACATTTTTACAATGGTCAGGGCCTTATGGTCTAAATCTGCCCTGTCTGGTCCTATGCTTTCTCTCCTCCATATTCCTTTCAACAATTCACAAACTTCCTCCTTTCTATTTTTATTTCCAATCCTTCTGACTTTTTCATTCCGGCGGGCATGAATTCTGTGAATACTTGCTAAGTTTTTATTTAGAATTCACTCATTATCTTTTTATCTACATATATCTACATGATACCTTCGGTCAGTCTCTCCACTTATTTCCTTAGGCTGCTTTCTCCATTGATAAAATCTGTAAAACAGTTTTGGTTTTCTTCCTTACACTTTTCAACTATAACCTTTCAAATTATTCTCTTCCTTCTTCTTATGCACAACATATTAATTTCTTGGTAATTGTACTCTTCTTTATTTCTTCACACTTGTGTCGATTTTTCTTTACTTTTTTCCAGGCCTCATCCCTTATCTATTTGCCTCTCAATCTCCATTAAACCATTCTTTCTTTGCCTTTATCTTGGAGTGGTACGTGTTTTTCAACTTCTTTTCATATTATGCTCAGAAAAGTTGTATATCACTTGCACATCCCCCGGTTCACTCCTTTCATTTGTTCCCAGTCAATTTTCTCATTGTATTTTTTCAGTTCTTCCATGTTAGTTTCTCCAAAGTCTCGTAGCTCCTTTTCTACAATCATCTTCCTCCGTTATTCCTCTTAGTCTCCATTTCGAAAGATAAGATGGTCACTTTTTCCAATGGGGCACCCATAGGATCTCACTTGCAGGGAGCTATAACCTTTGTTAACGAAGGGTCAAGTCTTGCTGGTAGCGTCATTCCCTTTATCTTGGTTTTCTGTCACCATGAGTCATCGTGTTTTCCATTGTCAGTTTCCAACAATCTATGCCCAGATATTTCATTCCTCCTTCAAATGTCGCCATTTTACTTCTTTGCAGTTAAAGTCTCCAACCAGCAGTAACTTTTTACTATCTTGATTATTTTGTTAAATACTCATAGGGTCTCTTCTAATACTTTCTCAGTCGTCCTTGTCAGTATTGTTCTGGGTGGTACATAGGTTAGCACTATTGTCTGTTGTTTCTCTATTTCTGACTTCTATTGTGCATCACTATTCAGCCTCTTCCTTCTCCCATACACACTTTTCTTACCATCACCCTAATGTTGCCGTATCATAAATCAATCACCTCTCTACGGCTTCGGTCCTGTCTCCACAGTTATATTGGTTTCTTAGTATCACTTGATCTCCTTTTACTAATTTTGTTTCTGTTAAACACACTACGTCTGGATCTTTATTTAACCAAGTAATCTTTAGTTTCTAGGCCTTCTTGGTATAAATTCATCTATATTGTATACATCACTTTCTATTTCTTTTTTTGCATATTTTTCCTCACACCATTTCCTTAATTTTTTCTTTTATAGGCCCCTACCACTTTCAGCCACTCTTTCGTCTAGAACTCTCCAAAAAAAAGTTGCTTTTTCTTCTGTCTTTCTTCATGTGTTCTGGTTTACTTCTTGCGAATTCTTCCAACTTTTTTCTTTCTTCGTCACAGTGCTGTTTTTATATAGACTTGACTTGAAATCTGCAAGTGTGACCAGGGACTGAAGGCTCTCTCAAGAATTCTTCTGTTGCGTCTTCTTGCGATGTTAGTCTCAGTTTTAGCGGTCTCGGCATAAGGTTCCCAATCTTACTACTTCTTCCACTTCATCTAAAAATCTGGGCCTCTTCTCCTCATTTAATGAGTTTCATCAAAAACGTCCTTTACCGTTTTTACGTTCGTACTTTCGTCTTTAATCGAACAAAGATATTCTCTCAGTCAAAAATAATCACACAGTTTTCTTCTCTTGCTATATCCCTTATTAAATTATCATTACTTTTCAACACTTTTACTATTTTCTTAACATGTTCACTTTGCTCTGTCTTTTTTTGTTCTATAATTATTTAAAAGTCTACTTTGGCTTGCTCTTTTTTTTATTCCAGTTATTCACTTCACACTTCATCACATTTCCACTTGTTGTTTGACCCATTTTTTCTCCATTCTCACATTGTGCTTAAAGTCATTTATTTCTTTTTCAATTTCTCCATTTCTTCTTTTAGTCTTCTTTTTCCTTTGTGTATTACCTAGTTGTATTACCTAGTTATAACATTACAGAAAAGAGCTATGCTCGTCACGTCCCGTCTCCAAATCTCTATTATCTAGCTTGCCTTTGAATCTGACTTACTTCTTCATTAATCACTTTTGCATCGAGGTTGTTTCCAGGCTTTTATGCTTCTATACGGGAAGCTGTATTTTTTTATGTCCCTTGCAATTCTTCCCATGACCTCTTGTACTTCTATCGCCCACACAAACAGATCTTCTCTATCATATTTTTCCAGACCATTGAGCTCGATAGCTTAACACTGCTAAAAACTCTCCCCTTCTTTCTTTTCTCAAGAGTTGGGGAGTTTCAGTCTTGAAAGTCTTTCCTATATGGTAAATATCTCAGGCTTTGAGCCATTTTGGGTGCTTCTTTGTATTTCTCAATCTTCCTTATATCCTTCTTTTTATGTGGGGACCAAATCCAACTGCGCAATTCAAAACCTGGGTCGTATCAAGATGTTATCAATAATTTCTTAATCATACTCTTCATCCATGATATTTGAATGCAATTCATATATCCTTCAGCAAACTGATATGAGGGCCTATCTCTGTGATCTTGTTTATATGTCTTCTTCAGGTGACAAATTATCCGTAATCCATACCCCAGATCTTTTTCGATCTTTGTTTGGATTATCCATTCATTTTCCATCGTATACTTTCCTCTCTGCCTCTTTTGCTACGCCATTTCCATCATTTAACTTTAGCCATTAACGCATTAGCGTTCTTCCCATAATTGAAACATTTAAAAATTTTAGCATTAAACTCCATTTCCATCTGAAAATCTTATCTAGATCCTTTTGTAAGTCCTCACCAGTCCTCTTTACTTTCTACTGTTCTTAATAAATTTAGCATCATCAGCGAATAAACTCATTATAAATGTTAACTCCGCTGTCAATCATTACATAGACCAAGAAACATCAACTGGGGTCACTACTGATCTTGAGGAAACTCACTTATCACACTGCACCATTCCGAATGCTGATCTTTTGATTACTGTTCTCATCTCTACTGTGTGCTCAAAAGTCGCTTCCATCCACTTCAGCAAACCACCTCAATCCTCCTAACATGTTCTAGCCTTCCAAGCAGTCTCTTGTGAGGTACCTTGGTAAAAGACTTCTTAGGTCAAGTATATGCAATCGAACCAGCCCTCTATTTCCGGTCACATCGATCACTCTTGAGTAAAACTTAATAATCGTTGTACTACATGACATTCCTCCTTAAAAATCCAACTGGCCACCTGCGAGTGTGTTGTCTCTTCTCAAATATTTCAAACATCTGTCCTTCACATGTTTTCACACATTTTTGGCCACTTCACTTCGTTAATGATTACTGCCGTAATTTAATGGTTTTCTTGTCTCCTCCTTTGTGAATTGGCACAATATTGCTCTTTTCCAATCAAGCGGGACTCTGCTCTCCTTGAGTGACTCTCAATTACACTATGTAACTTCCTGGTAGTTTGTTACTGCACTCTTCATTATCCAATTCGACACTCCATCTGGACCCGGGGGCTCTTTTCACATCTGGACTTCCATAGCCTTTTACTTCTATTACGTTTCTACTTTTGTGTCTTCCATTATATTTTTTTAGCTTATTATATTTTTCGTTTAATTCATTTCTCTTGTAAATACGTCTGTAAGCACTTGTATCACCCAGCCTGTTGTAATGCATCATTCGTACACTATGCCTATCTACCTTCAGCTTATCTACTCCTGCCTTGTTTTTAATTTTTCCATTATATATCATAGAAAGTTCGGTGCGTTCTTACATTTTTCTCCTTATATTTCTCTCAAGTTACTTCTTCTTCTCTCGGATTCTACATCTCATTTCTAGTTGTTTTGTATTCTCCCATTAGGTTGATACTCCTTTTTACCTCCAACTATCGCCCGTAAGTCTAACATCCAGGGTGGTAAATATTGGAATCATTATTGCCAAAAAAACAATTAGAGAGCACTTAGAAAACCTAGTTGATCAATGAATTCACAACATGATTCTACCAAGGGTAGGTCATGCCTCACCACTCTTATTGAGTTTTTATAGGAAAAGTTTATGATGAGACGGCAGATACTGATAAGGATTATGATTATAATATATCTGGGACTTTAGTTAAGGCATTTGACAAAGACCACACGAGCGACTCTTTAAATAAGGTTAGGGGACTCATGGTTATAGATGGAAGGTTCTTATTGGATCAGGGCGGGCTAAGTATAGGCAACAAAGGGTTACCCAATTAATGGTTCCAAAATCTGAATGGGGACTGGTGACAAGGGAGTTCCCAAGGGTCTGTTTTGGGGCACATTACAATTTTGATTGTACATTAACGCTTGGATAGTGGTATTCGCAGTGATATCAGCAAGTTTGCTGAGATACTAAGTTAGGTAGGATTATTGGATTCACAGTCGGACGTAAAATATGCAGGGAGATTTAGATAACTAACCGAGTGGGCGTCAGATGCAGATGGAATGTTAATATTGATAAATGTAGCGTTATGAATGTTGAGAAACAACCTGTAATAGATACACCATAAGCAATGTATCGCTGAAAGATCGAAAGGTGAAAAAAAGATCTTGGAGTGAGGGTGAGCCCAGACTCCGACCTAGGAAACAAGTGATTGAGCCAGAAATAGAGCTACTAGAGTATTAGGATTCATTACCAGAAGTGTTAAAAAGTAAGAAGTGCGGAAGTTATCTCTAAAACTTTATCTGGCTCTAGTCAGGCTCACCTTAGGACTAGCAGTTCAGTTGTGGCTCCATCATTACAGGATGGATATTAGTGGTGTTAGAAAAAGTGCAGAGAAGGATGACCCAAATGATACAAGGATGATGCGTAACTTAGTTATGAGAAGAGATTGAAGTATTAAATTACACGCACTCGAGAGACGCAGCGTAAGGGGCGATATGATAGAAGTTTTTAAGTGGAATAAAAGGGATTAATAAAGGGAGAGGAGGAACATTCTTACGGCTTTAACCAGGGTAGAACAAGAAGTAACGGATTCAGCTGGAAAGCGTAGATTTAGAAAGGAAATAGGAAAAACTGGTTCACAAATAGGGTGAGTGAAGAATGGAATGGTTCTCAGTAGACAGGTAGTAGTGCTGATCATTGGGAGCTTAAAGGGGAGCTGGATAGGGTCAGGATGGGGATGGAAAGGTGGATGCAGGTAGTGTTAGTGAAAGGAACTACCAAGTGTAGCCTCGCGGCCTCTGGTTAGCTTCCTTATTTTATTAGGTCGTAAACTATTTCCATGTTTTTTCTCTTGCTAGTCTTGCTAATTCACATTTTTGTTAAACCATTCATTCTTTTCTTTTCTCTGATAAATCCTTGGAACATAACTATTTATTTCTTTTGTGTAATCGAATGAACTCATCCTATTTTTCGGGTACTCCTTGTTGCATGGAAATTACTCCAGTCTGGTCTCTCCGGAAAAATGTTCTTAATCCGTCAAAGTCTGTTTTCCATAATTGTATCTTCCTTTCTGTGTTCTTTTTTTGCTCTTCTCCCCTCTTTTTGTATCATTTACTTCAAATTCAATAGGGACAAGGTTACTCTTTCCAAGGGGCACTGGTAATTTACTTTACTAATTACGTCCAGTTCTTTCGTCAACTAGTAGATCTGTCTGCGGTTCTTCGCTACCTATGAATTTGTATTCTCTTTAATCCACTGAGTCATATGTTATTAATTACCAAATCAACAATGGTAGTACCACCCCATGAGTCTCTCCTCCTTCTAGTATACCATTTTCCCAGCAAACTTCTTTGCGTTAAAATCTCCATCAAAATTATGTTCTCTACAAATTTCCATCGATTCTTTGTAAACATTGTTTGTGTCTTCTATCATGTCTCCCTACGCTTCTCTCCCCCAGGAATTTGTCTTAGTGGAACGTAAACGAGTACGAAAGTCTCTTATTCTTCCTTTTTTTCATCACCAAACTCTACCTTCAACACCTCTGTGTTTGGTGTGTGGTGTACGTGTCGCCAACCAGGCACGCCATTGAGTACTTTCGTAAGAATAGGCTCTATTGCCTATTATAATAATTTATTCTAATAAATACATGATTATTTGATGCTCTGACGTGGCCTGATAGAAATGAATTAAGTTACCTTGTGAGTATGGCAGTGTATTTTATTAGTGAATTTGATCTTCTGTGCGTGAGTGAGGGAATGTTGCAGCAGGCAGCGTTGGGCGTGGACTCGGAGATGTGTGGGTTATTGCATGAGTTGATGTTGGTTGCTTTTGTATCGTGAAGGGTGGTACAATACTTGTATATTGAGCAGTAGTGGCAGGACCATAGATGGAGAGAGTGGCGAGGTAGCACGTGGGCGGAGCGGGCGCGGCGAGGCACGTGGGTCAAGGTCTGTCTTGTCTTAACGTGGGCCTTAATAGTAGAGTGTGGGTATAAATCAATCATTACTCAGCTTGGAGATGAAAGCGGATGTGTTTATTGCCCAGGATTGTATAGAGGAGACAGTTGGGCCAGGCAAGCAACCTTGCAAGGACGAGTCGTGAACGGTGACCTCTATACGCGCATAACTGAGTGAAGCGGGGAGATGAGACCGAGGTCAAATCAAATCAAACAAACAAAAAAGAGAAAGCAGTGAGTGGGGTACGTGGGGACAGGAGAAGAAATAGAGGGTGAGAGAAAGGAGGCTGTAAGAGAAAAAAAGTTCCGGGGCTTAACCCAGTGCTGTAAGTGTTGTATGTGGTTGAGGGTCGGTCTCGACATCTCGTCACGCTTCTCAACACGCACGAGCAAACAGAAACCACTCTGGGGACGGCTTGGCAGGCAGAGCCTCGAAAGATGGAGCCCCGGACACACCCAAGCAACCCCGCGCCCACAACGCGCCCACCGCAGGGTTCTCAGCTTTTGTTGATCTTCTTGCTGTCTTCAGGCTTGACTTGTTTTTTTCTTGTTTTCTTTCTTTTTTTCTTCTTCTCTTCTTTTCTTTTATCTTGTTTGTTTTTTTACTACCTGTCTTGATTTTGGGTTATAGTTGTAACTTGTTTTTTCCAATATCATGTACTCGCGCACCACCCCCAAGCGCCACGGCAACCCCGCACGGGCGGCTGGCATCATGCTCAACCCCATCACCCCCTTCCAAAAAACATACCACAAGGAGGAAAAAATTCGTGAAAAAAATGAGGGAAAGAGTCTGAGATAAGTGTTTTTTGTTTTGTTTTACTTTTTACCAAAGAGTGGAAAAGGGGAGAGGACTCCTGTAGCGTAGGGGACCTACAGTTTTTCGTGGGATCCGGAACAGATAGTGAGGGGAAGCTGAGCGGAACGGAGTGGATGTAGGAGTATAAAGTTTTGCAGCAAGCGTAAAAAGGGTAAGATTTACCTCCGTATAGCAAAGGGGTCATTGGATTTAAGGGGGCCTCATCCGAACCACGGTAGGAATAGTAGCAGTGAGTAGAGGAGGGGGGGGGGGAAGTGGAACGGAGTGGATTGTAGGAGATTAAAACGTTTGCAGCAGCATAAAAGGGGGGAAAAGAATCCCTTCGTATAGCAAAGGGGTCATTGATTAATGTGGCTTCGTCCGAACCAGGAAGGATAGGAGAGTGGCTGAGAAGAACAAACACGAAAGAGACTTTCGACGATTTGGCATCCCCACCCGAACGACAAATTTACAACCCGACGGACGACCGAAAGACAAAACCAGTCTGCATCCCGCTGTGTGTGGTGTATCAAGGTCTGTCCCCCGCGGGTGTGGAGGCCGCTGGGTTGACGACGCACGGGGTCCGGGTCTCGAACTTTTAGCACATTGCCTGCGCCCGCCATCAGTCCTTGGCTTCCTGTGGGACTCGCCACACAGAGGAAGGACAGAGATGGTTAGAGAGTGTGGTAGGGGGGGGATCCTTGCAGAAGACGGGGACCGTCGGCGGCTGCGCTGGTCACGGTCATTTGGCCGTGGCAACCCATGGCCTGTCAGTTCTTGGCCGCCTGGAGGAAAAGCCCGCCGGACCCTGAACCGTTAGTAGTGAGCCGGGGGGTGCACGCAGCACCAGCATAATAAAAAAAAAACGTATAAAGCAAAAAAGATAATACAAAAGATATCAGGGGACAATAAAGTGAGGAAAAAAAACCGCCGGGGACCGGACTGCGTGCCTCGCCTGAGGAAGCCTGTTGGAAAGTAGTGGTTATGTTAAGACAGGAAAAGGATAGGGTCCGTGGCTGATGTGAACTCTGTTGAGGGATCCGTTCGTGGCAGAACTGGTCGTGGCCTGGGCTGCTGTGAACTCGCCCCACTAGCCATCGGTTGGCACATCTCTAAAACAATACCACAGAGTGTTGAAAGGAAGGTCTGACCACGAGGCCTGACTCTCCGGCTATGAAAAGGGTGAAAAAAGGGGTTAGTGGAAATAACAGGATGTTAGTGGAAACAGTGAACGTGATTATGTGTAGATGGAAGTGGGGGGGTTTGGGTTTGGCGTTAGAAGTTTAGTTCGGGAAGGACAGTTACTCACAGGAGAGTGTCGATGAAGGTGTACATTTGTGTCATTGTGTGTGGGTGTTGGTAACTACATGGTGAGTTGTTTTGGCTCTGTTGTATAGTGTGTAATGTGAGGGAAGGGGTTGTCTCCCATGAAGGAGGAAGAGGTCGGAAGTCGTACCACTTTACTCCTAGCGCGAAGCGTAGTGACTTGTTCTGGGATCCTCTGTATTTTGCGAAGATTAGTTTGTGCCACTAGAAAGAACAAGGGGCAGTAGGTTAGATGAAGTTAAAACAAGGGGCTTTTAGAGCCCCTATCTTGACGTGCAATTTGTACGCGCGCAACTGTATTGAGCCTAACCAGGCTGTTCTGCACTCTGGGCCGCGGTACCTAACTTTGGTGCTGTTGGTGGTGGAATTTGAGGTCTTTAATCTATGTTAAGTGACCGAGTACTGTGTATTATTACTTCGGGGGATTGGTGTGGGCGGTGGGGGAGAAACGGGTATAGATATATTAGTCTCGGCTTCTCGTGTTTTATTTTAAAGTAAAGTACGTTGGTGTTGAGGGTGGAGTGGAATCTCCACTGAGCTCCCAAAGCGAGGTTGCAGTGATTCCCTTTGGATTCGTCAGTAAGTGATCTAATCTTGTGTCGCGTGCTAGGAGGGTCACGTCGTTGCATAATTGGTGGTCAGAGATTGAGTTGTATTGGGTCAGGTAGGTCATGTGTCGTACATGTTAAAGAGAGTTGGGGAACGAGGAGCCCTGGGGGACCCGGTAGTGTTGTAAAGGGGTCGGAAAAGTATGTCTGTATGTCGGAGCTCATCTGTCTGTCTGTCAGGAAGTGCATAAAAGTCTTTTGGTCAGAGGAGGGAGGTCAAAAGTCGTTACATATTTTATATTTGAGCCCTGTGTGCCACAGGGTGTCGAATGCTTTTTTTCGTTTTTGCACTAAAAACTGTTTTATAATAGTTGTTGGTGCTCCCTTGAGGTGGGCCCTATGGTGTTTAGCGCGTCGTGGGTGGAGTGTCCTTCCCTAAACCAAAACTGCTTTGGGGACAGGGGTTTTTTTGCTCAGGTGCGTCTTAAGTCGGTGCAATTATCTTTCAAGGTCTTTCCTAGAATGTCGGGAGGCTAACGGAGGGAAATTTTGGGCGAGGTGGGGGTTTTACCGGGTTTCGGGATAAAATTTGGGGTGGTGTTTTGAAGGCTTTTGGGAAATACCCTGTGGCGGCGAGGCTTGAAAATGTGTGTGAGGGGGAAAATGTTTGGTGGGGGGAGATTTTTTGAGTGGGCCAGGTGATGCCGGGGGGCCCGGTGCGCGCCGTGGCTTTTCGTTTTAGCACCCTGGCGACATCCTCCTCCTAAAAAGGGTGTGGTGAGGGGGTTTTTTCGTGGTTTAAAGTTGTTTGTGTTTATGTACCCAGGGGAAATAGTGTCTACTTCGTGTCGGTGCATGTGGTGTGGTAATATGTTTATTGTGTTTTTGCTGGGAGTGTGAGAGGGGGGGGTGGTGGGAAAATAGTTTTCCCATTTTTGTTTAACCATCGGTGATCAAGGGTCTCTTCCGGAGTTGTTAAGATAAAAACTCGAAGCGTTCCCCTTTTTCCCCTTCATTTGTCACCCTGTGCCAGAACCAGTGGAGTTAGAAGTGCGCTTGCTGTCCATGCGTTAAAAACCCCTAGCCTAACCAAAAACCTCCCTCCTAGCCCAAACCCAAACCCTTCCAAACCAACCAAACCCCTTTCCTAACCAAACCCCAAACCTAACCTTTCCCCATTCCCCTCCTCAACCTAATTTAAAACCAAACCTAACCTAATCTAACCAAAGTAATCCATTCCCTAACCTAACCTACCTAACCTAACCCCCCAAACCAAACCCCAAACCCCTAACCAACCTAACCTAACAAACCCAAACCTAAAAACCTACCCTAACAACCAAACCCAAACCTAACCAAACCAAACCCCCAACCCATTTCAAACCTAACCTACCTAACCTTTACCTAACCTTTCCCAATCTATTCCAAAACCAACCTGGCCTAACCTAACCCTTCCTAACCTACCTAACCAAAACCTAACCTTCCCCAACCAAACCAAACCCCCAACCCATTTCTAACCTCCAAACCCAAACCTAACCTTACCTAACCTAGCCAACCCCCTTCCCTAACCTAACCTAGCCTAACCTAACTTAACAAACCTAACCTAAACTAACCAAACCTAAACCAAATTTTTCAACCTACCTAACTCCAAATCCATTCCAAACCTAACCTAGCCTAACCAAACCCATTCCAAACCCAACCAACCAACCAAACCTAACCAAACCTAACCAAAACCAAACCAACCAAAACCCCATTTCTAACCAACCAAACCCTACCTAAACCAACCTAACCCATTTCTAACCAAACCCTAATAACCAAAACCTAACCAAACCTACCCCATTCCAAACCAAACCAAATTCCCAAAACCAACCCAAACCCCTAACCCAACCCTAAACCCAACCCATTTCAAACCCAACCTAACCTAACCTTACCAACCTTACCTAATCCATTCCTAACCTCCTAGCCTCCTAACCCCATTCCTAATACCTAACCTAACCTAACCTTCCTAACCTAACCAAACCCAAAACCCTTTTAACCTCCCAAAACCAAACCCAAACCCTTAAAAACCTAGCCTAACCATTCCTAACCAACCAAACCTAACCTAACCAAAACCCTAACAACCTAACCTAAACTAACCAAACCCCAAAAAACCCAAACCCTTTTTAAACCAACCTAACCTAACCAAACCCTTTCCCCTAACCTAACCTAACCTAACCTATCCCATTCCTAACCTAACCAAATTTAACCAAACCAAACCTAACCAAACCAAACCCTAACCTAACCTAATCCTTTCCTAACCTAACCTAGCCTAACCAAAACCCATTCCCTAACCAAACCCAAACCTACCAAACCTAACCAAAACCTAACTAACCTAACCTAACCATTTTAAAACCAACCTAACCTAATAACCTAACCCTAACCCTTTCTAACCAAACCAAACCCCCCTTCCCATTCCCCCAAATCAATTTAAAACCTAACCAAACCTAACCTAACCTAACCTAATCCTTTCCCAAACCTAACCTAACCTAACCAAAAATAACCTAACCAAACCCCAAACCCCCCTTTTTCTAACCTAACCTAACCTAACCAACCCCATTCCAACCTAACCTAACCTAACCTTCCCTTTCCCTAACCTAACCAAATTTAAACCAACCTAACCTAACCTAACCAAACCCTAATCCATTCCAAACCTAACCTACCCTAACCTAACCCTTCCAACCTAACCTATAACCAAAACCAACCAAAAACCTAACCTAACCTAACCAACCAAACCCCCATTTCAAACCCCAACCAAACCCAAACCCAAACCTCCCTAACCTAACCCTTTAAAACCAAAACCTAACCTAACCAAACCCAAACCCTAACCTACCCATTCCTACCAAAACCTAATTAACCTAACCAAACCTAACCTAACCAAACCCAAACCCTAACCAACCCCAACCCTTTTAAACCCTAACCAAACCCTAACCTTACTAACCTTCCCAAAAATTTCCAAACCTAACCTAGCCTAACCAAACCCCCTTCCAAAAGCTAACCAAACCTAACCAAAACCTTCCCCAACCCAAAACCAAACCCCAAACCCTTTTCTAACCTAGCCTAACCAAACCCAAACCTTACCAACCTAGCCTAACCCTTCCTCCAAACCCCAAACCAACCAAACCCTAACCAACCTAAAACCTACCTAACCTAAAAAACTAACCAACCCAAACCCCTTTTCTAACCTAACCAAAACCAAACCAAACCCCTTCCAAAACCTACCAAACCTAACCTTCCATTCCAAAACCAAACCTAATTTAACCAAAACCAAACCTACCAAACCCAAACCTAATCCATTCCTAACCAACTGCCAAACCCCAAAACCCTTTCCAACCTAACCTAACCAAACCCAAAAAACCTAACAAACCTAACCTAACCTAACCTAACCCTTTTCTAACCAAACCCTACCAAACCTAACCTAACCTAACCCTTTTTAACCAAACCTAACCAAACCTATCCCTTCCAAAACCTAATCTAATTAACCTACCTACCTAACCTAACCAACCTAATCCTTTCCTAACCTAACCTAGCCTAGCCTAACCCATTCCTAACCTAACCAACCAACCAACCTAACCAAACCAAACCCTTTTTCAAAACCAAACCCTAACTTAACCATCCCATTCCTAACCTAACCTAACCAACCAAAACTAACCCATTTCTAACCAACCAAACCAAACCTTACCTACCATTTCAAACCTAACCTAACCTACCCTAACCTAACCTAACCAGCTATATGAGTTAAATTTTTTAAAAATTCACAGAGGCGCGAAAAAGAGACATTCACTAATATCCCCCTTTCCATAATTACGCCTAATACATAACCTAACCTACCCAAACCTCCCCAAAACCTAACCTAACCAACCAATCCCTTCCTAACCTAACCAACCAAACCCAACCCTTTTCTACCAAAACCAACCAAAACCTAAACAACCCCTAAAAAACCCATTCCTGCCAAACCATCCTATCCCATTTCTAACCTAACCTAACTTAACCAAGTAACCAACCTAACCTAACCTAATTAATTTTTGGGCCAATATTTTTAAAAGAAAAAAAAAAAACTAAATTTTTTAAAGGGTTTAATAATAAACGTTATACGCAAAACCCTGGTTTTTTTTTTTTTTTTTTTTTTTCCTTTAAAATACCCAAAAAATGATACGAATTAAAATTTTATAGATAATCTCAACTCTTAAAACAAGTTACATAAATTATATTTTTTGGGCAATAGCTTAAAAATATATTAAAAAAACTATTATTCTTTAGGGGTAAAATTACATTTTGGGCAAAAAAATGGCATTTCCTTTATAATCCCAAAAAATTATACGTATTACAATTATAGATAATATAAATGCCCCTACAAAAATTCTCAAAATTATAATATTTGGGCAATAGTTAACTAATTGGGGCAATAGTTACAAAAATTTAGTTAACTATTTTTTTTAGTTAACTGATTCTTATTGGGGAAAACCGGGAAAAAAAAAAAAAAAGGAAGAAAAGATTTTTTGTAACTATTTTTCTAGTATTAAGGGTTAAATTAGAGTGAGGTAATTTTGTCCATAAAATTTTTTTTTTTTTTATTTTTAGCCTCCTCTCGTCTATTTTGTGAGGGGGGGGAGGGGGAAAGGGGGCTATCCTCCGATAAAACCCCAATAAAACTCCCCCCCCCCCCCCAACTCCCTTGTTTAACCCCCCCCGAGGCAGGCGGGCAAACCACGATGTTCCAAAGGGGGACAAGGCGGGGGGGAGGGTGGGAGGGGGGACTGGAACCTGGTGCTGGGTGGTGTTGGCCAAACTACTATTCCCTACCTCCCCCAAAGAATAAAATTATAAAAAGAAAAAGCGGGAGGGGGGAAGTGGGACGGGGAAAATAGATGGGTAGGAAAGGGGGCTAGAAAGAGAAAAATCTCCGGGGTTTGCCCCAGGTGCTTATTTTTTTGAGTTTTTTTGTTGGGCGAACTCGACCTAACGACCGCTTTCCCATCTCGCCCCAAAACCCAGAAACCACTCTGGGGGGCTTGGCAGGATATGGGCCTCGGAAGATGGTGTTTCCGGGACACACCCAACAACACCGCCCCCCCCCCCGCCTCCCCCATTTTCCCGGTTTTTTTTTTGTTTTTTGATTTTTCTTTCTTCACCGCTTGACTTGATTTCTTTTTCCCTTTTCTTTTCTTTTTTCTTCTTATCTTCTTTTTCTTATTTTGTTTTTTTTGTTGCTGTTGTTGTTTTTTTTTTGTCTTTTTTTGCTTTTTTTCTGTCTTTGCCATGTACGCGCGACACCCTAAATACCCCTGGGCCCCCCGCACGGGCGGCGGGCTTCATTTCCACTCTCTCTAGCTTTCCCAACATATACTACGGGAGAAAAAATTGTAAAAAATTTTAGGAAAGAAGTCTGAGTTTAAAAGTTTTTTTTTTTGTTTTTTTTGTTTTTTTTGTTTTTTTTTTTTTTTTCAGAGTTGGGGGGGGAAAGAAGGCTCCGTAAGGGGAGGGCCCTACATTTTTTACGTGGGATCCAAAACCCGATAAAAGGGGGGAAGGGAGGGGAAATGGAGTGGATTGTGGGAGTAAAAATTTTTGGCAGCGCGTAAAAAAGGGTAAGATTACCTCCGTAAGCAGAGGGGTTTTGGATTTAATGGGGCCCCCCCCGCCGAACAAGGTGGATATAGCAGGGGAATAGAAGACGGGGGGGGGGGGAAGGGGAACGGAGTGGATTGTAGGAGAAAAAAATTTTTTGTAGTAGCATAAAAAAGGGGGGGACAGGATACCTTCGTGAGCGAAGGGGTCTTTGGGTTTTTTATTGGCCTCGTCCAACCACGGAAGGGAGTGAGAGTTGGTGAGAAGGCAAGGGAGAGAGTTCGCCAAATTGCTTCCCCCCCGACCGAAAAAGTTTACAACCCGCGGACGATCCAAAAGACAACCAGTCTTCACCCCCGCTGTTGTGGGGGGTGAAACCAGGTCTGCTCCCCCCCGCGGGGTGTGGGGGCCGCGTGATGACGCGGGGGCCGGGTCTCGAACTTTAAATTGGTTCCTTGCCCCCGCCATCAGTCTTGGTTTTTCCTGAGAGACTCGCCGGGGGGGAGGACAGATGGTTAGAGATTTTTGGGGGTTAGGGGGGGGGATCCATGCGGAAGGGGGCCGTCGGCGGCTGCGCGGGTCACGGTCATTTAGCCTTGGCCCACCCAGGGCCTGTCAGTCTTGCCCCCCGGGGAGGGAAAAACCCCCCGGCCCTGAACCTTTTAAAAGGGTGAGGGCTTTTGCCGCAGCACCAGCCTTATCAAAAAATAATTTTTAAAAAAAAAAAAATATGAATACAAAGCTATAAGACAAAAAGTGAAAAAAAAAAAAACAGGGGGGGACCGACTGCGGCCCCCCCGAGGAAACCTGTTGGAAGGGGGGGGTTAAATTTCAGGAAGGGAAAGGAAAAGAGTGGGGCTGTGTGAACACGTTGGGGAATCCGTTTTTGGGGCAGAACGTGGCTCGACCTGGCTGCGCGACTCGTTTGCTCCCAGCGGTTGGCACATCTCTAAAAAAATACCACAGAAGTGTGTAAGGAAGGGCTGGCCAAGCCGGGCCCCTCCCCGGTGGAAGGGGGTGGAAAAAAGGGGTTATGGAAATAAAAAAGGAGTTAGTGAGAAACGGAAGTTTATGGGGTAGATTGGAAGGGGGGGTTGGGGTTTGGTGTTAGAAGTTTTTTGGGAAGACATAAGCTCGGGGGAAGTGTCGATAAAGGGTGTAATTGTTCAGTGTGTTTTGGAACAGGTGATTCTTTTTTGTGCTCTTTTGTAAGTGTGATGTTGAGGGGAAGGGATGTTGGTCTCCCGTGAAGGGGACAGGGACCAAGTCGTACCCCCTTTACTCCTAAGGCGGGCTAGTGACTTTTTTTGGACCTTGTAGTTTTGCAAAAGATTGTTTTTGCCACTAGAGAGGGTGAGGGGGCGTGGGTTAAGTGTGGTAGAACAAGGGTTTTAAAAAGATGCTTTTTTGTGCGCGCGCAGCGTACGAACCTGCCCAGGCTGCTCGACCTGGGCCCCGATACCTAATTTTGGCGTTTGTGTGGTGATTGAATCTGAGATGTTTTTCTTGTTAAGGCCGAGAAATATGTTATTATTACTTCGGGGGGTTTGGGGGGGTTGTGGGGAAAACGGGGATAGATATATTAGTTCGGCTCCGCTTTTTTTTTATTAAAGTAAGTGACTTTTTGTTTTTGAGGGGGTGAGGATCCTCCCCTTGAGTTCCCACAGGGTGGTTCAGTAATTTTCCCCCTTGGATGCGGTCAGTTAATTGATCTAATTTTTCGGAGCGTGCAAAAGTGTCACGTCGCTGCGTACTAAGGTCAGGGTTCTCGTGTGTCGGGTCGGTAGGTCTGGTGTACATGTTTAAAAAGGGGTTGGGGGAAGGGTAGGCCCTGGGGGGCCCCGGTAGTGGTGTAAAAGGTCGGAAAGTTGTCTGTGACGGAGTCTTATCTTCTGTCTGTCAGAAAGTTCATAGTAGTCTTTTTGTCAGAATAGGGAGGTCAAAATCGTTACAATTTTTTAAATTTTTTCCCTTTTGCCACACGTGTCGAATGCTTTTTTTACGTCTTTTTTCACAGAACTGTTTTATAATAGTTTTGGTTTTTCTCCCTTTTTAGGGAGGGCCCCTATGGTGTTAGCGCGTCGTCGGTGGAGTGTCCTTGCTGAACCCAAAATGCTTTGGGGGAAAGGAGGTTTTTGGTCCGAGGTGCGCTTAGTCGGTGCTCTAGTCTTTCAAAAGTCTTCCCTAAAAGTCGGTAGGCAACGGTCGGTATTTTCGGGGAGGTGGGGGGCTTTTTCCTGGGTTCGGGATGGAATTGGGGGCGGTTTTTTTAAGGCTTTTGGGGAAAAAGCCTGTGGGGGAGCGGGCGTTAAAAAATTTTGGGAGTGGGAAAAGATCGGTGGGGGGGGATTTTAATGATGGGGCCGGTGTGCCTGTGGGGGCCCCCTGCGGGCGTGGGGTTTTTTTTGAGTAGCCTGGCGAATCCCCTCCTCAAAGGTGTGGTGAGAGGGGTTTCGTGGTTTAAAAATTTTTTTTGTGTTTAGGGACCCAGAGGAATAGTGTCTACTTCGTGTCGGTGCATGTGTTGTAATATGTTCTATGGTGTTTGCTGGGGATGGCGAGGGAGGGGTGTGGTCGGGAAAACAGTTTTCCAGGTTTTTTTAAACGCATCGGGGACTCGGACAGGGTCTCTTACCCGGGGTGTTTTTGAGATAAAAATCGAAGCGTTCCCCCTTTTTTTTCCCTTCATTTTTGTGCACCCTGTCCAACTCCCGTGGAGTTAAAGTACGCTTTTTTCCCTTGCGCTTACTAAACTTTTCCATATGGTTTTGTGGTCAGTCTGTAAGCTGCGAGGACGTGTTGGCGTAAAGTTTTGGGCTCCCGGACTCGGGTGTGATTTTTTATGTTTTCTCAAAACGTGTTCTGTAGCAGAAAGGAGACGTTGTGTCCGGATAGGGGTTTAAATCTAGAAAATTTTTTGGGTTTTTTTTTTTGGGGATGTACGTGTTCGCTTTAGGGGTTTTTTTTTAAAGTGTTTATGCTGTGTCAAGTTTAGTGTGGTATTTTCTTTCAGTGGTGTGGGGGGGGGTGTGTTTGCAAGGCATCCTTGAAGTTCCCCGTTTGCGTTCTTGTAGCAAAGAAGGGGTGAAGGGACGGAATAGGTTTGGGATAAACGGAGAATTAGTGGTATGGATCCGAGCCACAAAGGGGGGCCCGGAGAGAGGTGGTGGGGTAGGGAAGGACTGTCTGTTGGTGTGGAAGGGCGGGTCGCCCCGTGCCACCATTTCCAAAGGAAACAGTTTTGGGGAAATCTGGGGCCCCCGAAAAACGAAGGCGTTTTTAAGTTTACAATTTTTGGGGGGGTACGAAGGGGCCCGGGGTTGTTCCTGCCCTTCTGAAGTTGTGTGTGCAGCGTTAAGAAAAGGGTATGGAAGACAGGGATTTTTTGGGGGTTGAATAGTCGTTGTTATGGAAGAGGAAGTCCGGGGTTGGGTCAGCTAATTTTTGGGCCCCCAAGATGGGGGCCCTGTTTGGGGAAATCTGGGTGCTAAAAAAATGAGGGGTTTGCCGTCCACTAAGAAGTCGGGTTTTGAAGATGGTTTTTAGGATGGCTCGCCGTCTGAGGTTGGCTGTGGTGTTTTACACGTGTACCGTACAGTTTTATGGGGTTACTGAAGGCCCCCATGTCATTGAGGAGGACAATGTCTGGGTTAAGGACTATAGACTCAGTTATTAGATGACGATTATTTTTGTATCCCGGGCAATTTTGCTGCAGAAGGGGGACATAGCGTACGGTGTTTTTATTAACTTTAATTTTACTCGCATTTTTCTTTTCTCCCAAATTTTTGCGCGTTGGTGACAGGGGAAGCAAGGGAGGGGGAAGGGGGGAAGGGATGTTAGTAGTAGTTGGGGGAAGAGTGCGCTGGGGGGGGCGCGGTGGTTTTTGCGGTGGGGTTCCGGGGGTGTCGCCCTCGCTGGAGCTCTCCACTCCTCCCCCTGTCGCCTCTGGAAAGGGATGTCTTCTTTTTCTCTGCTGTATCGTGGGGGTGTGTGTCTCGGGTTGGTGGTGTTTGGGGGGTGTCGAGTTTTGTCCGTGATTTTTTTGGGATATGTTATGTTTTTTATGAAGGGTCTGACTTTTGAAGGAGGGTAAACCTTTTCATTTAGTAAATTTTGGACTTCCTCCCGCTCCTACTTGGCCCCCATCCCCCGCCGGTCTTCGCAAATTTTTTCCCCCCCTTACTAACTAGCGTTTATTTTTTTAGAAGTGGGTTTTTATTTTTAAGCAAGGCAGTGGGGTTTTAAGGGGAAAATTTTGCCATGGCCCATTCAGGCCCGTAATTAAAAATCAAAATGGCAAATACAGATAAAGTCACTGACAACACCCCCAGCCGCAACCCCCTCCCCTTAGTCCAAAAAATCGAAAATTTTCACCGGGCCCCACAGCATCACCTGGCCCATCATCAAAAATCTCCCCCCCCCAATCTTTCCTCACTCCCCACTTTTCAAAGCCTTTGCTCGCCACGGCTATTTCCCAAAAAACCCAAAAAAGCCACACAATTTTCACCCCAAACCCGTAAAAGCCCTCCCCTCCCGAAATTACCGTCCGATTAGCCTCCCGACATTCTAGGAAAGAAACCCTTTTAAAGACTAGTATGCCCCGACTTAAGACGCCCTCGAGACAAAAAACCCCTTCCCCCCAAAACAGTTTGGTTCAGGGGAAGGACATCCACCCACGACGCGCTAAAAACCCTGTGGCCTACCCAAAAGGGGGCACACAACCAAAACTATTTTAAAACATTCAGTGACAAAAGACGTAAAAAAACATTCGACACCGTTGGCACACAGGACTCAAATATAAAAATGTAACGACTTTGACCTCCATTCTGACAAAAAGACTACTATTAAATTCCCGACAGACAGACAGATGAGACTCCCTATACGAATACTTTCCCAAACCCCTTTTTTACACCACACCGGGTCCCCCAGGGGTCTATCCTTTTCCCCCAAATCTCTTTAAAAATGTCACTCATGACCCACCTACCGACCAACGAAATCTCTGACCATTCAATATGGAGACTGACATACTACCCCGCCCAGACATTTAGACCAACTAACTGACGAATCCAATGGGAAATTACTCAACCACCTGTGGAACTCAAATGGAGGATTCCTCACACCCCCAAAAAAAACCAAAACCCCTTACTTTAATATAAAAAGGGATAAGCCAACTAATATATCTATACCCGTTCCCACACAACCCACACCAATCCCCCCCAAGTAGAAAATACAGTACCGGCCTTAAATAACAGAGGTCTCAGATTCTATCATCACACAAAAGCCAAATTAGGGATCGGGCCACAGTACGAGCAGCCTGGGCATTCCGCTACGCTGCACGCGCACAAAATTTCACTTTTCAAAGCCTTTTCTACCACACTTAACCCACTGCCCCTCACCCCCTCTCTGTGGAAAAAAAAAAATCTTTTCAAACTACAGAGGGGCCCAACAAGTCCTACGCTCCGCCTTTGGAGTAAAATGGTCGACTTCGGTCCTCTGTCTCCCTTCAGAGGAACAAACACCTTTTCCCCTCAAAATCACACTATACAACGGCACAAAACGCTCCCCTGTTCCAAACACAATGAACAATTTTTCAAAATTTATCGCACTCTCCCGCGGCTTATCGTCTTTCCCCCAACAAATTTCTAAACCAAAACCCAACCCCCCCCTTCCCTCTACACATAAACACTTCACGTTTTCCCATAACTCCCCTTATTTCCACAACCCTTTTTTTCCCCCCCTACCACCGGGGAGGGCCCGGCTGGGGCCCGACCTTTCCTTACCATCTCTGTGGATTTTTTTTAAGATTTGCCAAAAGCTGGCACAGCGAGTCGCGACGCCCCTCGAGACCACTTCTGCCACAACGGTTTCCCAAAAGGGTTTTACCCAGCCACGACTCTATCCTTTCCCTTTTCCCGAAAAAACCACACCCTTCAACATTTCCCTCAGGGCAGGGACCAGTCGGTCCCCCGTTTTTTTTCTCACTTATTTTTCTTATAGCTTTTTATTTATTTTTTTGTTTTTTAAAATTATTTTTTTTTTTAAGGCTGGGGGGCTGCGTGCAAAGCCCTGCACCTCTTAAACGGTTTTAGGGCCGGGGGTTTTTCCACCGGGGGCCAACTGACAGGCAAAGGTGGCCCGGCAATACCCTGACCACCACGCCGCGGGCCCCCTTCCCCTGGATCCCCCCCCTAACCCACACCTCTACCCTCTGTCCCCCCCCTCCGGGGAGTCCTCAGGAAACCAAGACTGATGGCGGCGCAAGGCAAACCCAAATTTTAAAGTTTGAGACCCGGGCCCCTTTGGGCATCACGACGGCCTCCACACCCCCGGGGACAAACCTGGTTTCCCCCACCACACACAGCGGGGTGAAGACTGGTTTCTTTGGATGTCCCTTTGGTTGTAAACTTTTGTCGGTCGGGGGGAAGCAAATTCGGTCGTAAACTCTTCCGTTTCCTTTTCACCAACTCTCCTTCCTTCCTGGTTCGGGGCGAGGGCCCCATAAAAACCAATGACCCTTCGCTCTCGAAGGGATCCTGTCCCCCCCCTTTTTGCTACTACAAAACTTTTTTACTCCTACAATCCACTCCGTTCCACTTCCCACCCCCTCCCGTCTTTTACTCCTGCTACTATCCTACCGTGGTTTGGCGAGGCCACATTAATGACCAATGACCCCCTGCTTAGGAGGGAATCTTACCCTTTTTTTCGCTGCTGCAAAAATTATCTCCTACAATCACTCCCTTCCCCTCGCCTTCCCCTCTTATCATGGTTCGGGTCCACTAAAACTGTAGGTCCTCCGCTCTCGGGTCCTTCTTCCCCCGTGCTCTCTGAAAAAATAAAAAAAAACAAAAAAAAAAAACTTTTAATCTCAGACTTCTTTCACTAAATTTTTTACAATTTCCTTCCGTTTGTATATGTTGGAAGCGAGAGAGGGATGGAAAATGAAGCCACCGCCCGTGCGGGGGCCGAGGAGTATCAGGGGGCGCGCGTCTGGGAGTGACAGAAAACAAAGCAAAAAAAAGACTAAACCAAAAAACAACAGCAACAACAAAAACAAAATAAGAAGAAAGAAAAAAAAAAAGAAGAAAGAAGAAACGTCAAACTGAAGAAAGAAAAATCAAGAAAAAAGAAAAAAACCAAAAACCCAGAACTGGGGGAGGCGGGGGGGGGCGCGGGGTTGTCCGGATGTGTCCAGCACCATCTTCCGGGCCCATGTCCTGCAAGCCCCCCCAGATGGGTTCCTGTTTGCTCGTGCGAGATGGAAAGGTTCGTTTGGGCGAATCGACTCCAACAAAACACAAAAAAAACATCAGCACCTGGGGAAGCCCGGAGACTTTTTCTCTTTCACCTCCTTTTTTCTACCCCTCTATTTTTTCTCCCTGTCCCCACTTTTCCCCTCTCCTGCTTTCTCTTTTTATATTCTATTCTATTCTAATTTGACATCACATTTCCCCAGATCTCGTACGTTCGCAGTCCTCATCCGCTCTCTCAACACCATGACTGGACGCGGAAGGGAGGCAAGGTTTGGAAAGGGAGGAGCTAAGCGTACGTAAGGTGCTGCGAGACAACTTCGGGCTCACCAAGCCGCCATCCGTCGCCTAGCACGCAGAGGGGGGAAAAGCCACCCGGGGCTATCTACGGGAGACCGGGGTGTGCTAAAAGGGTCCTCGAGAAGTTTTAGGGAGCCGTAACCTACACCGAGCACCCCCCGCGCAAGACTGTCACGGCCATGGAGTGGTGTATGCCCGAAGCCCCAAGGGGACGCACTCTGTATGGCTTGGGGTGGTTAAATCCCCATACCGTCTGTCTCTTCAGGTACATCTAATAAAAATAAAACCCGACCTTTTTAAAGGGTCCACCCATTTTTTTCAAGAGATTGTGGACAAGGTTTAATTTTTTTCTTTTTTTTTTTGGTTTTCTTCTTAAAATTTGCAATGCTTTTAAAAAAATTTTATTCAAATATTTATTCATTATCACGGTGTTTTATGGACTGTTTAAATTTTAAACCGTGGTAAGAGAAGATAAAAAAAAGGGTGGGGATATGAGTATGAATTTGGGCCTGACAACTACTACCCCCTGCCGCTTCTGGGTGGCAGGAAAATTGACAAAAAAAAAAAAAAATACCATTCATGTCATTGCCTTTCAATGACAGTAATTCTTTTGGAGATGGAGAAAGATGCCCCAATTTTTGTGCAAGATGGCCTCTCAGCAATACGAGGCCCCCACTAGTACATTAGATTACAACCACAGAAGCATCGATAAAAAAAATCGTATTACTGCTAGTTATTTTTAATTATTATCACTAGCTGTCCGTGCAACTCTAAAAGTTTTATACTTTTGGCTCCTAATAGGACCCGTATAATTTGTCTTATGAAAAGGAAAATTTTGGTGCCTTTTTCTTCTTCCTTCTCTTGGAAGGGGCACTGCCTGGGTTTTGGGGAGCACACCGCCCTGGCAATGGTCACGCCCCAGAGTAGGTGTTGAGTCCCCGTCGTTTTGGGGTTGGCCAATGCAGTGACGAGGGGTGATGCAGTCTTTTTGTTGTCCGTGCAGCTTGCCCGGGAAGCCCAAAACTTCAGCACCAAGTACTCCATGACAGCCGCCAATACACGGGGGCTCCAGCGCCCACGCGCTCGGCGTGTTTCCCTTCCTAGGGGACAGGTTCGCCCACCCGGGGAATGAAGTCCAGCCCGCTGGAACGAGACTTTTACTTGCCCTTCACCTTGCCCCCCCTTCCCCGTCCCGACATGATGTGATGTGACTAGGGGGTTTGGGCAAATACTAGTGTTGGGGTGATCCCCCCCGGTGTATCTGCAATTGACGGCCCCAAACCCACGTTATAATAGGGGGGGTCCCCGGGGCAGAGACAAAATTGCAAACAATTCAATCTTCCCCCTTTAACCAACGCCCTTTTCTGTAAAATTTTTCATGGACCGTCAAATTTAATCAAAACCAACACACCTACCTCCTCCTTTTTCCCCTCTCGCAGGGGTTCCTCAAGGTTCCGTTCTCTCCCCAACACCACAACAGTACCAGAGACTTTTCGGACCCCCGACACCGAGAATACTTTCCATTAATACGCCACGACGCACACAACTCACACGCCACGGGGCCTAGATTTTCTGTCACGGCGCTACAAAAGAACTCCCACCAAAGCCTTTGGGAGCCAAAAAAAGGCCATCCCCCTCTCACCCTCGAAAACAACGTAAAAAATTCAAATCAAATCAGAGAGACCACAAAATTTTCCCCTACCCTTCCTACCCCAAAAGCCACTCCCAACCCCATAGAAAAAAAAACTCTTAAAAAATAGGATATTCCCCCCCTTTAGTAAACAATAAAAGGACCAGCTAGAACATACTCAAAAACCATAAGTTCCGGCAAAAAGAAAACCCTTTTCCCTATTAAACATTAGAACAACCCTTTTTTCTTTCTGCCTTTGGCCCCCCAACAGAAAACAACCACTAAAAATAAAACCCTTAAAAAAAAGCCCCCCTTTGCTTTTAAATGTAAATCAAACCTTTAAACAAAATCGCGAGTAAGAGCAGCCAAACATATTTTTAATAATTCCCACAAAGAAACCAAAAATTTTCCCTTCCCAAAAATTACCACGAATGAAAAATACCCTTATAGATTCCCTTACCCCCCGCAAATTTTCACACACCAAACATTTAAAAAAACTTTACCCCAACCCAACCCCCCCCAAAACCCTTTTACAGCGCCAACCAACATAGCCAGACACCTACACGCCAACATTGTTCCGTGGCACAGCGGGACCGACCCATCTCACTCAATACCCACCAATCACTAGCCAGACACCAAGACGCCAACACTCACGACACATACCTTCCTCCCGGGACACCAAAAGCCAATGCCAACATTATTATTATTATTATTATTATTATTAAGTAATTTAAACTATGTATCATTATACTTAATGTAATCAACATCATATTTATGTATGCCACAATATAAACCTTGCAACCAGCTAAAACTATGTAAACAGAATGATTTTTGTAATCAATGTATGTATGTGTATTTCAATAAAGAAATTGTGCGCTGAAGAGACGGACGGTCGGTGGTCCCTCGTGTGGGAGTCGGGCGGCGGGCGCCTGGTGCTGCCCTGGGTGTGTCAAGGGCACCTTCTTTTTCCCCCCCCCCTCCCCTCCTGTGTCGCCCCAGCGTGGTTTTTTTCGTGGACTGAGTCGGGATGAGAGTACAGTACGCGGAGTCCCCCACAATAAAAAACACGAATAGCGCTTGGGTTAAGCCCCATGTCTTTTTTCTCATTCTAGCTCGCTTCTCTCACCCACCTATTCTTCTCCCTGTCCCCACTTCCCCATCAGAATCAGAATATAAAAAGAGAAAGCAGGAGATGGGGAAGTGGGGACAGGGAGAAGAATAGATGGGTGAGAGAAAGGAGGCTAGTAAGAGAAAAAGTCTCCGGGGCTTGACCCAGGTGCTGTATGTTTTTTTTTGTGTGTTTATGTTGTGAGTCGATCTCGACCTAACGACACGCTTTCCCATCTCGCACGAGCAAACAGAAACCACTCTGGGGCGGCTTGGCAGGACATGGGCCTCGGAAGAGGGTGCTCCGGACACAACCCAGGACAACCCCGCGCCCACCCCCCCCTCCACCAGTTCTTCGGTTTGGTTTTGTTCTTGATTTTTCTTTCTTCACGCTTGACTTGTTTTCTTCTTCTCTTCGTTTTTTCTTTTTTCTTATCTTGTTTTTGTTGTTGCTGTTGTTGTTTGTTTATTGTCTTTTTTTGCTTTTTTTCTGTCATTGCCATGTACGCGCGCACACCCGGATACTCCTCGCACCCCGCACGGGCGGCTGGCTTCATTTCTCCACTACCTCTCTCGCGTTCCAACATATACAAACAGGAGAAGGAAATTGTGAAAAATTTAGTGAAAGAAGTCTGAGATTAAAAGTGTTTTTTTGTTTTGTTTTATTTTTCAGAGATTGGACAGGGGAAGAAGGACTCCGTAGAGCGGAGGGACCTACAGTTTTACGTGGGATCCGAAACCACTGATAGAGAGGGGAAGGCGAGCGGAATGGAGTGGATTGTAGGAGTATAAAGTTTTGCAGCAGCGTAAAAAAGGGTAAGATTACCTCCGTATAGCGGGGGGTCATTGGATTTAATGTGGCCTCGCCCGAACCAGGGTAGGATAGTAGCAGTGAGATAGAAGACGGGGAAGGGGGTGGGAAGTGGAACGGAGTGGATTGTAGGAGTAAAAAGTTTTGTAGTAGCATAAAAGGGGGGACAGGATACCTTCGTAGAGCGAAGGGGTCATTGGATTTTATGTGGCCTCGTCCGAACACGGAAGGAGAGTGAGAGTTGGTGAGAAGGACAACGGAGAGAGTTTTCGACCGAATTTGCTTCCCCACCGACCGACAAAGTTTACAACCCGACGGACGATCCGAAAGACAACCAGTCTTCATCCCCGCTGTGTGTGGTGGTGAAACCAGGTCTGCTCCCCCCGGGTGTGGAGGCGTCGGGGATGGACGCAGGGTCCGGGTTCTCGAACTTTAAACTTGGTTCCTTGCGCCGCATCAGTTTGGCTTTCCTGAGAGAATCGAGGAGGGAGGACAGTAGGTTAGAGAGTGTGGTTAGGGGGGGGGGATCCATGCGGAAGACGGCCGTCGGGCGCTGCGCTGGTCACGGTCATTTAGCCGTGGGCCACCCAGGCCTGTCCCGGCTTGGCCCCGCCTGGATGGAAAACCCTCCCGGCCCTGAACCGTTTGAAGAGGTGCAGGGCGTTGCACGCAGCACCAGCCTTATCAAAAAAATAATTTTTAAAAACAAAAAATATGAATACAAAACTATAAGACAATAAGTGAGAAAAAAACAGCCGGGACCGACTGCGGCCTCGCCTGAGGAAACCCGTTTTGGAAGGGTGGTTATTTCAGGACAGGGAAAGGATAGAGTTTGTGGCTGTTGTGAACACTGTTGAGGAATCCGTTTGTGGCAGAACGTGGTCTCGACCTGGGCTGTCGCGACTCGCTTTCGCCAGCGGTTGGCACATCTCTAAAACAATACCACAGAGAGTGTGTAAGGAAGGTCTGGCCAAGCCTGGGCCCCCCCCGGTGGAAGCGGGTGGAAAAAAAAGGGTTAGTTGGAAAAAAGAGGAGTTAGTGGGGAAAAAAGTGAAGTGATTATGTTTAGATTGGAAGTGGGTGGTTGGGGTTGGTGTTAGTAGGTTGTTCGGGAAGACGATAAGCTCGCGGGGAGAGTGTCGATGAAGGTGTACATTGTGTCATGTGTGTGTTGGAACATGGTGAGTCGTTTTTGGCTCTGTTTTTATAGTGTGATGTTGATGGAAGGATTTTGTCTCCTCGTGAAGGGAGACAGAGGACCCGGGAAATCGTACCACTTTACTCCTAAGGCGGAGCGAGTGATGTTCGGATCCTCGTAGTTTGAAGATTTGTTTTTGCCACTAGAGAGAGGGTGAGAGGCAGTAGGTTTAGTGTTGGTAGAACAAGGGCTTTGAAAAGATCAATTTTTTGCGCGTGCAGCTTAGGGAACCTGCCAGCTGCTCTGTCTGTGGCCGGGGATACCTATTTGGCTTTGTGTGATATGAATCTGAGACTCTGTCTAGTAGGGCGAGTACTGTTTTTTATTTNGTTTTTTGTTTTTACAAGTTTTGTTGGCTGTGTGTTTTAACGGGTGAAGGGGCTTATGAGAGCGAGAGAGGGGAGAGGGTTAGGCCTTTTAATTTTTGTAGTTTTTTGGGCTTTAGCTCATTGGACAAGCGCCGGTGTTTTGTTACATTAAGTTTACTCGCGGTTATCTTTTCCCTTGGGGAGGGGGCAAGGGTTACAAGGGGGGGTATAGATGGGGAAATCCGGGGGGCGCGGAAGTCCTTGGGGTTTTCCCCGCGGCCCCTCACTGGAGCTCTCCGGCTCTCCTCGCTGGAGCTCTCCCTCCTCGCTGTCGTTCTCTGAGGACAAGGACTATCTGCTTGCTCTGCTGTATCGTGGGGTGTGGTCTCGGGTTGGGTGGTGTTGGATGTGTCGAATTTTGCCGTGATTTTTTTGGTATAGTGTGTATGTTTAGTTAGAAGGCGCGACATTTTGAAGGAGGAAAACCATTTTCATTTAGTAATTCTGTTGACTTGTTTCGGGAAGAGGTGAGTTTCCTTTTGCCATGTGGGGGGCGGTTTGTCACAGCCGTGATTTTATTGTCGCAATGTGTGGAGTCTGCTATGTGCACTGGTGTTGTCTTCAGTGGTGTGGTGTTAGTTGAGGAGGGAGTGAGAAGGGCAGGAGGGGAAGGGTAGGTTTACGGTGTTGTGGTGTTTAGTAGGGTTTGGGTAAGGGGAACGGAGGGAAGAGGTAGGGTTGCAAACCCTGCTATGTATGATGGGTTTTCTGGAGTGAGGGTCGTTGTGTTTGTTCTGTTTGAGCTTTGCGCTTCATTGTGCACCTAAAGGCGACGGCGGGATGTGACTACGGTTGGCAATACTAGTGTTGGAGCGATCCCGCGGTGTATCTGCAATTGACGGCCACCTACGTTAAAATATAGGGGCCCTTCTCGGTCAAGGAACCGGAGAGAGCACCACGCGCCAATCAACTTGTGAGTTCTCAAAGCAGCCCTGACCCTGAGTAAGCCGAAGAGTATATATAAAAATTGAGTATGCGCCAACCAATTTTTGCTGAGTGAGACAACCAGCATCATCATCCTCCCAAGCTTCAGAAAACGGGCCAAAGCTGGCAGGCCCAGAAGCCATCGCAAGGGGTAAACAAGAAGAAGAGCGCAGGGGAAGAGGTACCTACGATCTCATTACAGGTTTTGAAGCAGGTCCCCCCGACAACCGGCGTATTTTCCAAAGCCATGTCCATCATGAACTCTTTCGTAACGACATCTTTGAGCGCATCGCCGCCGAGGCTTCTCGCCTGCTCATTACAACAAGCGATCCATATCACACCGGGGAGATACAAACTCCGTCAGACTCCTACTGCCCGGTGAGCTGGCAAAGCACGCTTTTCTAAAGTACCAAGGCTGTCACTGTTGAATTGCTTCAACATCTGTGGCAAATTTTCTAATAAAAGGAAAGGTCAGAGCAAAGGCTGGAATGGGTTGGGTTTTTGGTTCTGCTTTATCAGAATCTCTACAGCGCCCAATACATTGTTAAGACCCTTGCTTCATCAAATTCTACTTACAAAAATTTTCTAGTATCTATAAATAAATACATCATAATTAACAGAAAACCAGTCACAATATATATATATAAGTATGTGATAAAAATACTATTTAAAATGGCACCATAGAAAACCAAGTTAAGGGCTGACTAATTACAAAAAAAAGTCAGCCTTTTTTGTCGCTGGTTTCACATACTCCCGACCATAGGAGTTTCTAACTTCTATAAATTGAAGGATTACGATCTATAAAATATTGCTTTACATATGCACTCAACATTCACTAATCAACTGTTACTATCTCATAGATTGGAAAGTTTTCCAATAATATTAAAAATAAATCTTCAATTTTCTTCCAACATATTATTATAATATCAATGGTTTTAAAAATCTATCTACTTGGAGCTTGGTTGGGCCGACCGCCGGGTACGTCTCTCATCCAAAATTTCTTAATACAGGTTGGCTTTTTTGACATTTTTTTAGCCATAACTCAAAAGCACAAGATATTTCAAGTTGGTGTAATTTTTGTACAGGTCTATTGAGTACCCTTTGGGAAAGTCTTGACTTTTACACTTCAAAGGGAATTTTCCATCCTTACCGGGAAATACATCTACTATTACACCCAGGGCCACTGTAATCTTCCAATCCTTTCTTCCTTTACTAAACTAAATCACCTTTCTTGATGTTACACTTTGATGTAAAACCCTTAACAACAGGGGGTAGATTTCTTATGTAATCATTACTCCATAATTTCCAAAATTTATAAAGGATTTGATTTCTTAGGATTTCTCTTTCACTCAAATCCTTTGGCAGAAATACAAGATGGGTTGGTATTCACATGCGTTTTAGAGCCATGAGTTCTCCCAATGAGGAAGTGAGAAGGTGTTAAGGGAGTATTACAATAAGGTTCATCTTCAATATGTGTCAAAGGCCTAAAAATTAACACAAGCTTAAATCTCATGTAGGGTAGTTTCTAATTCACTCCTAGATATAAAATTCACACCTAGAGTTTTTCTAACAGCGACTTTCACAGATCTTATCAAGCGTTCCCACCAGCCTCCCCACCAAGGAGCCCCGTGGAACGATGAATTTCCAATGAGGAGATAGATGACCATCCCTTTTTTTGCAATTCATTAATGGGATGCCACAAGGTTTTAGCATTTATCTGAATAAAACACTGAAGGAGCCCCTACGGGCAATTTAAATTTCTCCGAATGGGCAAGCATGCAGTTAAACACTCATAGAGTCAGTAAGCCCCACATGAATGGCTCTGACTACTGCACGGTGAAAAGCAAAATGTAAAACTTCTTAGAAGGAATCTGAACAAAATAGAGGACAGCAAAGTCAAGTCCAGTTACGTAAAATGGAGGTGTAGTTTTTCACTCTTAGTTCTGGGAGAGGAAGCTACAGGTTGACTACATGCTCTCGAATCATGTCTTTGACACTTTACACATTCCCTGGTAAACAGACTTTGCCAATCTTCTAATGCCTATTATCCAAAAACTATCTCTTAAAGTAGACATCATAGTAGAAACCCTGCATGCTTGAGAAATTTATGCTAAAAACTAACAAGGGGGCTTTGCTAGGTCACCTTTGGGTATTATGACGGGATGTTTACTTCCATAGTTTAAAGTCTGCAAACTAAAGTCTCCCCTTTGATTTTTAAATAAATTTTTATCATCTAAAAAGGATCCAATTTGATCAAGCTTGAACCTTTGGGGAAGGCTTGTTATTTTTCAAACCTTGATTCCCCCTGCATATATCTCTCTTTGATTACAAAAAATCATTTTCAATTGGACATTATCTAATTCATCAGCAGTGAGAAGGCCTGAATATTTTTTTATGCTTGGTTTACAGTTGTTTATGAATCTCAAAACCCAAGCAACATATGCTGAGCTTTACTAAACTTTGCACAAGCTTCTTCTACACTATCTGCACCCTAGCCAGTTTATCTACTACATATCCTCTTTTAATTCATGTATTATCTCAGTCAGGGGGTACCCTTCAAGATGATGTCGAATAGTAGCATTTAATAAGAAAGGGCTGGCCCAGTGTTTACCAAATGGAACACGCAGAAATCTCATAAATCTTATCCCATTTACACCCTTCAGAAAGAAACGATGCACATCTCTATCTTCTCGCTTCATACTTATTTGGGAAAAATGCCTTGGTGATTCAGCAGCTAAAGCTATGGCCACCTCCTGAAGCGTATCAGTATTTCCACTAAAACAGGGTTGAGGGATGGGCCAGTCAGTAAAAAGTCATTCAGTGATATTCCATTATAACTACGAGCTGATGCATCAAAAACAGGTTAATCTTAGTACTCCACTGCTTTCCCCTTTACTACAGGACGGTGAGGCAGATAATAGGTAGGGGAAGGGCTGTAATCTCATCACATGGAAATTTCCTCAATAATACCTTCCCTCTCATAATCCATCAAAAACCCCTTTTAATATTCTGTTTTTAAGCTCAACATCTTTATGCAACTTGGGATGTAATCTATCTAGTCTCCCTTTTTAGCAAGTTTTTCATTATCTATGAGATCACCCTTTGCTGCTTCACTCTTCCAAGGCAGGCTACTTTTATATCTACTATCAACAAACTTAATGCTCTTAGAAAACTCCTGCAAGGCAGAGTTGACTCAAAAAAAACAATCAGCTTCCTTAGAAGTAATCCCTACAGATTCTAAGTCCCAAAACTTGCTTACATCATAGTCTGGCACTTGGAAATACACAACATTTGATGTGAAGTAAAGTGAGAAACTGGCACAGCATGCCAAGCTCCTGACAGAATCCACCAAAAACTGAATTCTGTGCTACTATTCCCTCAACTTGAAAAGTTACACTGGGGATCAAGAATTGCCAGTATGCAAACGGAAACCCAAACAATATATCTATGTCCATCTGGAAATTATTCAAGTGATCATCAGCAAGTTCTACATGGGAAAGGCACTCAATAAGTTATGAGGAACAGTTGGTCTATCAAAGGGTTTACATATCTTAGGAATTTCAACAACAATCAATGAATGTGATGCATTATTACAATCAAATAGTTTCAGAGAATAAATGTTACTTTGCCTGCTCTTATTAGACTTTTCACCACCAAATGCTGAAAATGAAAATTGGGCTGACTAGAAAGCCCTTAGGTTTACACTTTTTAGCAAGATTTACTACTTACATAGGTTCTGTCAGACCCACTGTCAAACATAAGTTTAGGGCCATAAGCCACACCATTATTCCAACAACCTTAACCTTTGCTGTTTTTCAAATAGTACATGTTTTTTATTAGTGGAGGGAATATTTTGAAGAGCAACGCTACCTTGCTGAACTGATGAACTCTTTCCGTTGGCATCACTAGTGAGTTCAGACCTGTGTTCAGGTACAACCTTCATGTGGTCATTCTAATATTTGAATTCAAATTTAATGCCACACTTTAAATATTGTGATTACCATTACATTTTACACACTTAGCAAAGCATCCCTTAGCAAAATGCCCTTTACTTAAACACTTAAAACACAAACTGGCAGATTTGAATTCTATCAGCACGGTCCCTTCCACTTAATTTTTAATATTTCAAAACATTTTTTCTGATTTATGTCTCTTGCTACAAAAAACCCACAATTAAGCCAGTTAACTTCAGAAGAGGCGTGAAGAGCTGAAGCTGAAGACCCTTTCTCCCTTGACCCCTTCATGTACCAATTCCGTCTTTCTTCAGGTTCATGTTTCCTTTCTAAAATTTTCTGGGAAATAACTCCTTTAAAGTCTCCCGAAAGTTCAAAGCTCTCTACTTCTTCTTGCAGGAACTGCAGGAGCCAATCCAAGTCACGTTCACGTCCACACCTTTCCCCAGCCCACTCCATTTGTATTTCATTAGGAAGACGGGATAGGATGATTGGTGTTAGAAAGACTTCACACTGCTTACCAGTGACACCCAATGCTTCTAAACTTCTGATGTGTGTCCAGTAGCTCGTCACGTAGAATCCAAGTTGGGACACGTACTTAAGACCTCTTGCCTTCACAGGAACTTTTCCTTTTAAAAGAGCTTGAACATGGGCAAAAATGATTCTCTCAGGCCTTCCAAAACTCTCCTTTAGTAGTGTACAAGCAGTCTTATAATTGGCGCTTGTGTGAGAGAAAACCAGATATGACTGATTTAGCTTCTCCTTCCAACAGTGAAAATAAATAAACTAAATTTGCTTATCACAGGAATGTCTGCATCATCAACATGAGACATAAATTGGTCCCAAAAAGGGCTGCCATTCTGTAAATTCACCTTTAAACTTTGGAAGTTCTAACTTAGGCAACCTTACTTGTGCAGCAGAGGCTCCGCCACTTGAGCTACAAGCATCAGCAACATCCTTATTACTTAGCAGATCTTGTAATTTCTCAGAGGCCTTGATTCTGTGTATACAGCCTTAGATCTGGTCCAGCGGCCACATCTAAGTCCCTTTTTCAAGGCATCACTCTCTAACTCCAGTTCTAAATTCTGACTGCACTTCATCTAGCTTAGACAGGCGTCGATCAAAGTCATCAGTTGTACTTCTAAACTCAAAAACTGTGACATCTGACGTTTGTAATAAGCTCAGAAGCTGGTTTGACATTCGGGAAACCCAACCTTTAGCAGGGAGCTCTCGACTTTAGTAATTTCTCCATCTTATGTTTTGTCTGTATGCCACAAAATTACTCACAAGAGGTCCTTAAGGTTCTTCACTTCCCGGGGCTGGGCACCAAAATGTTGAATTGCTTCAACATCTGTGGCAAATCTTCATAATAAGACAGAAAGGGTCAGAACAAGGCTGGATGGGTTGTGTTCTTGGTTCTGCTTTATCTAGAAACTTCTACAGCGCCCAATACATTGAAATTAAGACCCTTGCTTACATCTAAATTCTACTTACAAACAAGTTTCTAGTATCTATAAATAAATGACATCATAAATTTAAAAGTAAACCATCACAATATTTTATATAAGTATGTGATCAAAAATACTATCTTAAAAAAGGGGCACCATAGAAAACCAAATTAAGGGCTGACTAAAACAAAAACAAAAGGTCAGACCTTTTCTGTCGCTGGTTTCAACAGTCACCAATACACCTCCTCCAATAAGCAAACCAATTTAAGGTTGCAACCCTTTTGCTGAAGGTGGAGAAGATCTTTGCATAAAAAGGCTCCAATGGAGCCACAATTTCAAAGCGAAGAGAAGATAGAGACGGACTGGAGGAAGTAACTATTATATCATCTTTATGGGCTCGTCTTTCTATCGATTGCCTTTTTATCAAAAGGTGTTACATATACATTTAATATTTATAGCTATATTTCTTGGTCCACCAACCCCTTTTTCCTTTTATATATGTCCAAGTTACACTGGGCACAATTATCTAGACTACTACTAGTTTAGAGTTCGTTCTGCCATGCGTTAATTTTTGACAACTGGCATATTCGTAGTGCGGGGGTGTTTCAAATCTAAACTAGTCTTATGTAGTAATGTACTCACCTACACTGAAAGACTTTTTATACAAGCTTTATATAATAAATATATATATAATACATTTTGGCTTAGTTCGCACACCCTTTATCTCATTGGAAAAATGAATTAATAAAACATAACAATCCAATAATGATAATAAACGTTCACTAGTGGAGACGCTTATTAGTTAGTTACATTATTCTCTCCATGTCTGATCAAATATCTCTCGTGTAGAATATTTTTGGCCCTGAGAAGGGCCTAGATAGGTTTGTTGTTGTCTTTGTTGACAAAGGACGATGATGACGCTTAAGCACGCTCTCCACGGATGCGACGAGCGAGCTGGATATCCTTTGGCATGATGGTCACACGCTTAGCGTGGATGGCACACAGGTTGGTGTCTTCAAAGAGACCCACGAGGTAGGCCTCAGAAGCTTCCTGCAGAGCCATGACGGCAGAAGACTGAAAGCGGAGGTCGGTCTTGAAATCCTGGGCAATTTCACGCACCAGGCGCTGGAAGGGCAGCTTCCTGATGAGCAATTCTGTGCTCTTCTGGTAACGGCGGATTTCACGGAGTGCCACAGTGCCTGGCCTGTAACGGTGAGGTTTCTTGACACCCCCGGTGGCAGGGGCAGACTTGCGAGCCGCCTTCGTGGCCAGCTGCTTGCGGGGCGCCTTGCCACCAGTAGATTTCCGTGCAGTCTGCTTGGTGCGAGCCATATTGACGACCAACACAAACTCTTGTTGGAGTATGTTTGACGTAACGCGAACAAAATGTCGCTATATATAGGGAGGAATTCCACCACCGTTCACGAGGACACGAAAGATGCTTTCCGATTGGTCTAAGTAAAACTCCCTGCGCCCATGCCCACCATTACAGACAGCTACATCTCCACGGGCGTCGGACCCTTCTTGTGTGTTTCAGATGTATAGGAATGGTTATTTCATTTGGTTTTTTTTTTTAGCATTTATTTATTTCTCTATATTATTTTCAGTTCATTTCTACATGACTTGGGTTTTTGTCTTTAGTTTTTGTGCAGCAGCAGCAGCAGCAGCAGCAGCAGCAGCAGCAGCAGCAGCAGCAGCAGCAGCAGCAGCAGCAGCAGCAGCAGCAGCAGCAGCAGTAGCAGCAGCAACAGCTTCCTGATGGGCAATTGTGTGCTCTTCTGGTAACGGTGGATCTCACGGAGCGCCACAGTGCCTGGCCTATACCGGTGAGGTTTCTTGACACCCCCGGTGGCCGGGTCAGACTTGCGGAACGCCTCCTAAAACCCTCACCGGTACAGGCCAGGCACTGTGGCACTCCGTCAGAGCCGCCGTTACCAGAAAAGCACAGAATTGCTCATCTATATATATATATATATATATATATATATATATATATATAGAGAGAGAGAGAGAGAGAGAGAGAGAGAGAGAGAGAGAGAGAAGAGAGAGAGAGAGAGATGAAACTGTCGCCGACAAGAATTCTCGTCGAAACACCAACCTACAACTCTCGCCGACGTAGAAATGTTAACCTAACCTGGACATTGGTATCTAACTGATCAAGATAGTATTGGTATTTCCTTCCAGAATGCAGAAAATGGTCAAACCTAAATAAATGTATATATATATTGGATCCTGTAATATACAGAATTGGCTGGAATACTCGACCACGGCGGCGTTTTCATCAACCATTCATTTCAATTTCATAAACCATCAACAGAATCATCATCCTATAATCATTTTATTATTATTATTAATTATTATTATTATTATTTCTATGATTATTATTGTATATTATTATTATTTTTATTATTATTATAATTATTATTTTATTTATTATTTATTTCTTTATTTATTATTTATTTCTTTCGGTAGTTATCTTATTTATTTATTTATTTCTTATTATTTATATTTATTATTATATTATTATTTATTTATTTTATTATTATTATATGATTATATTATTATATCGATTATTATTATTATGATTATTATTATTATTATTATATTATTATTAGTATTATTATTATTATTAGTATTATATTATTATTATTATTATTATTATTCTAGGGTAATACGGGTACACTAAACTCTGAAAAACTCTAAGTGACGCATTGTTCGCGTTCAAAAACTTTTAGTCCCAACTGCTGGGTGGTGAACTCCAGGACTGCCCTACCTCTTCCAAGGCTGCCGGTGCGCCTGTTCGCGTTTCAAAACTATACCACTGGGTGTTGAACCCAGACTGCCCTACCTCTCTAATGGAAATGAGGGGAAATCATGGGGTTTTCAAGGGGAAACAAGACTAACTAACCTAACCTTACCTATCCTTAATCGCATAATATACCTAAACCTAAACTTGCAGGTTGTAACGGAAACCTAAACCTAACCTAACTAACCAACTAACCGAACCCAAAACCATTTCTAACCCAACCTAACCGAACCTAACCTAACCTTACATAACCTAACCGAAACCATTCCGAAACCGAACCTAACATAACTGTATGCCCATTCCTAACCTACCCTAATTTAACTAACCTAACCGTTAATCTAACCTAACGTAATCCATTCCTAACTAACCTAGCCTAACCTAACCATTCCGAACCTAACCAACCTAAACAAAACCAAATCTAACCTAACCTAACATAAAACCTAACCTAACCTAACCTACGCTAACCTCACTAAACCTAACCTAACTAACCTAACCCTTCAACCATTTTCAACTAAAACCTAAACTAACCTTACCTACCCTTACCTAATCCATTCTAACTAAACTAGCCTAAACCTAAACCATTCCTAACCTAACCTACTAAACCTAACCTACCTAACTAACCTAACCCAACCCATTTTCTAACTTAGCCTAACCTAACGCTAAACTTTACCTAAACCTAGCTAAACCCATTCCTAAACTACCTCACCTAACCTAACCTAACCTAACTAACGAACCTAACTAACCTAAACTAACATAACCAAACCTAAACCCATTTTAACCTAACATAAACCTTACCGAACCTAACCTAACCCATTCCTAACTAAACCTAACTAACCTAGTCCATTTTCGAACCGAACCTAATGTAACCTAAACCTCACCCTAAACCTAACTACCTAACCTAATCCATCTAACCTAAGCCTAGCCTAACCTCACCATTCCTAACTAACCTAACCTAACCAACCTAACAAACCTAACCTAACTAACCTAACCCATTTATGAACCTAACCTAACCTAACCCTAACCCATTTCTAACCTAAACCTAACCTAACCTAACCAACCTACCTATCCAATCCTTACCTAACCTAACTTAACCTAATACCTAACCTAACATAACCTAACTTAATCCATTCCTAACCTAACCTAGACTAGCCTTAGCATAACCCATTCCTAAACCTAACCTCACACTAACTAACCGAACCTCAACCTAACCTAACCTAACCTAACCATTTCTAAAACTAACCTACTAACCTATACCATTCCTAACTAACCTAACCAACCAAAACCTAACCCATTTCTAACCTAACCTAACAAACCTACCTAGCCCAATTTCGAACCGAACTAACCTATCCTAACCTAACCTAACCAGCTATATGAGTTAAAATTTTTTTTAAAAATTCACAGAGGGTCGCGATAAGAGACGATTCTACTAATACCACTTCAATAATGCGCATAATAAATAACCTAACATAGCCTACCAACCTAACCAAACCTAACCTAACTAATCCCTTCCTAACCTAACCTAACATAACACAACCCATGTCTAAACGAACCTAACCTACCTATCTAACCCTACTTAACCCATTCTTAGCCTACCTATTACTATCCATTTCTAACCAACCTAACTAACCCTTTCTAACCTAACCTAACCAACCAAAAATTTTCCAATAAAAAAAAAAAAACCCCAAATTTTTAAAATTTTAAAAAAAAATTTTTAAAAATTTTTTTTTTTCCCTTTTTTTTTTTTTCCAAAAATTTAAAAAAAAAAACAAAATTTTTAAAAAAAAAATTTAAAATTTTTTTAAGTTATTTAAAAAATTTAAAAAAAAAAAATTTTTTTTTTTTTTAAAAAAAAAATTTTTTAAAAAAATTTCCTTTTAAAACCCAAAAAAAAATTTTAAATTAATTATTTAAAAAAATTTAAAAAATTTTTAAAAAAAAATTTTTAAAACATTTTTAAAAAAATTTTAAAAAATTTTCATTTTTTTTTTTTTAATTTTTTTGGGGGAAAAAAAAAAAAAAAAGGAAAAAAAATTTGAAAAATTTTTTTAGAAATTTAAGGGGGTTTTTTTGAAAAGATTTTTTTAAAAAAAATTTTTTAAAAAGTTTTTTTTTTTTTGGGGGGGAAGGGAAAGGGGGGTTTCCGAATTTAAATCCCCCCCCCCCCCCTTTTACCCCCTCCCCCCGGGGGGGGAAAAGAACTGAAAAAAAATCCCCCCTTTTGTTCCCCCCCCCAAAAAACCCCTTTTTTCCCCCCCCCAAAGGGGGGAAAACCCCCCCGGTTTCCCCCCATTTTTTTTAAATTTTAAAGCAAAAGGGTTGGGGGTTTTTTTCCCCCCATAGGGGAAATTTTTAAATTTTTTAAAAAACAAAATTTTTAAAAAGCCAAACCCTAAATAGAAAAAACCCCGGGCCCCTCCAAAACAAAAAACCCCCCAAACCCCCCAACCCCCTTTAAACCCAAAAATTTCAAAACCCCCCTTTCCCCCCTTTTTCCCCCCCAATTCCCCCCCCCCAAAACCCCCCCTTTCCTTTTCCCCCCCCAAAACCTTTCCCAAAACCCCCACGCCAAACTAAGGCCCCACCCAAAAATCTTTCCCCCCCCAAAAAACTACGGCAAATTTGGGCCCCGGGGCTCCCTAATGGGAAAAAAGCCGGGGAAAAAACCCCCTCCCCCCCAAAAACAAAATTTTTACTTCCCCAAAAGGGAAAACCCCCCCTACCCCTTTTTTTCCTCCAAAAAATTCCCTCCCCCTTTTAAAAAAAAAATAAAGGGCGGCCCAAAAGTAATTCCCTGCTTTTTAAAATTCCGAAGGGGGCCCCCGAAACAAATCAACCTATTAAACCCCAACCACAAAAAAAAACCCCAAAAAATAAACAAAATTTAAATTTCCCCCCCCCCTAAACTTTCCCCCAAACAAACCCCCCAAACCTGCCAAAGGGGAAAGGGTAAAACCCCCAAAAAAACACCAAAATTCCCCCCGAAAAACCAACCTCAAAATTCCCTAAATTCCAAAAAAACCCCCTTTAAATTTTACCCCAAAAATAATACCCAAAAACCACCCCCCCAACAACCCCCAACTAAAACGCCCCAACCAACAGGCCCCCCCAAAAAAAACCCCCCCCCAACCAAACCCCCCCCCCCTCCCCAAAAAAAACCAACACCCCCCCCCTCTCCCCCCAAAAACCCAAAACCCCCCAAATTTTTAATTTTTTTTAAAAAAAAATTTTTTTTTATTTTATATTTATTAATTAAAATTTTAAATTTTAAATAAAAATAAAAGAAAATTTTAAAATGGAAAAAAAAATTTTTTTAAAAAATTGTCCGAAAGAAGGGTTTTTTCCCCCTTTTGGGATTGGGGGGGGGGGGGGTGGGGGGCCCGGGGGCCCCCCTTTTTTTCCCCCCCCCCCCCCTGTGCGCCCCGGGGTTTTTTACCTTTTTTGGGGGGGGGCCCGGGCCCCCCTCCCCGTTGGCCCCTGTTTTTTTCCACTATCGTTTTCTTCCCACCCCCCCCCCATCCCCCCCTTTCCTTTTTATACTTTTCCTTAATCAAATTCAAAACTCCCCTACCACTTTCTTACTCCTCCCCCCATATGGCCCAAATGGGGCCCTTAACGTTTGCCCCCCACCCCAACCTAAACCCCAAACCAAAAAAACCCCCCCCCCCTTCCTTAACCTAAATAAACCCCCAAATTCCTAAAACCCCAAAACCTCCCCCCCACCTTTAAAAAACCAACCCAACCTAACTAAAAATAACCTAAACCCCCCCAAACCCCAACCTACCCTTCCTAAACCAACCAACCAAAAACCAACCAACCTAAATAAACCCAAATAACCCTTTATAACCTAATAACCTAACCTAACCCTTTTAACCCAAAACCTAACCTAAACCCAACCAACCTACCTTCCAACCCCCAAAAAAATTTAAACCCAACCTAACCTAACCAAAAATAAACCAACCACCTAACCTAACCTACCATAACCCCCCCTCCAAACCCAAAACCCCCCAACCTAAAAACCAACCTAACCTAACCTAACCCATTTCCTAACCAACTTAATCCCTTCCACCTAACCAACCCCAAACCCAACCATTTCTAAACCCAACCTACCCCTTCCCCACCCTTTTTAACCTAAAACCCAAATACAACCAACCAACCTAATTAATTTAAAAAAAAAAATCAAACCCAAAAAACGTTCTTAAATTTCCCCTTCCATAATTTCCTAAAAACCCCCTTCCCAACCTAACCAACCCCCCCACCCAACCAAACCCACCAACCTCCTAAACCAACCCTTTTAAAAACCAATTTTTAAAAACCCCCCCTAAAAAACCCCCAACTTCCCCCCCCCCTAATAATCCCAACCCCTTTCTCCCCTAACCTTAACCTAACTAATCCAAATAATAAAAAAAGTTTTCTTTAAAAAAAAATTTTTTTTAAAAGGTTTTTTTTTTTCTTTTAACCAAAATTTTTTTTTTTCCCTTTCCATTTAAAAAAAAATTTTAAAAATTTTTCCCCTTAAAAAAAAAAATATTATTTTTGGGGGAAATTACAAATTTTAAAAAAAAATTTAAAACTTTAAATATAAAAAAATTTTTAAAAAATTTTTTTTTTTCTTTAAATAAAAAAATTTAAAATTAAATTTTTTTCAATTTAATAAAAAGTTACAAAATTTTTTTTTTTTTTAAAAAAAAAATTTTTTTTAAACTAAAAAAAAAAAAAAAAGGAAAAAATTTTTTAAAGTTTTTTTTTAAGGTTCAAAAAATACCGGGAAATTTTCCCAATTTTTTTTTTTTTAAATTTTCCCCTCCCTCCTTTTTTTAGGGGGGGGGGGGAGGGGCTATGGGGAAAAACCCCAAAAAACCCCCCCCCCTTTTGATTTTTCCCCCCAAAGGGGGGGACCAAAAAAAGGGGGGGGAAGGGGGGGGTTGGTGGTTTTCCCAATATTTTATTCCCCCTTTGCCCAATCCCAACCCGGGGGCCCCCCCCCCTAAAACCAATTTTTTTTTTTTTATTAACGGGGGGGGAAGATTTCCAGGACAGGGGAGAATTAAAAATTTTCTGGGTATTTCCCGAACTCCCCCCCCCCACCGAAAAAAAGCCAACCACCCTTTCCAAATTTTTCCCCCCTTTTCAACACCCTTTTTTTTTTTATGGGTTTGATTCAAAACCCAAAACCCCCCTTTTTTTTTCCCCCCCCCCACTTCCTCAAGGGGTTTTTTTTTCCCCCAAAATCAAAAAGGGGCCCGGGCCCAAACCAAACCCAAACCCCCAAACCCAGATCAAAATCCCCCCAAAAAACTTCCCCAAAACCCTTTAAATTTTTTTTAAACCCCCTTCAAAACCCGAACAAAACCTCCCTCCGAGGCCCAAAATTTTCCTTCCCTTTTCCCCAAAAAACCCCCTCCAACCCCCTGAAAAACAAATAAGGCCCCGGCCAAATAATAAACCCCCCAATAACACATTACCCGGAGGGCCCCCCAAACCCTAATATTTTCCCCCCCCCAAAAAATTTTAAAAAAAACCCCCCAATAAAGTTTCCTTTTACCCCCCCCCAAAAAAAACATTAAACAAACCAACCCCCAAAAAAAAAAAAAACCCCCCTTCTTTTTCCAGCACCCATACCCCCGAACAAAAAAAAATTTTTTTTAAAAAAATTCCCCCAAAAAAATTAAAAATTCCCAAAACCCGAAATCAAACCTTTAAATTTTTTTCCCCAAAACCCCCCAAAACCAAAACCCTGCCCCCCCAAAACCCCCCCCCCCAAAACGGGAAAACCCCCCCCCTAAACCCCCAAAAACCCCCAACAAAACCATCAAAACCCCCCCGCCAAAAAGCCCAAATTTTTTAATTTTTTCCCCCCGGGGGGAAAAAAAAAAAACCCAAATTTAAATAATTTTAAAAAAATTTAAAAACTTGAAACCCCCCAAAAAATTAAAAAAAATTTTTTTATTTTAAAATTAAACCCCCAAAAATTTCGTAAAAAAAAATTTTTTCCCCAAAGGGGGCCCCCCCTTTCCCGGGGAAAAGGACCCCTTTCCCCCCCCTTTTGGGGCCCCCGGGGGGTTTTTAAAACCCCTTCCCCCCCCCCCCCCCCCCCCTTTTGGGGGGGGCCCCATCTTTTTTTTTTTTTTTAATACTTTTTCCCCTTTTTTTTTTCCCCTTTTTTTTGTTTCCCCAATAAAACCCCCCCCCCATTCCCTTTTTTTTTTTCATGGTGGGGGAAAAAATTTTTTAAAATTTCCCCCCCGAAGGCCCCTTCCCCTTAAACCCCCCCCGGGGGGGGGTTCCCCCTTCCCTCCCCCCCCCCCCAACCCCCTCCTCCCAAACCAACCTTTTCCTAAAACCCCTTTTTCCCAAAAAAACCCCCTAACCCCCTCCCCCCAAAAACCAATTTCCCCCTAACCAACCTTTTCCAACCCCTTTTTTCCCCCTTAAACCCCACCTTAAAACCCCCCCCCCCCCCACCCCTCCCTCCTTTCCCCTTTTAAATTTCCCCAAATAAAAAACCCCCCCCCAACCTAACCCCTACCCCCCTTACCCATTTAACCCCCCAAAAAAAACCCCCCCCCTAACCCCCCCAAATTTAAACCCAACCTATAACCTAACCCCCCCAACCCCCCCTAACCAACCTAACCAACCCCCCCTAACCAAAATTTCCAACCTAC
>JACEEZ010003223.1:2500-10000 GCA_016584305.1 Chionoecetes opilio
AACTTAAACCTTCGCCATTTAATATTTTGCTCGCAAACTTTTACATGGAGAAATCACAGAAGCATTTTAATTAGTTTTTCCATTTATATTTCGTTTAGTGTAAATGAATTAGCGCATGCATAAATTAGCGTTAACTAAATATAAAAATCAGAAATCGGTATTTCCTACTAATAATGTTTATCATTTATAATATATACTGTTACCCTTCGGAAATGTTGTTCTTAATTTTATCAATAAAAAAACCTAAAACACTTAAAGAAAGCCTTTATGGACTTTCAAGAATATGAAATAAACTTAAACTTTCGCCTTTAATATTTTGTGGAAAAACGTTTTACATGGAGAAATCAATGAAGCGGAATTTAATTACTTTCCTTGATTTTTCTTTTCTATAATAAATTAGAACTATGATAAATTACCGTTAACTAAATAAATAACATCATGAATCGGGTATTTCCCAGATTTCATGATTTTTATTTATTTAGTTACGCTAATTTATGCATGGTTCTATTATTTATCAGAAAGGAATATATCATGGAAGCTAATTAAATCCGCTTCTATTGTATTCTCCATGTAAAATTTTTCCAAAATATTAATGCGAAGTTAAGTTCTGCATATTTCTTGAAAGTCTCATAAGGCTTTTTTAGTGTGTTTTAGGGTTTTTTATTGATAAATTATAGAAAAAACATTTCCGAAGATAACAGTATATATTTTATACGATAAACATATTTAGGTAGGAAATTATACGATTTCATGATTTTTTATATCTAGTTAAACGCTAATTTATGCATCCCGTAATTCATTATCACTAAACGAATTATCAATGGAAAGCAAATTAACTCCGCTTCTATGATTCTCCATGTAAATGTTTGCGAGCAAAATATTAAATGGCGAAGAGTTAAGTTAATGCAATTTCTTAAGTCTCATAAGGCCTTTTTTTGTGTGTTTTACGGTTTTTTATTTGATATATTAGAAAAATTTTCCCGAAGATAACAGTAATTTTTTATGCTGATAAACTTATATAGGTAGTAAACTTGTACGGGGAGCGAGCGGGTGGATCCTTTTTGGTGTGACGTCACGGCGATCCACCAGCCTTATCATCTGGGTGGCCAGTTTCTGAGCTCGCCCTTACCGTCCCACCACCACCACCACCACCACCAAACCACACCACCACACCCCACCACCAAACCACCACCCACCACCCACCACCCCCACCACCACCCCCACCCCAACCACCCCACCAGCCACCCCACCCCCAAACCACTCCTTTTAACCACCACCACAACACACCACCCACCACCACCACACCACCACGACGCCCCACCACCACCCACCACCACCACCACCACCACCTCTACCACCACCACACCCACCACCTCTACCACCACCACCACCACCACCCCCCACCACCACCACCAACCCCACCACCACACACCCCAAACCACCGCCGCCCGCCGCCGCCGCCGCCGCCGCCCAACCACCCCAACTGCCACAATACGCGATGTCCGATGACTGGCCCTTTGGGCTAGTATCGATATCCTCCTCCTCCTCCTCTCCTCCTCCTCCTTCCTCCTCCTCCTCCTCCTCCTCCTCCTCCTCCTTCCAACTCACAAACGACTTAAAACCTAAAAAGGTCAAAAACTGGAAAATGAATTCAACTTGCAAATGCATGTCTCCCTATCGGAAAAAACCTCATGAAAGTTACGTGATGAACGATTTCCAAACTAACAAGTGTTGATAAAGAAAAAGATTTAGGCGTTATAATCTCGAAAGTTTCTCAACCGATAACCAAATTATAGAGTAGTAAAAACTGCAAAAAAATTTGGTTGGCTTATTGACGAACTTTCAGTTTCAATATGAAAAAGTTTATACTCACTTTTTTTAAACTCGCTTGTTCGCCCCCATCTAGAATACTGTGTGCAGTTTGGTCCCCTTATTATAAAAAGGACATAGATAAATAGAACAATACAGCACAGAGTAACCAAATGATACTAGATTGCGTAATAAATCGTACGAAAATCGGCTCAAAGAACTTAACTTATTCCCACTAACAAAACGAAGGGTAAGAGGTGACCTCATCGAAGTATTTAAAATCTTCAATGGATTTTCGAACGTAGTCCCAAAATCTTTTTACGTAGGGCCGGTCAAGCTCAACTAGAAACAAAGGATTTAAATAAGCAGGAAACGGTTTTTTAACGAACGAAGCAAAGTACTTCTTCACAAACCGTGTTGTAAACGTATGGAATGGGCTGCCCTCAGACGTAGTAAACTCAAATACAATAGAATCATTTTAAAAAACGCCTCGATAAAATTTTTATATCAAATCCCCGGTTGTCACTGTTTATCTCGGAATAATAAATTTACCTCGCGGGCCTCTGATACTTACTCTCATTGCGTAAAATGAAATTTCGAGTCGCGTCTACACAACCCCTCCCACACGTCTCAGACAGCCCCGAGAAACGGTCACTACTACAACTTTTGACCTGTGACGGCTGTGGTTTAGTAAGGGCCCTGTCAGTTACTGACCACCATCGGGATTTTTATAAACCCGGGGTCACTGCTGCAGGGGGGATTGAGTGCACGGCGTCCCCACTTCGAAAGTGCCTACCGCAGTGGATTGAACGGAGCTGGGGCCTGATTGACTGCTGCCTCCCAAGAAAGCGCCAGGCAAGGCTGCCGCACCACCCCTTTAACTTCCACACTGAACCTACACCAACACTACATTAGACCTCATAACACACACAGATAGCCCCGAGTTAAAGGGTTTCCACTACTACTCTCGACCTGTGACGGGTTGTGGACCAGTAAGGGGCCTGTCAGTTAGTGACCACCATCGGGGTTTAAGGTACCAGGGGGCACTGCTGGGAGGAGGCATTGAAGTGTACGGGGTCCTACATGGAAATACACAATCCGCAGTGGATTGAACGGAGCTGGGGCCTGATTGACTGCTGCCTCCTAAGAAAGCGCCAGGCAAAGGGTGCCGCACCCACCCTTGAACCTCCACAACTTGTCACACCCTTACAAAATAACACATAGCATGACCAATCTATCAAGCTTAACCTACCTCCACAAAACTAGTAGTATAGCCATAGATTACAGCTTTAACTTTCCTCACAAATTCCATGCAGTTTTTCTATAAAATGCCATGGTAATCACTTCATTTCCGGTTTAGCTTCGGCTGGAGGGATGGGTGGGGTGGGGAGGGCCTTCTACTTTCCTATCCTTTCTCTCTTATTATCTAGTTAGTGTAGTGTAGTTAAAGCAAACAGCCTTGTAAGGACCTATCGGTCTGTTGCTGTTTGTGTTTCCTTTTGTAATCCTTTGTAACCCCCTCCTCCTCCCCCCCTCCTCCTCCTCCTCCTCCTCCTCCTCCTCCCCCTCCATTCCCCCTCCTTTTTACCATTCCTTTTCTTTCGCTCTCCTTTCCTTTCTTCCTTTACTCCTACTACCCCATTCAGCTTACCTCGCAATTTGTATAGCGGGCCCCCGTGAAAACATGTATACTGGCTTAACGCATTGGTTTTTGGGGACATGTATAATCTCCTTTCTCACTATGCTAAGTATGCTATTCAGTTTTTTTCTGTACAGAAAAAATATATAAAATTTAGTGAGTACGAGATCAATGTTTGCGCAAGTAATTTAAAATTGTTACTTTTTTTTCTATAAACAAACAAATCTGGTGTGCTGCATTCAACACATATTTCGAAACATTTTATTGTTGATCATTCACATAATGGATGTTAAAAACGGGTGTTGAAGGAGACACGGGCTGAGAACAAGTACTTTATTTCTGACAAGTTGTGCTTTTATCCCCTTAAGTCGGAAATGAAGTACTCGTTCTCAGCCCGTGTCTCCTTCATCACCCGTTTTTCACCTGTTTGTATGTCTTCAATAATGATGTTGTTGAAATCCGTTTTTTATTGAGTTAAAACCCATAGAAAGAGCCATAAACCTACCTAGTTTGAATAAATATGACATGTATTGTATTTTTTAACAATTATTGTATGTAAATATTGCATTTGAGTTAAAAACATAGAACGTGAGAAAAAAGGAAGCTACAAGGGGCTGCGAGACCTACACGAGGTAGTTCCTGTCACATAACACTACCTACATCCATGAAATTATCTTGCCTCCTTTAAAGCTCCCTACCCAGCTATGGGTTAAATAGTGGGCAGCCTGGGTTAATCCCCACAGGGGGTTCTGCGTCCCTGGCCACGGTGAGCAGTAAGGCCAATCCCTGACATTTGATTGGTTGGGGGGGTGGTTTGCAAAACCCCTTCCCCGTAAAAAATAAACTAGCCACAAACATAGTAAGAGGTAGAGGACGGGGGCGCGGGAATCGCGCCCCCAACCGGTTTTGCCGGGGGGCCCGACCATGCAAACCCCTCCTATGCCCACCCCAGGGGGGGGGTCTGCCTATGGGGCGAGTGCGGGGCAAAGCCCTCGGGAATCCGCACTCTAAATCAAGTGGTAGGGCTTTCCCCGGTGGTGGTGGTGGTGGTGGTGTTTGGGTTTGGGGGGGGGGTTATTTTGTTGGGTTATAATATATATATATATATATTATATATATATATAATATATATATATATTATTATATATATATATATATTATATATATTATATTTTTATATATATATTTTTATATATATTATATAATGAGAGAGAGAAAGGAGAGAGAGAGAGGAGAGAGGGGAGAGAGAGAGAGAGAGGGGAGAGAGAGAGAGAGAGAGAGAGAGAGAGAGAGAGAGAGAGAGAGAGAAGAGAGAGAGAGAGAGAAGAGAGGAGATCGAGAGAGAGAGAGAGAGAGAGGAGAGAGAGAGGAGAGAGAAAAGAAAGAGCGAGAGAGAAAGAGAGCCCCAAAGGCAGGCCGACCATAAAGAGTTCACCCTCAATTTGAAGTTTTCATCGTTTACACTGTCAGTTAATCGAATATTTTGTTAAGTGGTCATTCATAACTTACGAGAAGAGTAAACATTCCGTTCAAGTGAGTGCATTACATGGCATGATCAGCTGGCACCTAATGCCGCTCTTGACACCATCTTATCAGGCACGAGGATCAAGGGGTAGAGGGACCTTCGTGTTTATTTTCCTTATCAAAAACGATGAAAGGAACTAATAAGCACCTTTCAGCAAATAATCTAAAACTGGATCGTCATAAGAAACAAAGACGGTTGTTTAATAGTGCCTCTGCAGCTACCACCAAACAAAATTTAGATGACGAATTTTTAGATAATGATTTCATTTTCATTTTAGATGACGAATTTATTCTCTATGATTTATATACTAGGAAATAGACGTCCACACTAAAGATGTGGAATGTGTCCAAGCTTGCACAGGCTAAGTCAACTTTTTAAATACCCTACCTTAAAATCCTTCTATTACAACCTGACCTAACCCAACCTAACCTTCACCATCCCCTTCTTTGTTTCTTTACTTTTTTCAAAGAAAAGAAAAGTGCTAAATCTTTCTTGAAAAAAGTTCTGAACAAGTTCTAAAAAAAATGGTGTGGTGATTGCGGTGGTGGTGGAGATGGTGGGTGATGGTGGTGAGGTGGTGATGGTGATGGTGGTGGTGTGGTGGTGGTTGTGGTGGTTGTGGTGATGGTGATGGGGTGGTGGTGGTGGTGGTGGTGGTGGTGGTGGGGGTTTGGTGGTGGTGGTGATAGTGTGGTGGTGGTGGTGTGGTGGTGGTGGTGTGGTGATGTGGTGATGGTGGTGTGTGTGGTGGGGGGTGGTGGGTGGTGTGGTGATGGTGGTGGTGGTAATGGTGGGTGGTGGTGGTGGTAGGGGGGGTGGGGTGGTGGTGGTGGTGTGTGGTGGTGGGGTGGTGGTGGTGGTGGGGGTGGTGATGGTGGTGGTGGTGATGGTGATGGTGGTGGTGTAGGTAGGGGTGGTGTGGGGGTTTGGTGTGGTGGTAGTGGTGGTGGTAGTGGTGGTGATGGTGGGTGAGGGTGGTGGTGGTGGTAGTGTGGTGGTGCGGGTTTTGGTGGTGGTGGTGGTGGTGGTGATGATGATGGTGGTGGTGATGGTGGTGTGGTGGTGGTGGTAATGGTTTGTGGTTGTGGTGGTGGTGGTGGTGTTATTTCATAATTGTTATATGCAAATCAACTTATAGGTGTTTATTTGGGGTTAGCGGGGTGTTATAACGTGGTAGAGTGTGTGTAAAGGTGTTAAATATGACATTTCACCCGGGTGGGTACAGAGAGGAGTTGTTCAAGCTCCCTTCGCTCGCTTGGACAACTCCTCTCTGTACCACGGCTAAAATGTCATATTTAACACTCACACACACTCTACCACGTATATAACCCCACGCTAACCCTAAATAACACCTAGAACGGCATTAGAAACACGAGTTATAGTGGTTATATGAGGCCTAACACAAGCAGCTTGTCTCTTCGGCTCAGACACGGGTAGTGTGGGGGTTACGAGTTGAATTTTTTTATTTCCACTACACTAATGCACTACTTTCACCACTGCACTAATGTCGCCAGGCACATATATTACGAATTTTAGCATAAATGCTAAAAACTCGCTTCGCTCGCTTGGACAATGAGTTAAAAAACGAAATAACCTGTTGTGCCAAATTTTTCTTCCTTTACGCCTGTATACCCGTTGCCTACAAAAGTAGTTACAAAAAGAAGAAGAAGAATTCGTGGAAACATTTTACAAGCCTATATGACACCTGATTTCGGCTGAAATAGCTGTCCAAGCGAGCGAAGCGAGCTTGGAAAATTATTTTAACACCAAATAACGCAATCGAATTTCCACAGTGTCATCACGTGTCCACCGCGGGAGGGTGATTTAGTGTCGCCAGTCATAAAGCAGTCGTGTTGTGGTCGCTGCCAAGGGGATACACGCACCTGACATCGCACTGATACAGAATATCACGTTTAACGACTTCAGAGGAAGACCAAGAGGCAACTGAGTAATCAAAGAAATCGTTCTGGGGCAGCTTCCCAAACAAACCACTTTTATGAAGTAATCCTGTGCATTCATCAAGTGTTCAAAGAAACACATAAGCAATGGGACACGCGGCACAGATCACAGGGCGGCCCCTGGGTTACTTCTGCCCTTTGGTTGTGGTGGAATGAGGCTCGCTGGTGGCTTTCCCTTTGTCGAGAAGCGCAGAGAAAAGCCCCTCAGGAAACTAAAATCAACCATCCCAATAGCACCAAAGCGGCGAGAAGCAACCACCCTTCGTCACGCTTATCAAGGCGGAGTGTGACGTCGTCTTCCAGAGGAGCTTTTTCTGGGACCTACTGGACGGTCGTTATGGGCCTGGCCAGCGACTCTCTCCTTCGCAATAGAATTTGGTACCTACATTGTCACGTTTTTTGCTTTTCCTGTCTACCTTAAATCTTCCTTCTACGCCCACAAGATACAAAAAATCATGGATATTACCAGCATGGCGTCACAAAATGACTTTGTCATTTGCAGGAAGTCTTTTTCTCCGCCAGGGGGTTTTGAGTTCTCTTACCACATTCTCCGTGGTCGGATCAGTGAT
>JACEEZ010003223.1:15000-20000 GCA_016584305.1 Chionoecetes opilio
TCTGCCACGTACTGGTCGACCCATTTCTTCACCTTCGCAATCTGCAATCCGCTCACATCACATGATTTAGATCACCCTTTTTCTATGAATGACTTTAGTATCCTATCCAAGGCACACTACCCTAGTGACACTAAATTATTAGAATCCATACACATCAAGCATCTGTCCCCTGATCTTAATAACCAAGTCATTTCACACCAACTAAAATATACTCAAATGACTATCACGTTTTCGATTGTCCGACTCTCGTTTCGATCGACCCACACAAGCCGAAATGTTACCCACGAAACTATTGTTCATTCAGTCCTCTACCAAATCAGACAGCATACACCCCCAAGGTCCGTTAAGTACAGATTTATTTTATTTTTAGTTAGTAATTTTAGATAATATAGGAATACTTTATTGTTTCCTAAGAATATTTTTTTTAGATGTTCGCTTTTAGCATTGTAATATATAATTTTTTACTATTTTTAGCTTGATGATGCCAAGTGCCTTTGGCGAAACGTTGCGCTAAACAACCCAAGTATGACGAGTGTCTTGTCACCCTGAAAAATCAAGATGTACTACCAACTAAGAAAATCACAAAATAATATATATATATATATATATATATATATATATATTAATATAATAATATATTATATATATTATATATAATATATATATATATATATATATATATATATATATAATATATATATATATATAATATATATATTGTAACACCTGCCACGAGCCTGAACTGGTGTGTGTCCTCAAGTGAATGAGGAAGAGGAGTTGAGGAGGGGAAAAGAGAGAGAGAGGAGGAGAGAAGAGAGGAGAGAGAAGAGAGAGAGAGAGAGAAAAGAGGAGAGAGAGAGAGAGAGGGGAGAGAGAAAAGAGAGAGAGAGAGAGAAAAGAGAGAGAGAGAGAGAGAGGGGGAAAAGAGAGAGAGGGGAAAACGAGAGAGGGGAGAGAAAGGAAGGTGCCCACCCCCCGGTGGGCCCCTCAATACCACGTGGCGAGCGGCGCCAGAGTTCAGTAGAGGTCTGGCCTTGCTAGCGAATAGACGTGCCGCTCTGCTCCGTAGCCTTCCTTGCTATCCATCGTTTTTTAGTTGCTACGTTGTAGTTTTTGAGTCCTGTTTAGGGAGTTTGCTCAGCATTTACTTGAGTCAGTGAATTGCTAGAGGATGTCTGAAGTTATAGTATTTCTTGCATAGTATTGAATACACGTTGGTTCCACAATTACGGTGAGGCCTTCGGGCCTACCACATGCTAAGTTTAGTATTAACGGACGGAAGGCGGGAAACGAATGGTTACCGTGTTCTGGAGTTCTGGCTAGCACATGAGGCACTGACACACACACACATCGCCTGTACACTAATTAATCTTTGTTCTGTGAGGCCAGCTCATAACACGACTACCAGTTTTCCCGTCCTTCTGGGCAGTGGGATGAGAAAGGCGGGAGGTGCACTCCAGTACTAACGTAAGAGGGAGGAAATTTCCATCACCACTATTTAACCGCCCATAAATACAACCGCGGTAGGGTTTTGAGGTGTTACGTATCATATTTCTTCAAGTATCACTTAGAGTGGAGGTGAGAGCAGAGGGTGCTCTCACTCTTGTTTGTTTTAGTGATACAGCCGGGCCTGTCAGTAGCCTCGGCTGTAATCGGTAGTATACGCTTGTGTTTGAGCAGGAGAGTAGAAGGGAGGGTTACGGCCCCTCTCTTTCTCTGGATAGAAGCTGGAGGGCTTCTATCGGTTCACGGTTTAGTGAACAGTCTGTTGCGCTGAAGCCGAAGTTGTAACAGTGGCGACCTTGCCAGGATACTTGAAGTAAGCTGCTACGTTAACACTGTCTTGAAGTGTAATACGTTTTGTGTTGTATTGTGTTGTCTTTTGTACGTCAGCTGAGTGCAGCCTAGTCCACTAGGCACTCTCCTGCCCTTGGTTCACGAGAGGGCTCCCGACCAACGTTTCCCGAGCACGTGTCGTTACTCACCCGTCCCACCCCACAGTCCGCTCCCTCGTCTGGCGGGTGGCCGTGGTGACAACCCCGGTATAATGCACTCCACGCCTGTATACCAGGGAGGGTTGTCGACGGGAGGCTCTGTTGCAGCTGGAATTAAGGAAGTTGGAGGTAGAGGAGAGAAAAGCGGAAAGGCAGTGGCAGCCTGAGGAAGCGGAGAAACAGAGGCAGTATGAGGAAGCGGAGAGACAGAGGCAGTATGAGCTGGAAAAGTCTCGCTTGGAGTTCACTGCCGCCACTCGTATGTCGCATCAAGTGCCGACGCGGGAAGACACTGCCGAAATGAGGCTCGCTAGAAGTCTCAAGCTAGTTCTCTCTGCTTTTGACGAGGCAAAGGTGACAGAGTGGCTTAGGAGGTTTTGAAAAGAAGGCTCGAGAGTTTGGGTGGCCTCGTGAACAGTGGGAAGGACTGGGATCTGGGAGTGCCTTTCATCATGTTTGCCGTGAGGGAGGTGCCCTCGGAGTCGTTAGGTTTCTCGCCCAATGACTCTGAGGTCTAATGAGGTTTCTCGCTAGTTTTCGGCCACCGGGTGCGGGGTCCTTTGGATGTAGTGCAGAAGGTGTGGAGTGGCGCCGCCCAGGGCAAGGCCGAACCATTGCTTGACTTTGTGGCCCGTACCCGGGGAAGGTTGCACCGAGCTCTAGAGGTGGCTCGGGAGAACCTAGTTGTGGCCCAGGCCAGAATGAAGGTCTACTATGACCGGAAGGCCAAGGTAAGGAGTTTCCAGCCAGGGGAGGAGGTACTAGCTCTGTTGCCTCTGCAAGGGAAGCCGTTGGCCGCAAAGTTTTATGGTCAATATAGAGTGGAGAGGAGAGTGGGCGATTTGGACTCCTTGATCGCTACTCCTGACCGACGCTAGGACTTCCAGCTGTGTCACATAAACATGCTGAAGCCCTACTACCGCCCCTCATACCTCCAGAAAGGGTTGAGTGATTCTCTCAGTTTAGGAGAGGAGGAGTGTGATAGCCTGCCGGTGGTGCGAGGTGGAGAAGAAGAGGGAGTTAGTGATGGTGAGAGTGGTGAGGCTCCTTTGGGTCAGCGGCCACCGCCAAAGGGACAAGGTGTAAGCCCTGAGGAGGGGGCACCCTTGGTCCTGACGCCTGGTGCGGGAAAGGAGCCAGGCTTTGGAGATGTTGTTCCTGTCGGACTGTGGGAGAACAACAGTCAGGAGGCCCTCAGGGAGAAATTGCAACATCTATCCCCGGAGAGAGAGATGTGTCGGTGGTTGTGGCAGTACCCCTGGGTCTTTGGCAGTGCCCCCGGGCGGACTACGTGGGCTGTGCACGACATTGATGTCGGCGATGTCACGCCAGTAAAGCTTTCTCCCTATCGGGTTAATCCCCTCAGGCAGAAGTCCTTGGAGGAGGAGATTACTTATATGCTTGATCACAACTTGATCAAACGGGGGTCCAGTGAATGGAGCTCCCCTGTCACCCTGCAGCCCAAGCCTGATGGCAAGGCCCGCTTTTGTATCGACTTTAGAAAAGTAAATACACTGTCGAAGATTGACACCTACCCTCTGCCTAGGGTAGACGACTCGGTGGACAAGATAGGGGCTGCCACCTACATTACCAAGGTATATTTAGTCAAGGGCTACTGGCAGGTACCCCTCTCGGAGCGTGCCAAGCAGGTGACCAGTTTCGTGGTAAATGGGGCGGTGTATCAGTGCCAAGTAATGCCTTATGGCCTGAAAAATGCACCAGCCACCTTCCAGAGGCTCATGGATCGGGTCGTGGAGGGGGTGCTGAACTGTGCCGTGTATATTGATGACGTGGTGGTGTTTGACTCCAGCTGGGAGGATCACCTTGACCACGTGGAGGCACTTGTTCGTCGCCTAGGTGAGGCTGGCTTGGTGGTCAATTTGGACAAGTGTGAGTTTGTCCAAGCCCGGATGCAGTACTTGGGTTACGTTGTGGGACATGGCCAGGTGTCCCCCCCTGAAGCTAAGGTGGAGGCCTTAACAGCTTCAAGGCACCTTCTTGTCGGCGGGCCCTTCAGCGTTTCCTGGGCATGATAGGGTACTATCAGCGGTTCATCAAGGGCTACTCTACGGTGCTGGCCCCCCTTACGGACTTGCTGCGAAAGGACAGGAAGTGGGAGTGGTCCGCAGAGTGTGAACAGGCTTTTAATTCAGTGAAATCGTTACTCTACAACTATCCTATCCTGCGTGCCCCTGACTTCACTAAGCCTTTTGCGCTGGCGACCGATGCTAGTCGAGTGGGCGTGGGTGCTGTGTTATTACAACAGGGGGAGGATCAGAAGGAACACCCAGTTGCATTCTTCTCTGAGAAGTTCACTGCCGCTCAGCGGAATTATTCCGTTATAGAGCAAGAGTTATTGGCCATTCTATTGGCCTTGCAGCATTTTGAGGTGTACTTGCCTTCATATGGCCCGGTGATCAAAGTCTACTCTGACCATCACCCTTTGCAGTTCTTGCAGAAGTTCAAGTTTAAGAAGCAACGTCTCATTCGCTGGAGTTTGTTGTTGCAGGAGTACAACTTGGACGTGAAACATATCCGAGGGCTGGATAATGTTATAGGTGATTGACTGTCCCGCTCAGATTTGCATGAGGGCGGGACTGTAAAAAATTTTGCTCCAGGGAAAAAAAAAATTCCATTGAGGAAGGGCGTGTAACACCTGCCACGAGCCTGACTGGTGTGTGTCCTCAAGTGAATGAGGAAGAGGAGATGAGGAGAGAGAGAGAGAAGAGAGGAAGGTGCCACCCCCCCTGGTGGGCCCCTCAATCCCACATGGTGAGCGGCGCCAGAGTCCAGTAGAAGTCTGGCCTTGCTAGTAAATAAACGTGCCGCTCTGCTCCGTAGCCTTTCTTGCTATTAATCGTTGTTGAGTTGCTACGTTTGTAGTTGTTGAGTCCTTGTTTATGGAGTTTGCCCTGCATTCACTTGAGTCAGTGAATAGCTAGAGGATGTCTGAAGTTGTAGTATTGCATGCGTAGTATTGAATACACGTTGGTTCCACCATTACGG
>JACEEZ010003223.1:22500-31656 GCA_016584305.1 Chionoecetes opilio
ACTGGAGAAATACTTGAATAACCCCTTCAAAATCTTGAGAAAAATCCCAAGGAGTGCCATCCTTGACCCCACTTCAGTAGCCTCTTGCTAGCGGTTTGGTGCCATACTCGCCAGATATTTCAACTCCCGACCACAACAACACCACAGCCCCATACGTTTGGGTTACAAATAGACATATTGCCGTATGCGGATTTTTATTACCTTGTCGTTGATGGGATTTTCATCCAATTCTATAATGGTCACTGTTACACTCACATTCCCGCACTGGCGGCACTAAAAAAATCTTTGCTCCCGCAGTCCCCGGGTTAAGAACTTACTGTTTAAACTTTTTCTTATTACACTTTTCCTGTTTGTTTATTGCGATGCGTCGCCTATGTTGGCTTGCTGCACGTCTTGAATCCTGTGTGACGCACCTTATCGCTGCCTTCCATCCATATGCTTCGTGGAGGCCGACGGTGCAATGCTATGTTTCAGGGACGCACTTTTCCCAAGTGCATGCACGTTTGGTGCAGCCAAAAAAGTGAAAAAGGTTGAATTTTAAAAAATATGTGTTTTAATTTTTTTTTGTTTCGTTTGTTTTTGTTCCAAGACCTTTTTTATGAATGTCTTATCTAATGCAAAAGTAAAAGAAAGCCAGGGACTTTTCACCATATAGACTTATCTTTTGTTTCGTAGACTATTTGTAAGTGGTGTAATCTATCTTCCGTATGGCTAGAAAAAAACATTTATATTCTTATTTGTTTACTTGATGACGGTAAATAGGGGTTTTGCATGTGTAGGACAATTAATTACATATATATGTCAGGTAGATTTCTAATTGGGTATGCATATGTGCAGGACAAAATTAATGACAGATATGAAACGAACACTAGAAAAAAGCATTATTTTTCTACCGGAAACTCAACATGGTTGCACCTAGTGCGTGTGCAACCCAGCACACCAGATTGGCTGACCTTTGGACCAAGCTGAGGACGGCCTCGGGGAAGAGACCTCCGAACCCCCCTGCTCACCCCCAGCCACAACAGGAGGCGGATAGACTGGTGGACATGTTTCGTAGCAAGGAGCGCCAGCGACCAGCTCCCTGCTCAGGTCCAGAGACTGCAGACACAGCTGAGGTCGCCGCGGGATGCGGCCATCAACGGCGCGCGGGCCAGAACTGACGTCACTGACAGCCTTTCACTCAACAGGAGTTGGTGCGGGCCAGAAAGGACGAGACACAGCTGCTGGTGCAAACGGCTCACCTATTCCATGCTTGCAACGTCGGAGCACTGGGGAGAAAGCGATCCTGGCCCTGATCAACTGCTCCTGGCTGACAGGCCGTTTGCCGTCGGAGTGGAAGGCGGCAGACATCCAGCCAATACCTAAGCCCAAGGAGCCCACCAAGCAGTGACCCATTTCCCTGATGAGTTGCACGGCGAAGACAGCGGAGAGGATGGTGCTCACCCGTCTCCAGTGGCGCCTGGGGCCCCTCCACCCGCACGTTTTCGGCTTCACGAAGGGGTGTGGGGACCTCAGACAGCATCATGGCCCTCATGAGTCTGGTCGACAACCGCCCCGCCGTCGCTGTCTTCCTCGACTTGGAGAAGGCGTTCGAGCTGGCCTGCGCTCACGCCATCCTGGCCGCGCTGGTGCAGAAGGGCATCCAGGGACGACTCCTCGCCTGGATAGAGGACTACCTCCAGCACAGGCGAGCCAGGGTCAGGTTCCAGGGGCACCGGTCGCATTACCGGGAGCTGGAGAACGGCACGCCGCAGGGCGGGATCCTCAGTCCCTCCCTCTTCAACTTGCTAATGGAGCAGCTGGTCAGCCTGCCGTTCCGTGAGGGCGTGGCTCTTCTCAGCTACGCCGATGACCTCGTTCTGGTTGTCACAGGTCGAGATGACAGGATTGTTAGGGCCCAGCAGGCACTTGACCTTGTCAGTGAAAAATGCAGAGAGCTGGGCCTGAAGATCTCAGCTGAGAAGTCCAAGGCCATGACCATCAAGGCCGCCACCCCGGACTGTCACTTGCTGGTGCATGACGTTAAGCTGCCCTGGACCCGCGTCTACCAGTACCTCGGGGTGTGGATAGATCGGGGTCTGACTTTCACCACTCAGGTCAAGTACCTGAGGGAGAGGACTCAGGCGAGAGTCAATGTTATGAGGGCCATGACAAGGACACACGCCGAGGCTTCGTACGCTGTGCTGCGACTCTTCTATGTACAAGCCGTCCGCGCGCTTGTGGATTACAGCGCGCCGGTGCTCATCGCGCTGTCACCCACCCAACAGAAGAGGATCGAGGTCATCCAAAACCGGGCCATGAGGACCATGCTGGGGGCGCCACGCTGGACCAGTGGCTGCGTCATGCAGAGCGAGGCCCGGCTGGTGCCCTTGACCACCAGGACTCAGCAGATTGTGGCCTGTCGGGTGGCCAAGATCCTCCACCAGGTGAGAGAGTCTGCAGCACGGACAAAGCTGAGCACAGTCTTGCCACAAGGGCATGACCTGTCAGCTGGCAACACCTGGCTACGGAGGGTGGCCGAAGCCGCCAACCAAATGCTCGACCTCGACCAGCTACTGCAGGAAGGACCCGATCGTCCTGCCGCCTTCTACGTCGCTCCTCCTCCGTGGCAAGCCCCGACTGTGGAAGTCGTCATCACCGCCCTGCCGGCCAGTAAGGCGCTGTGCACCCGGGTGAGCTGCGGCAGCACGCACTGAGGGGGATTGCAGAGGCCAACGTCCCAGGCAGCGCCGTCTACTACAACGGACGGCTCAGTTGACCCTGAGAGAGGCACGACGGGCGCGGCGGTGGTCACAGGGCAGGAGGTGCTGTCCTGGAGGACGCCCGACCACTGCTCCACTCTGCAGACGGAGCGGGTGGCAATCCAGCACGCCCTGGAGCACGCCCGCCACCGTCGGGAGGAGATGGTGGTCGTCCACTCCGACTCCAGGTCTGCCTTACAGGTCCTGCAGCAGCTGAGCCCACCAACGGACAACTTGCGGCTCACCACCACTATCCTGGGCCTCGCCCAAAGAATCGCCGCGCAGGGGCGTCACGTGCGGCTCAACTGGTGCCCAGCCACGTGGGCTGCGGGGGAACGAGGCTGCTGATGAGGCGGCCCGCGCAGTCACCAGGTGGCCTACAGTCACCGCCGTCGTTCTGCCCAGCATACAGCAGGGCAATACGATGGCCAGACGTGCTGCCGCCAACAGCACCGAGCAGCAACACCGGGAGATGGAGGCGTCATCGCGGCAGGCGGCCTGGTATGCCAAAGCCACCGCCTACCGCCCACTGCTTCCCGCCCGCCAGCTTTCCAGAGCAGACGAGGTCAAGCTACACCGACTCCGGCTTGGCTATCGCACCCTGGAGGAGCTGAGGGACGATTTTGAGAGTCGGCAGTGTGACCACTGTGACCACCTCGCCCGACACCCACTAAGGCACTACCTGCTGTCCTGCCCAGCCACGGCTCAGCTGAGGCAGCAGATCGGCGGCCCAGAGGACGACGAGGATAGGGCAGCCCTGGTGCTCCGGCGGGCACTAGAGGACCTGCCTCGGCTGTTGGTAGTGGTGCGCAGCGCCCCTCCCCCCCACTGAGCGCACCATGTACTACACAGCGGAACATGGAGCGAGGTGACGAGCCTCGCTCACAGGAAGTCGCTCGTGACTCCAGCGGCGGGCTGGTGTCTGCTCATCTCTTATAAATGTATAGATGTAAGATTAGTATAAGTATGTAGTTTAACTTAAGGTATTATGTAAGGTTACAATAAGTTGTTGTTTTCTGTAAGAGATGTAAATAAACTTAACTAAAAAAAACTTGGGAAAAGTACTTCTGGCACAACAATCATTGCTTGTTTCCCTTTATGGTATGCACGAGTCTGCACCGCTGGCATTGTCATCACCCTTGGTGAAAAATCTTATACGTTATCTTGCCTTTGGATAGTTTATTTTAAACCAATGTTGGTATGTACTGGTTTTTTCATTAGTGTCTTTATATTAGCTCTGGATTCCTTTTTGAATGCATATTGAATCTTTATAGACTTAAAGCATCTTTATTAGCCCGTGATACCTTTGATTTTGCTCACATTTTAAGACTAGTGAACCCCTTTTGAAAGTCTCGCCATAATGTTGACTGAAGGGTTAACCCTTTATGCAAAAAAAGCGTCTACTCATATAACATTGCCTTTTGTCCTCATGATTCTAGGATTTTGTTTGGGAGAAGGGGACACCTAAGTCTTTAGTGAGATGTGAGTGGGCAGACTCTGCCAAGTATGTGTGAGGATATTGATTTTATTTAAGATTTTCACTCTCTTCATATCTTGATGTTGGATTTTCTTATCTTTTAAAGCTTTGGACACGGAGGGAAAGGGGTTGGAATACTTTATGGGGGGATTTTTGAAGACATCATTTGAATTTTTCTTTCCTACATTTTCGTCTACGAGAACTCGGCCAATTATATTACTCCCCAGAATGTGAAATGATGATCCACTTTAAACACATATCCGTTACCATTCTACTCCTCATGCAGCATTTCCCTCTTCCCAGATGCTGGGTTTCATATCCACCTACGTCGTGATCCTCCTCCAGTTTCGCTTCAGTGAGACATCCCAAGAAACCTCTATCACCAACACCACCACCGCCACCACCACCGCCACACCTCTGCTGGCAGACTTCACGGGGCCTCCATATCAAAACTAAGACGCGTTATACTCAACCCAAATTATCTTGGCCCTTCGGGTGAGGCTGGTCGAGTCAACGGTGTTGTCATATCACCCCGCTACCTCAGCCAGGCCGCCACCCTCTTAACCTCTCTCTTCTTGCTCTGACTCTCAATATAATTTATTTTTTCTTATATTTTGACTTTTTTCCACATCACTAATGGGGAAATGGTCTAGGCGCTCTTTTAGGACCTTCCATGGCGGAAGAGTCATCGTGAATGACCGGATGGGCTGTATCAGAACACTCGGTCAGCATCGTCGCACCATGCCAAGTGTAATGGAAGGTATACAGAGTCGTTGTTTTGTCTCAAATCGCAAGCCATTCATAGAACCATGCAGCCATATAATAAAAACTATATGTTCAAAAATAGTTAATGTAACAGCTAATAGTATGAGAGAGAACTCGTCATCAGCCTGTCAACGGTGAACGTGGCACACTGCGGGAGTTCCACAACCTCACCCGAGGGGCCAAGATAATGTGGGTTGACTATAGGCTGTCTAGATTCCTGTGCTTCGTTCACTTCAGTTTATGTGCACTAAAAGTCTAAAATCACTCACCTCACTAACGGGAATAGATGAGGAAAACACTGGAAAAATATAATATCAAATGTAGATCGTGTTTAAAAAAAAAAAGAAACTGACTGGACCATTTCGAGTTCGACACATGCACATGCCACCACATAAAACAGGTAATGAATAGCGTAACTTGATATAATTACGTTAAATCACCTTATAAGCTCATGTATAAGGTTTTGCGTACATGAATTAGTTGCAATGCCTCTTTCGTGTTTGATAATATAATACCTGATGGAGCTGACCAGGAACGGGAAATTGAAGAGCTCTGATACGGAGGAACAAAACATGACAGAAGCATCAATAAATGTTGTTGTAGTAGTTTTAATTCGGGGAAGAAGGGTCTTCTTTCTTCTAATTTGCTTACTTCTTATCTTCTCTCTTCTCTTTACTCTTTCTTGCTGTTGAGATATTCTGAGAGGGATTCCTAAAGAGGCAGTCTTGATCAAGAGGAGTCCCAGTACTGTTTGACAGAGACTTGCATTTGATCGTATGATGGAACCAGGTGATGCTTCTATGGGAGTTAAGTCTGGACCCGACAGAGCCTTCATATTGCCCTGGGCTACAGTTTTCTATTGAAATCCCGTCAGTATATCCTTCCAACAGACATATGAATCAGGCTGTTAATCATAATTCAAAAATGAATTAATTCCTTTTACTGGTCCCGGCGAGGTTTCGAACCGTCGCAATCAACAGATTTGCACCCAACTTGGCGCCTTAACCGACTAGGTCAGGAGGTATATACCACTTGACTTAGTGGTTCCGGTGGTATTTATTTGCATTACACAGTAGTAGTAGTAGTAGTAGTAGTAGTAGTAGTAGTAGTAGTAGTAGTAGTAGTAGTAGTAGCATTGGGGAGGCTTTGGCCTAGTTTTTTAGCACCTGCAAGTGGCGAGCTCGGTGTACCGAGTTCACAGAGGGCGGCATGAGCCTCTAATCACAAACGTCACTATAAAATCATGCCTGCGGCACCACGGGTGGGGACCAACCATCAAAGCCCTCGAGTGAACCTCCAGGGCCTACCACCCCACCCTGGAGGTCACTGCCTGCAGGCGCTAGAGGCCCAAATGGAAAATGTGAAAATGAAAAGGAAGCATGAAATGTGAAAAAAAAGTGAGCACCTCTGCAATACCTTCGAAAGAACTAATCAGTAACAATATCTACTGTCATGACTAACTAATAATAACATAATAACTAATGTCATGCTGTACAGTCCTCTCAGGGATGACAAAGGTCTTTTAAATCACCAGCCTCGTCACACACACACAACACACACACAGACACAAACACACACACACACACACACACACACACACACACACACACACACACACACACACACACACATATTACCCAAAGATCGGTAATAATGAGCTCCAAGCTTGCACCTGGCGGGTGAAATTGGTGATCACGAGTCTGACTCGCGTGGACAAGACCAATTCATCTTGTGTGAATAACACACACATACATCAGGACACACTGTCCCGATGGTATAGTGGACAGAGCGTTGGCCTACCAGTCTGTGGTTAGGCGGTTCGAATCACCGTTCGCTCCCGGGGATTTTTCATTGAAAAATTCCCGGGCTCCCGGGTATTCCGGGTAAAAATTCCCGGGATGTGTGTAGTGTGTGAGGTCCCAGCATTACCCTAAGATCGGTCATAATGTGGTCCAAGCTCGCTCTGGAGGGTGAAACTGGCGATCGCGAGTGCTCGCGTGGACAAGACCGTGGGTGAATGAAAGACACACACATACACAGACACACACACACACACACACACACACACACACACACGTACACACAGCATACAACAAACACTTATATCCTAGATCATACGCCCTGAAATATACGTAGGTTCACGCGTTCAGTATTAATGTCACTTGACAAAGGTTTCTATTCGTACCGAGTGAGCGACGACGGACCACGGATGGAGCGAGAGAAGGGAAAGAAAGTGAAAAAAGTTGTTTATCTGCAACTCACTCTTGCGCCTTTCAAAACCGCACGCAAAAATGTTTGGGTGTGTGTACGTGTCCCAAATTCTTTAGATTCTTTGTTGTGACAAGTTTGGTATATGCTAATGTTGCCCTTTTTTAGTCTGATAATGGTAAAATGGCTACGATTATGGTTATGGTTTGAAGTTAGCCAGCGGAACAGGTTTGATTGATATATTTAGATTTCTGATAATTGAATTAGCACCATGCAAACATTTGCTCTGTACACATGGAATCATACACAGTGCAAGTGGGGACACGCAGTGAAAGGCATCTAAATGTCCACATGATTATCAACTCGTGTGACCTCAAACGACCCACGGTCCACCTACGGACTCTCTATGATTAAAGTTTTTTGGCTCTGCCGGGATAAATTTTGGACTTAGAGCAAATCATAAACCATATTAACGATATTTGTTTTTGAACTCTACAACTTAGTTGTCAGTGACTAACTATCTTCGTATCTGTACTGTAAGTGGATTTTGTACACGTATTCCATACAAAAACGAATCTACCTCCAAAAATATTAATCATAGGGAAGAAATCATTTAACAACAATCAATAGCAACGACACGATACGCAATTGTTATTGAGATAGTTTTTGCGTATGCATGTATATAAGAAATCAAATTTTGTGGATGAAATAATGCTCAAATTTTTGCCTTGATTTGGATTTTTGCATTTTACTACGAAACTATTGACCCTAGACGAAAAATGACACACATAAATTATGTCCGGCTTAAAGAGATCTATCATAAACATTTATTCGTTTCTTCCTTGTATATCAAGTTTTTTAGATATCTTATGTTTATTGAATCTTTCAAAACTTTGTCTTTCAAAACTTTGATATAGAGGATTATTTATTAATGAAATTTAATTCTATGTATAGCACAGGGACGGCGTTCAGGAGCTGCATCTTTTATATTTAATTCCGTGTTCACCTAGCTGCTATGAATTTTGAGATATTATTGAAAATGTGATATTAAAAAAAAATTCCAAGGCCCGTCCGTAGCAAAAAGCCTTCATAATATGGAGAGAAAAAAATTCCCTCGGATTTTGATGAAACGTGGTTCATTGGGGCTTTTGCCTCTGCCGATCATGAATTTGGTCTAGAATTTTCGATATTTGGTTCAGAAATAACTTTTGAGCCTTTGTCAGCTTATATACCCCCAGTAAATATATATTTTACGCCTTTTTCACAACTATTCTTCTCTGATAAAATTATATAAAACAACTACTACTGCAAATAGAAAGATATACAATTCTTATTAACAAGATTTTCAGGTATGTATATAAATAAAAATAATAAATTAGGGAAATGAAAATTTCGAAATTATGCATATTGCTGATACGTGGCCCCGGAAAACAACGTGGGCTTGTATATAATAAGCAATTCACAATGCACAGTTTAACCCGGGAACCCTAACCCCGGGGAATGTTGCTTATTACTAACCCCGGGTTAAATATACCCAATATCTAGGATGAAATATTTTCTAAAAAAATTTCATTAAATCAGGCAATGCAGTGAAAAAATATAACTCTATAACTTTATTTAACTGTAAAAACCTTTAACCTAAACTGATATTTTATTACTGAGGTAGGACTGTAGAAAACAACAGAAAAAAATGCTAGTTTTCCTTACTTTTGTAATATAAATTCCAGAGACAGGTTACTAGGGATCAGAATGACTTTATACTTATCAATCACACTCCTGGGTCCCTTCAGCCTCGTACTGGACCACTAATACCCCTACGACCTCATTCATCGATGAATATGCAAGTATATAATCGGCACTGTGACACTACTACGCTGTTCCTAACGGCGGGAGAAATTCACCCAAAATAGAATCCAGAGCTAACACAAATAGAGACACGAGAGAACAGCACCTCTCATTACAAGG
>JACEEZ010003224.1:0-12500 GCA_016584305.1 Chionoecetes opilio
GGGGTTTTTTGGGGGGGGAAACCCTAGGGGGATCCAACCCCTTTTTTTTTTTGGGCCCCATGGTTTTTTCCCGGGAGGGTGGGGTGTTAAAAAATCCCAGGGCCCCGAGGGAATGGGGGGGCAAAATCAGCCGTTGATAAAAAACCTATCAATGAAGTACACGACGTCGGGGCCCCACTCACTATGTGAGGGGGGTGGAAGTGTGAGTGGTACTGGGTGGAAAATGACCATTTCTTGCAAGGGGCCTAAGTTAGAACCCCGGTCAGAGCACTTCAAAACCCCTTAGCCAGTTTTTTGCTAGCGGCGATTCGGCTGAACAACAACAAACCTGTGATGGAGGCGGGGTTTTCATGATAGAAAATGTTTTCAAGAGTACAGTAAGAAAGCCAGAGCCTCACCATATTTGAACTTATATTTGAATTTCTTTACTAAAACGTTCTACAGCGAACCTTTAATGTTTTTTTTGGTGTTTTTTGGGGCTCTTTTCCCCAAAGGCACTTGGCATCATCAGGCAAAAAATATTTAAAAATTTAAATATTGCAAGCTAAAAAGGAAAATCTAAAAAATTTATTTCCTAAGAAAATAAAATTTTCCTTTTAATTATCTAAAATTTACTAACTAAAAAAAAAAATATAATTTGTACTTAAGGGCCTTTGGTTTGGTATGCTGTCTGAGTTGTAGAGGATGAATGAACACTAGTTTCGGGGTAACTTTTCATTGTGTGAGGATCAAACCGGGGTGGGGCAATCGAACAGGTAGTATTTGAGTTTGTATTTGGTGTGAAGTGATTTGGTTTTTAAGACGGGGCAGATGCTGATGTGTAGGATTCTAATTTTTTAGTGTCACTAGGGTAGTTGCCTGGATAGGATATAAAGTCATTATAGAAAAAGGGTGTTTAAAACTGGAGTATGAGCGGATTGCAGATGCGAGGTGAAAAAATGGGTCGACCAGTGTGCAGAAAACCTTTATGCTCAGAAAGCCAAAGGGGTTAGATTCCTTTGTGTCTCGCCGACGTATCTAGCGTTACAACTAGAACATTTGAATTCGTAAATTATGTTAAAAAATAAGGGCTTTAGGTTATAGAGTTTTTAAATTTTTAAAAATGAGTTTTTAAAAGATAAAGAATTAGTAAAAAAAAATTAAAAATTTTGAGTTAGGAAGATGTAATTAAGTAGATTTTGAGTTTTTTAACATAATTTACAAATTTAAATGTTCGTAGAACGCTAGATACGTCGGCGAGACGACAAGGAATCAACCCCTTTAAGCTTTCTGAGCAAAAAGGTTTTCTGCAGTACGGGTCGCCCCATTTCTTCACCTTCGCAATCGCAATCCGCTCCCTCACATGTTTTTAGATCACCCTTTTTTTTGAATGACTTTAGTATCCTACCCAAGGGGCAACACCCTAGTGACACAAAATTATTAGAATCCATAACTCAACTTTGCCCCTGTTTAATAACCAAGTCACTTCACACCAACTACATATACCAAAGACTATCACTGTTTCGATTGCCCGACTCTCTTTTTCGATCGTCCACACAAGTAAATGTTACCCCGAAACTAGTGTTATTCAGTCCTCTCCCAACCAGACAGTATACACCCCAAAGGCCCGTTAGAAAAATTATATTTTATTATTAGTTAGTAATTTAGTAATATAGGAATTTTTTATGTTACTTAGGAAACATTTTTTCAGATTTTCGTTTTTTAGCATTGCAGTATTTTAAATTTTTAACTTTTTTTACCTGTGATGCCAATGCCTTAGGCAAAACGTGCGCATAAACAACCCCAAGTAGACGAGGTCTTTGTCACCCTAAATTATAAGATGTATACCAATAAGAAAACCAAATAATAAAATAAATTTTTAAATATAAATTTTATTAATATTAATATATATATAAATATATATAATATATATATATATATATATATATTTTATTATAATTATATATACATACACATAATACATACCCCTTTTCACATTTGTTGGGGGCCTTTTTTCGTGTACTTTTATATAACGAAAATAAGGCACTGAAGCTTTTTGTGTCCCCGTCAAGCATTGTGACGGACGCGATGGCCGCCACGTTTGGTGTGTGGCTTAACATTCTCTGAAGTGTTTAAAAGGGTTGTGAGGGTTGGTCGACGCAATTTTTTTTTCTGCTAACGAATGATGGAACACGTAAACATGACACGTGAGATAATCACTTTCAATAAAGTCACAAAAGAAGAAAATTTGGTTGTTTTTGGTTTGTCCCCACTAGAACATTGCCGCCTTTGTTTCAAAGTTCTCCCTAAGAGCAATTAGACCTCTATGCACAAAGAAAATTAATCTCTGCTCCAAGCATGAAGTGCATAATGTGCAATATAAGTGGTGGAGTGTTTTTGCAATGATGAAGCTTACACGTAGTGTATAGTGGGGATTAAGTAACTATCATGGCCGGGTCCCCCCCATCATTTTTTTCTCCCCCCCTCCCCTCAGAAAAATAATGTTTGTGCCCCAAGAAAAGCGGGGTGTAAAATGTACAAGCCAATTTTTTGGGGGTTTTTTGGAGGGGTGTACAGTGGATTTCGAGTCAATCTGGGGCAAATTTAAAATAAAGGGGCGGATTCAAGTTTTTTTCCCCTTTGCTACGGTTTAAATTAGGTCAGAACGAGGTGAAAAAGAACAATGAAATGTTGTGCAAAATAAAAAAATTTCAAAGGTTAGGTTTTTTGAGGGTTAGTTTGGTTAGGTATTTTTGGGGGTTTGGGTTAGGTTAGTTTTAGGTTTTTTATTTTATTATTTGATGTTTTTAAAAATGGAGTGTTTTTTTTTCCATCAAAACTTAAAAAAATATTTTTAAAATCTGTCATCATTTTTTCGAATTGCAAAACATAATTTTTTTGGGGTTTGCGCAGGAAAAAACAATCTCTTAGGAAAAACATTACAAAAAAAATACGAAAAAAAAAATCGAACTTGTCTAAAATCTTGCAACGTCATAAAGAAAATTTTTTACCTGACCGGGGGCCTGGTTTTTCCGGGCCCCCAAACCCCACTAGTCCGGCCCCAGAAGTACATTTTTCTTTTTAACCTTGTTTGGTGTTAATTTTTTTTTTTCAGTGGATTTGTTGGGAACATATCGGTTTTAAAAAAATATATATGTTGGTCGTGTCAGCCTCGGGAAATTTGAGAAAATTTAACATAAAAAAAATGACCGCCAACATTTATCAAAAACTAAAATACCATAACCCTTGAAATTCACAAGAGGGTCAACCAATACATAAATTTCCGGGGTATTTTGACCCATAAAATCTTTTTCGGGTATTTTCAAATTAAAAAAAATTGCCTCCCTTTTTAAAAAAATTTTGTGCAGAAAACGCTGAAAAAGGGGCCCCGCGAAGAAAATTTATTGAGTATACACCTTTACCCCCCAAAAAACAACACCCAAAAGGTACATTTTTCAAGTGGTTATGGAAAAAAAATTGCCCCCATATCAGTAAATGTTGATAAAATACTAGATTTTGGGCCCAGACAAATGAATGAGTTTGCAAGAAAATGACTGATGGCTTCTATGATAAAATTTAAGAAGGGTTGAAACTATGAAGTCACAAAAAAGTCTACAAGATGGGGGAAAACAAAAGGGTTTTATAACAAACCTGTTTTTATCCCGGGATGGGACTACAAGCTGTTCCAGAGATAAAATTTTTAAAGAGGTTTGCATATGGCTCTCCCCCGTCCCCACTTTCTTTACTGAAAAAGGAGAAATACGAGCTCTAAATCAAAATCGTTTGAAAACCCCAGACAAGGATGATGTATAAAACGACAGTGACCAGAAGTCGATGGTCAGTCTTGGGGGTTTGCCCCCTGTGGATTCCCATTGGCCAGCATCAAGCCCAAACAAACCCCCCGGTGGATTTGATTGTGAGATAAAATTAAAAAGTACATAAAAACGGCTGAACCTGAAGATGTGTTTTTGATTTTTGACAGATATAGGTTTTCAGACAAAAGTTTACAAGGCCCTGTAAGAGAATGAAGGCTGCCGCGTATTTTAAGTTAAGTCCCACAGCGCCTCGCCTTCAGAAGTTCCCCTTAAATGACAGAAAACAAAAAGAAATTGTCAAATTTTTTGCGAAAAAACATTGAATGCACAGATTTCTTTCGAAGAATAAAACAAAGCACAAATTTATGATAACAGGGGGACAAAACACCTTTTAAAAGTAATTTGCAGGGCCCAATGTAGAAAGAGCGAATGGCAACCACTCATAAAAGAAGCTGATAACATCTTGGCAGAGGATAAGCGGTGCTGTAGTCAGCGGGAAATCTGCACGTTTTTGCGATGATAAAGATGTTTATCACTTCCCCTTTTATATACCGGGAAAAACGGGATAAAAAACCAAATGTTTAAAAAAAAAACCCCCCCCAAAAAAAAAAAAAAAACCAAAAAACAAAAAAGAAAATCAGAACAAATTTCCCAGCAATATTGGCAGGTCATGCTCTTAGGATGTGATACGTGGCAGATTTTTTGGGTTATGGGAAAAGGAAAGTGTTCAAAGTACTAAAAAACAGGTTGAATCTGGATATGAAGGTAATGCTGAGGAATGGCCGAGGTTTTGGGGAAAGGCAACAAAATTCATAGCTTCCTTTTAGGCAATCAAAGACCTTTCATGTCTGGGGCCCAGAGAAAAGTGTGTGGACTTCAAGAAGGGGAAAAGTCGGGAGAAAACGGGATCCCAAGTATGTCTTTCCCACCTACTAAGAGGTCTTCATGAGGAGCAAGCGGGCTCGTCTGCAAAACATGCATAGGGAAGAAAGTCTTGCAACTAGACCCCATTTTTGGAAACCCCAAAGTTAGGATGGATCAAAGAAAGAAACATAGCACTGCTCCCTAAACAGCCCTCCCCAATTCAGTAGCACCAAAATCATATATAAAGTTGATGAGATGTCATGTTCAAAAACAGCCCAGTAAGTCCTCAAGATGGAGTAACAAGTGAGGCTACCAGCAAATTTTTTGTGTTTGTCAATCCTCCTTTGAATTTGCAATGATCAAACCAAACACTTTGATGAGGATGTGAGGTGATACTAATTACTCAAGAATTAGCATTTATCCCCATAAAAAATTTGATGACCAAAACGATTGCAAAAAAAAAATGTAAACTTTTTTACTTTTTTTTGAACAAGTAATATTCTTTTTAACAGTATACGTTAAAATTCACCAAAAAAAAAAGAACCCCATTTTAAAAAATGGTGACATTTGGATATAAAAATACCAGAAAGAATTTTCTGGGTCAAAATACTCGGGAAATTATGTTTTGGGTTTTGACCGGTTTGTCAATTTGAAAGGGGAATTATTGTATATTATGTATTTTATATTTCCTTGGCGGCCTTTTTTTGTTTTATGCAAATTATTAAAATTTTCCCAAGGTTGACAGAAAGCCGATAAGATTTTTTTTCAAACGGGATATGGGTAAAAAAACCACTGAAAAAAAAAAATTAAGAACCTAAAACAAGGTTGAGCTGGTGGCGCCGTACTATACTCTTTCCCGGCCCCCCCGTTAGTTTTCCCGGCCTCCGCCCAGTCATTCCGGCCTCCCGCCCTAGTCATTCCGGCCCCCCGTTAGTCATTCCGGCCCCCGTCCTAGTCTTCCGGCCTCCCGTCCTATCATTCGGCCCCCGCCCTGCATTCCCGGGCCCTCCCGCCGTAGTCTTTCCCGGGCCCTCCCCCCATAGTTTTTTCGGCCACACCCAAGTCATCTCGGCCGCATTTCCCATTTTCTGGAACATTTATGTCGCGTTTATTATTCAAACGTCGGGTTAGGTTACGGTTGGGTTTGGGTAAGGTTTCCTTACCTTTGTAGTGGTAACTTTGTTTGGGATCCCAATGAGGGTATTTCGAGAAAACTCCTATTTTTTTTTGAAGCTACACCCAGACGCCCTTTACCGGAGTCTACATACCCGTATAGAGAAAACCTCCAGCGATCAATAAAGATTACTGCTCATTGGCTAAACAAACCCAGTGATTTGGTATTGTTCCCAAAGGGAATCTCCCCAATCCTTTTATCTACAACTTTGCCCCCAAAACCCCGCCAAAAGTGTGAAAGTGATGGGGGAGGGATTTTACCAAAAACTATCTATACAGAGTCTTTGACCACCCTTGCCTCACTCCGTATTACAGGAAAAACAGCGGATTTCATGTAATAACTTTTGAATTTTCCAGCTGGGGTTTGAGGTTTCTGTCGTGGGTACGATGTTCTATTCAGGGGTTAAATATTGTATGTAGTTTCTACTAGTTTTTGGGCAGGATAGTTAAGCCCCCAGCGGCAGATTATCTCTACCACGGAAAAAATATTCCAAAGCCCCAAACTGAAAAAAGATCCGGTTTTTCTTAAGTCTCCCCGAACGACGTGGCTCCCCGTTCCCTGCGGGTTTTTTTTAGCGGCGAAGGCTCGGCTCCACATTGGTTTTGACGGCACAACCTCGTCCCCATTGATGGGGCACGCGTGTATGTGATGAGCTGCTTCGGGCCCCCCCTGAAGGGGGAAACCCCAACATCCCAAAGGGGGGTGCCCCACACTCTAAGTCATCCCGTCTTTTCAAGTTAATCTTCAAAAGAAAATGGTCCTGATGACGCCGCACTGTTCTGCCATCCAACAACTCCCCATGAATGAACGGCCGGTTCTTGAACAAATTTACCAGGAACCATGTGGACCCGAACTAAAATTAACAACATATACATTATCTCCCCTCCCAACTGCGAGTTTTTGCTGTCCAATCATTATGGGATTTCGTAATTCTTTCTTTTTTTCAAACCATCTTCCATACATATGGACGTAACGGTTTTAAACAAGTTCTTAATTTTCTTTCCCTTTAAAAAATTCAGAGGAGAAACTCCTGAGTTGTTTGTGGAGTAACACGATGCGTAACAAAAACCATTACCTCGTCAATTGAACTGCCGGATAGTTTCCCCCATTGGCTTTTTTTTAAAATTTTAGCTTTTTCGGCCAAACCCCTTTGGGAAGCTGGGTGATAGGGAGATGTTTAATTGGAGCAATACCATTTTGTTTTAAAATTTGAAAAAAAATTTTGACAAAAATTCGAAAACCCCAAAAAAAGGAATCGCCGGGATTGGCCTCAATGTAAGAGCCCAAACTGAAAAAAAAAGCCCCCCTATACAGTAGTCTTTGGACCACAAGCCGAAAAAAAAAGTAACAAAAGGCCCGATATTTGCTATAAACCCAAAACAGAAGACAGTTTTAAAAAAAAAAGAAAGGGGAAAAAGAACATAAGAAAACATAAGAAAAATAAGGAAGTACAAAAAGGCCCCGTGAGACCTACACGAGGGGAGTTCCGTTACCTAACTCTACCTATATCCACCTCTCTTCCCCCTCCATGAAATTTTCTAGACTCCTTTTAAATACCCCAATAGACCCCCATTGACCACCCCGACGATTTAGTCCATTCCCAAACATTTCCCCCCCCTTATTTTTGAAAACCAGTTTTCCCCAATTTCATTTTTTAAAACTACGCTTTTCCGCTGAAAACCGTTACTTTCGTTCTCCCCCGTTATAACCTTAAAAAAACTTTCCAGGAAGGATCAATTTGCTGGGAGGGTCTTGATAACTCTTTGAATTTTGTTTTTGTCGAGGAAGGTGGAAAAACTGAAACAGTAAGAGGTCCAGGTTTTTTCATTTTAAAGGGAAAAAATGTGAAATATGGTTAACTCTTTCATTTAATATGGAAAAATAAGGGAGAGAAGAGTAAAAAATGTTTTTTATTTTTCCCCTTTTTAGACTTTTAAATTTTTAAAGAGGAACTGTATAAGTTTTTCCCCCCCCCCCCAAACGGAGAGATATTTTCTCATACATGGGTAGTAAGGCCCCCGTATTAGAAAGCAATGGGAGGGGGGAAAAAAAAAGGACACAAACGCCCTAGGACACCAAATTTTAAGGGTGATTTAGTTTAAAAAATTGAATGTGAAATTTCCATTCAGATTTCAGTGAAAACTATACTGTATTGATACTGTTTATTGTAGAAAAGGGGGGACAGTTGAGTGTTTTAAAAAAGGAGGATAGTTATCAGAGAGGTAATGTGAGTAGATAGGGAAGAAAATTGAGTTTTTGAGGATTGAACAAATCAAGGTTTTTCTTTTTTCCCATTCAGAAATTTTAGAAAGATCAGAAACAAGGCCCCTCTGTGGCATCCTCCCCTGAAAACACTTAATTCCGTGAGTGTGCGATGTGAGTTGCGCAAATCCTGTCTTTCTCTATGGTTGTGGACCTCCTTAGGGCAAAACCCTGAAGAAAGCCATATTTATGATTTCACATCCTGCTGGTGCCCGAGTATGACAGATCAGTCCCAGGGAAAAAAAAAAATCGTCTCAGTAATCTAAAAAAACTCAAAAAAACCCAATAATACCCTTTTATTTCCCTTTGGGGGATAGGGCAGAACCTAAGGAAAAAACCACTATTGATAGACTTGCACCCTGCCTTAGCAGAGTATAAAAATATGTTTTAAAAAAAAAAATCATCACAGGAATTACCAAGACTCATAAACCACCAAGAAAATCCTCTTATTTTAAAATTATTATAACATTTTATTTTCTAGGGCATGCCTTTGGGGAAAAAAACAGTTTCAAAGCATTGTTATAATATAAAAGGTCACGGACACGAATTTTTTCATGCGGTCCATGTTTCCTTGCCGTGCCCGAAACCCCGCCTGCCCGCTCGTTTTGGAAATTTCAGCTGACAGCAAACCTGCAGCAGCAAAAGTTATAAAACAGGCACAATGATATAAGGGAAAAGCTTGCTGTGACAAAAATGTATTTATATTTGCAATTTGGCGTGTCACTGAATGAACAAAAAATTCAATCTATTCCCTATCTTTAATTGAAATTTCAGGTCGCCTGAGTAAATCTTCCACGAGCCCAAGAAGAACCCTCCGGAGGTTTATCCCAGGAGTGATTCGACAAGCAGGGGCCGCCCCTGCACCGCCCCGGTATGTCAGGAGTCTCGCGAGGATGTCGAGGGTCATTGAACGCTAAGATCCGAAACCCCCTACCCAGCCCTGAAAAAGCTCCGTTCCAAGTCTCTACTCGGGCGATTTCATTCGAAAGCAGATGAGCGCCTGTGTGGACATGGATGGATGGGCAGATGGCTCGCTTGGCTGAGTACTTTGGAGAGCGTTAGGTGGGCCCTCCAATGAGCAGTTCACACCAATGGGACAGAGAGGATGCCGATCCTCCATTAAAGAAACCGCACCCTCTCTTGACGAATCAGAGAGGCTGTAGCAAAGTTGAGGGGGAAAAAGGGAGCTAGTGTTGTATTCAGTGCGGAGCTCCCCATACCGGGGTGGGCCATGATCCGCGGGGTTATGCTGTCCTGACTGCTGTGTGGCAAGAGGTACATTCACCTGACTAGAAAAGGGGGTGGTCGTCCTTTTCTGGAAAGGGAAAAAGGGGACCGTAGGACGCAACAACTACCGCGGTATTCAGTCGGTGCCAGGCAAATGCTTGCCCCTCTATTTTGGCGCGGATAAAAGTCATTGCGAAGCATCAGAAAAACCCCAGCATTAGGTTCCCCCGCCTGGTAAAAATCAACAACGGGCCGTATCCTAACGCTTGTGTCCTGGTGGAACGCCGACGGAGTTTCGACAGGGGATGCTTTCAAACCTATGTTTATCTCAAGAATAGTTTGACTCAGTCATCGTGAGTCATCTGGGATCTTCTGGACTTGCGGGATTCCTCAAAGACTATTGGTTTTATGACTGTTCTGTTTTGGGACTGAGAGTCTGGTAAGTGTGGTGGAAGGGTTCCGCTTTTCCCGTTAAACAGGAGGAGGGAAGGGTTTGGGGCCTTGCCCCCCTCATTTTAAAAACTTGTAGGACTGGGTGTGGGCAAAGTTGTAGATCAAAGGATTGTGGAATCCCTCGGCAACCCAAGCCCCCTGACTTGTTTTTGTGATGATGCAGTAATCTTTTTGAGTCCTGGAGGCCGGTGAGGCTCCGAGGGGCTTGACGGGAGGCAAAGCTTTGGGACTTAAGGGCTTTGGCTTAAGACCAAGGTCCCCGGTGTTTTGGGGGGCTTATAGATGAAACAGTCAGTCTGTTCAGCGTGCGGCGAGGACATTTAAATCTTGGAAAGTTTTTTACATACCTTTGGGAGCGCAGTCCATAATGACGTCGGGTCACGTCAAGAAGTTTTTCGGCGGATTGGCTGCCCCCCGGTGTTTTGGACCCGCTCGCAGGAGTATTTAAAGTTGTCGGTACCGTGCAGGAGGCAAAGAATTCAGATCTTCAAGTCCTTGTGATCCGTTTACTCTCTGGTTTTGAGACATGACATTAAATAGCACTTGAAAAGACGAATGATGCCTTTGTTAAATATGGTCTTTGTAGAATAAAGGGGTTCGCTGGAGATTACGTGTCCAAAAAACAGCGATTGCACCGTGAGACTGAATGAGGTCTATACCTGCATAGTCCGTCAGCGCCAACTTTGGAAATGGGCATGTGGCACGCGCCCCGAAAACCAAACCTTCCCACGGGGTTTTTTTTCTGTAAGAGACAATCCGGCGTAAGGAGCCCAAGGGGGCTCCAAAAAAGGGTCGTGGCTGGGGCAAGTTGATGTTTCTTGTCGAGAGCTGTTGGGGTGGGAAAGGAGCCTGATGGGAACCGCGCGTGGTGACCCCCGGGGGGGGGGGGGTAGGGTAAGCGGGGCGACGCACCCCCCGGGTTGCCCCCAATGATTTATTTATTGAGTAAATTTGAGTTTTATAATTTTACATTGGGAGGCGGGAGAAGTGTGCTACATTGCGTATCGGCCAACATTAATAGACCTCCTGATATAGTTCCGCAGCCCCATGTTCATGAGGGTCATGGAGAAAAAAAATCTAAGGAGGTAAAATTTAGAGAGGGGGATAAGCACCACTGCACTTGGGACGGGCAGTTGTGATTTATTTTTAAAAAGGGGTGAGCGTATTTGTCAAAAATTTTGCAGAAAATTTTTTAAAAGTAAATTGAACATTAGTGGCATCCCTTTAAACTAATTTTTTTATAAGGGAGAAAAAAAAAAATCGTAGAATGAAAAAATGTTTTAAAGGGCCGGAACTATTTAAAAAGAACATAAATAGATGGGGAGCAGCCGGCTTTTAATGTATTACATATAACATAAGCAGACGTTTGTTTTTTGTTTTCATTTTTATGCGTCATTACCCTTTTGCACTTTTACACATAACTAAGCTGCTAGATGACTGTTGAATTTTTTTCCCCCGGTGGATGAGAGGCATGTTTTGGGGAAGGGCAGGAGGCACTGATGGGCCAACGTGACAAAGATTAAATTTCATAAAAAGGGTTTTGATGCATTTTCAAACTTTTTTGGGGCTCAAACCTAAAAAAAAAATAATTACGCAACTACTAGGACACCCCCACTACTTCTACTCCTTCTATTATTTCATTTATGCTACTACTACTACTATACTCTATACTACTACTACAACTACACTACTATTTTCACTGCTATACGCAGCTACTAATAGCTATACTTTCTCTACTTACTTCTATATACTACTACTATACTACACACTATTGCCTTTTCTGCTACTACTATACTACTACTATACTACTATACTATACTACAATACTATACTTTTTTTTTTTTTTTCTTTTTTTTTACATTTTACAAAGATACCCCCACCGCTTGTTTATTTGCGGATTCCCTTAACTGGTTGCCCGTAGCCCCAACTCTGATCGCTACTGACTGTGGCATCCAACCATAGGCTACTACTCCTTATCCACTACTTACTCCCCTCTCTCCGTCATCTACACTAATATGCCGCTCTCCACTACGTGGAGTAGTATGGCCTGGTAGTTCAGGCCATCTAAATCAATGGTTGTGGGGGCGGAGTATCTAGTACCCCTGAGACATAGGAGGGCAGACCTGAGCAGGGAGAAGGAGAGACGGCACCTCATCCAGGCGACAACGTGGCTCCTTGGCTGGTGCTTCTTTTCTGCCATTACATCTGCTAGTCTTGAATAGAAGCGCTTGGCCTTGGGGCCCATCCGCCTGACGTAGTGAAACCAGGAGTGTGAAGGTGCCGTGGTCGACATTTCGGATCCTATCTCCATAACTCCTGATTTTTTCCCGTTCATTCTTTTGGTGAGCAGCTTCCAGTGGGATCCTCTGGTAGCAGGCGGCCATTGGATCGAAGATTCTGATGTCCATGAACACTCTCTGTCCTCTGGTCCAGAAACCACGAGCACTTACGTCCACTCGGGCCTCGTTTGTGGTGTTGGCCGTCCTGTACTGCACGTGTTCGCCATTCAGGGGGAGGAGAGTTGGTTCGGTGGTGACGTCGCGGCATACCTCCCTGAGCATGCTGGCCGTCAAATCTCTCACCTCATCGTGTCTGATGCACACGAATCCCCCCTTTTTACATGTCATTGTATGGTCGACGCTGTTTGGGTCTCCACATACACAGGTTTTGGGTAGCCCCTCCACTGGCCAGCCATACCTCAGAGCAACGGCATCTACGAATTATTG
>JACEEZ010003225.1:0-12398 GCA_016584305.1 Chionoecetes opilio
TTTCTTACAAGTAGTTGTATTAGTAGTATGTATTTTCGGATCCCTCGCTATGGACCAATAGTTCCCTGGTGTCTTTTATTTCCTATGAAAATCCTTTAATCCCCCTCTCCTCCTCCTTCTCCCCCACCACCTTTTGGGGGTGTCACCTTCACAAATTTCCTCAAGGCCCCACAAAACCAACACAACCAAACCAAAAAGTCCCAGGCATGAAGTCGTCCCCCCTTCCCCTCTTTCCCCCACTTCCCCCCCCCTCTTTTACCTTTCCCTCCCTCCCTCCTTCCCCCCCCGATTCCTTTTCTCCCTCTCCTCTTTCCCCCCCTTCTTCCCTCCTTGTGTTTTTCCCTTTAAATTTCCTTTTTAAGCTCCCTTCCCCTCCCTCCCCTCCTTTTCCCCACTCCTTCCTACTCCCCTTGTGTTTTCCCTTTAAACCCCCCTTTCCCTTTCTCCTTTTTTCCCTCTTCTCCTTATGTCTTTTCTCCTTCCTCCTCGTACCGTATCACAAACCTCCCTTCCCTCCCCCAAACCCATACCTTTTCCCATTTCCACAAAATCACAAACCTTTTTCCTGAACTATTATTGTTTTTATTATATGTTTCCTTCCTATCCCCTTTTTTTTTATCCTCTTCTATATTTAACTATTCTTCCTCTTCTATATTCTATTTCTATATATTTTTCTTTTTCTCTATCCCCCTTTCCATTCCTTTAAAAATTCAAACGCGATCCCTTCATTCCTCTCCTTTTTTCATCTTTATTATTTCCTTTTATATCCTTTATTTATTTCCTTATCATATCTTTTGTGATTTTTATTTTTCCTTAATATCAAACGTAAAATTTTCTTATTCCCTTTCCTTATCTTCCCTTTCTCCCTACCACTCTATTCCAACTCAAAACATCTCGCGTAATCCATCGTCTCCTTATCACCAGTTTTTTCTTTTTTTTGTTTTTCATTTTCCCAATTATTTCAAATTCTTTGCACCCCCCTTTTTCCCCCCGGGGGCCTTTTCTTTTTATGTCGTCCATTCCTCCCCCCTTTCCCTTACTCCCCTTTCTGTCGCCATTTCCCCCCCCCTCACCCCCTTTTCACCCTTTTCCCTTTCCCTCACTTCCCCAAGGGAAAAAAAGTCAAAAAAGGCGTAAAGGGCTTTGGGGGTAAAAAAAAGTTAGCCTAAGGCAAGCGCCCTTAAAAAATTGTCCCCCCACAGTACCTCGATGGCGGGGGTAAATATATGTTGTGTGGGTGAGGAGACTAATAAATTTTTTCTCTACAACCTCTCTCTCTCTTTTCTCTTCTCTCTCTCTCTCTCTCTCTTCTTCTCTCTTCTCTCTCCTCCTCTCTCTCCTTTTCTCTCTTCTCTCTCTCTCCTCTTCTTTCCCCTTTTTCTCTCTCTCTCTCTCTCTCTCTCTCCTCTCTCTCTCTCTCTCTCCCCCTTTCTCTCTCTCTCCTCTCCCTCTCTCCTCTCTCCTCTCCTCTCCTCTCTCTCTCTCCCTTCTTTTCTCTTCCTCTTCTCTCTCTCTCTCTCTCTTTTCTCTTCTCTCTCTCTCTCTCCTCTTCTCCTCTCTCTTTCTCTCTTCTCTCTCTCTTTGATCTTCTCTCTCTCTCCCCCTCTTCTCTCTCTCCTCTCTTCTCTCTCTCTCCTCTTCCCCCTCTCTCTCTCCCCTCTCTCTTCTTCCTCTCTTTCCCCCTCTCTCCCCTCTTTTCCCCTCCTCCCTTTTTTTCTCTCTCTCTCTCTCCTTTTCTCTCTCCCCCTCTCTCTCTCCTCTCTCTCTCTCTTTTCCCCTCTCTCTCCTCTCTCTCTCTCCTCTCTCCTCTCTCCCTTTTTTTTTTTTTCTCCTCTCTCTCTCTCTCTCTCTCTCTTAGTGTGTTGTGTGTGTTTGTGTGTGAGGGTGTTTTTCTTTTTTCACACCTAAAAACATAAGCAAAAAAAAAGGGAGAAAAAATATAAGAGAAAAGATCATTATTTTTTTTCTCTCTTTTTAACACTACAATCTTTCCTTACTTCTCTTTCCCTTTCCTGTTTTAAAGTTTTTTTTTTTAGAAAAAGGGGGGGGACTTTCAAAGAGGGGGGGGGGGGGGGGGGGGGGGGCAAAAGTATACAAAAAGAAAAAAAATAATCAGAAAAAAAATCTCTTTCACAAAATAATACAATTCTTGGCTCCCCTCATTTTGTTCTCTCTTAAATCCCCCTTTCCCCCTTCTTTCCTCCTCATTTTTCTTGTTCTCTCACTTCCTAGTCCCTTCTCATCTCCTTATTTTCCCCTATTTCCCCCTTCTTTTCCCCCTCTCTCCTTCTCTCTTATTTCCCTTTTTCTTCTCCCCCATCTTGTTTTCCCCCTTAATTTCCCCCTTTTTCCCTCCTCTTCCTTTCTCCCCTTACATCCCCTTTAAATCTTCCATTTTCTAGATCTGTCTCTCCCCCCCCCTTTTCATGTCCCCTCCCGGGTTTAATGAGTCAGATGGGGCCAAAGCCCCAAATGCCCACCCTTGAAGGACACTCGCCTCTATCTTTCCTTCACCCCGGGAACAGCCATTCAAAAAAAATTTTAAATTGGGAAAGGGAAAAGCTATCGAAAAATTTAATATTCCCCGTAAATAAAAAAAAAAAAACGGGAAATTAACATAATAATAATAATAATAAAAAAAAAAATAATAATAATTTCCCCCCTTCACCCCCAGTTTTTCCTTTTGGGCTAAAAAAATTTTGGTTGTTTGTTGAGCCAAAAAATTAAAAAAAGTAATTTAATACCCCCAAATTAGACTGGAAAAGGGATCAAAAACGGGCCCTTTATCTATAAAAAAAAATTTTTTATATTTTTTTTAAAATCGCCCAAAAATGGTACCCAAAATTAAAAGGGAAAAATTACTTTTTTGGGAATTAAGGGGTTAATATTGGGCATCAATAAATCCAAAAAAAAATGAAACTTAAAAAAGCATCAAAAGTCCAAAAAAACTGGGACATTAAATTAGAATCAATAGCCCAAAAAAACCCCGGAACATTAATATTAGCTTTCAAAAAGCCCAAAAAGACTGGACTTTAAATTTAAAATATTCCGTCAAAAAAAATTAATTCTGAGACTTTAAATTATTAGGTCTAAAAACCCAAAAAAAGCAAAACAAAAAATTTTTTACTCTCAAAAACAAAAACGTAAAAACTTATCAAATAAAACATGTACACACTTAAAAAAAATTGTACCCGTTTTGGGATTTGGGTTAAAGTTTCAATAAAAAATATAAACAGGGTTCTTTTAAAAATTTAAACTTTTTTCAAAAATTTTTTGGGTTGCCGGTTAAGAACTTTTTTGGTTTTTTTTTTGTTTTTACAGGAAAAGGTTAAAAATTTTAAATTGTTTTAAATAAAATTACAGAGATAAAATGTATGTGTGTTAGGATTTTTTTATTTTTTGTCTTGTGCCCCTGGATTAAAGAAAAGAGAGAGAGGGGAGAGGAGAACCCCGGGGGTAGAGAGAGAGAAAATAGGAGAGAGGGGAGAAAAGAGAGAGAGAGAGAGAGAGGGGAAAGAGAAAAGGGGGGTGGGGGAGGGAGAGAGAGAGAGAGGGAAGAAGAGAGAGGGGGGAGAGGGGAGAGAGGCGAGAGAGAGAGAGGGAAAAAAAACAAAAAAAAACATGGTATGGGTAGGGTGTCAGAGGTGGGAACTTCCAAAAACACTTCCCGAAATTTTGCGGATTCGTTTGCAGATGTGCGGAGAGGGAAAATTTTTGCGGATTTGTTTTGCGAGTATTTCCCGAAAAGGTGTGTTTTTGGTGTTGTGTTGTGTGTGTGTGTGTGTGTTTTTTTTTTTTCCCGCTCCATTCTAAAAACCTGCGCGCTTCCCTTTTAAAGGGGTATTTCCTGACCCAAAGGCCTCATCTAGAGCGCGGGACGGTCAAAACAAGACACGGCGCGGGAGGGTAAAAACAAGACACGGCGCGGGACGGTCAAAACAAGCCCACGGGCGGGAGGGGCCAAAAACAAGACATAAGAGAAGCCCTTTAGGAACGCACCGAGGTTTCATCTAAACAAAATCTCCCTTTTTTCCCCCCCCTTTCCCACCTCCCTATTTTCTCCCTTAAACCCCGCCTTCCCCCAGACTAACCCCCCCCAACCCCCTCCCCCCCAAACCCCTCGCCCCCCCCCTTTTTCCCAAAAAGACCCTACAGGCATAAAAGGAAAGCTAAAGGCCCTAGCCTAAGCATAATTTTGGGGATGGGCTAAACGGGGCGCCATCTGTGGGGTCCAATGTAACTGTTGATTGGGATTATTTAAAACAAATTATTACTTCCTCTGAAATCAAGATCAAAACTCTATGGCCCTTTTTTGTTTCACCCCACCCCCAAAAACATACACAAACAGACATGATAATAATAGTACTGAAATAAATATTATCAGGGGGAATTGAAAACCCCCGGCCCCGGGGAAAACCGCAGCTGGGCGGCAAAACCCCTGCACCACAAAGCCGCCCCAGTTGTTTGGGAAAATAACAACTAATATATAACAATTAAACAAAGAGGCCGGTTTTTTGCCCCTAGCGGTTGTCCAAAAACACAGCACCCCCGAAAAAACCGGGTTTCCAAACTTGCGTGTTTGGGTCTTTGGGTTCTTTTTCCCTTCACCCGGGGCCCAAAAATCCCCCCAAACCCTCCTCCCCTCCTCCCCTCCCCCCCCCCCCCCTCCACCCGACCAGCACCTCCTCAACCCCTTTTCCCCCCCCTTTCCTCCTACATTACCATCCATTCATCCTACACCCAAGAAAAATAAGAAAATAAAAAAGCTACAAGAGATTGGGGGAAACCCACACTGGTAGTTTCCCGTTACTTAAAAACTACCTTTCATTTTCCCCCTTTTTCCCATCCGTAACACTTTTTACCCCCTTTTTAAAAAATCCCTGTTGACTCCGTACCCAAATACTTCCCCGACTGATTTCCTTCAAAAAAACGAGAGAAGAGAGAGAGAGGGGAGAGAGGGGAGAGAGAGAGGGAAAAGAGAGAGAGCCCAAAAGAGAGAGAGAGGAAAAAGAGAAGAGAGAGGGGTTAGAGGAAAAGAGAGAGAGAGAAGAGAGGGGAGAGAGAAGGGGGGAGACAGAGAGAAGAGAGGGGGGAGATATAAAACCTCCCCATCTACCCCCAACTACCAAATCGAAATTTAAAAACAGTGATGCCAAAATAGCAGATCAGTGATAAATTTTTATTCACCGAGGCGGCAGAAAGGGTAGTGAGATCAAACAATCAAAAGGCCAAAGACTAACCCGATGAACCCTTTTTCTTGCCTTTCTTGCTTCCCCCAGCGCGGGTGTAAAAGGGTTGGCCCCGGGTGTGGCAGGTAGTGCGTGAATGGATCGCTTGGGAAAAAGTAAATTTAAAAAAGAAATAGGGAAAAATGGACACCCAAAAAGGTTGGGAAAGATTGGGAAAGGACTCAGTCATTTGGGGTTGTTTTTGTTTGTAGTCCCAAAGGGAGTTTTTTAAAAGGGGGTAGACAGTGGTTTTTTTTGGATGGGGGGTGAAAGGTGGGTGTAGGGGGAGTGATAAGTAAAAGGGAAATACCGTGTAGGTCTCCCAGCCCCACGTACTTCCTTATGTTTTTTTATTTTTTTTTTTCTCTCTCCTTTCCCCTTTTTTCTCTCTCTTCCTCTCTCTCTCTTCTTTTTTCTCTCTCTCTCGGGTGGTTTTTAAAAATTTGGGTTTGTGGGACCTTTTTCCTAACCCGCTCCCTTTCTCGCCCCAAAAGGGTCATCCCCCCGCCTCTGCCAAATGTGTTTGCCTACTGAAAATGGGTAATAATTTTATATTAAAGGGCCCCAAACCCCCCCCTGCCTTCCCCCCCCTCCCAAAACCCCCCACCACACCCCTTTTAACCCTTTCTGCACACTACCTTTCCCCCCTTCCCTTCCCCTTTCTGCACAATACCTTTTCCCCCCCCTTCCCTTTTCCCCTTTCCCTCCCCTTTAAAAAAACCACACCCTGAAACCCGAACCCCCCAAAACCCTTTCCCCCCCCTTTCCCCCTCCCCTTTTCCCCCCCCCCCCCACTCCCCCCTCCCCCTCCCCCCCCTCCCTTCCCCCCCTTTTCCCCCCCTCCCTTTCCCTTCCCCCAAAAAAACCTTTCCGGCCCCCCATTCCCCACTTTCCCACCCACTCTATACGCAACATTCCCAGGAAAAAACAATAGATTGAAAGGGTTTGAGGTTTTGAAAAAGTAGGGTTTTTGAGTACTGAAAGCAACACTCCCCCGAAAAAATAAAGGTTGAAAGGGGTTTTTGAGGTTAGAACAGTGAGGTTTTTGAGTACGTTTCAACTTTTCATCTAAATTCCCATCGAAAAACTAAAGGTTGAAGGGGTTGTGAGGTTAGACCAGTGAGGTTTGTGGGTACTGAATGCAGCCCTCCCTGGAAAATAATAGAGGTTGAAGGGGTTGTGAGGTTAAAACTGAGGTTTGTGAGTACGTTTCAACTTTTCATCTAAATTCCCATGGAAAAACTAAAGGTTGAAGGGGTTGTGAGGTTAGACCAGTGAGGTTTGTGGGTACTGAATGCAGCCCTCCCTGGAAAATAATAGAGGTTGAAGGGGTTGTGAGGTTAGAACAGTGAAGTTTGCTAGAACGATTCAACTTTTCATCTTTATTCACACCGAAGAACTAAAGGTTGAAGGGGTTGTGAGGTTAGAAGAGTGAGGTTTACGAGTACGATTCAACTTTTCATCTTTTCATTTCGTTGGAAAAGTATTTATACCGATTAAAAAATTAATCATTGGTGGAGTGCAGCCATCAATACTTTGTGAGTGGGAAATATGAATTGTTTTCACAGTGGAAATATTTACAATATGCTGAGGAATTAAAATGGCCTATTACCTGTCCATGGTTAATAGGACGGAAATTTTGCTGATCTGTTTCGGAGCTTCAAAGGCGAAGGGGATTGAGGATTTATTTTTGTACGTGTGTAATCCAATTGTTCTGTAGAAACGAATTCGCGGATTTATGTAAGATCCCAATTTAATTACGGACCCACACACACACACACAGTCACACACAGTCACACAACACACACACACACACGCTATTATCCAACACACACACACACACACACACACACACATACACATACACACACACACACACACACACACACACACACACACACATACACACACATGTCATGCCGGGTACCAGGGGTTAACGCAGGGGTTCTCAAACTGGGTGCCGCGGCACCCTGGGGTGCCACGGACAGCGCCTAGGGGTGCCACAAGATTGCCATGAATTTTGGCAATAATGGCAATAGAATGTAATAGTACTCCTTGCGTAACCAAATTTTCTTTGTTTATACGCGTCGGTCGTCCAGTACCTGATCGGTTCTTGTCCCATTTTTGTCAGTGAGGCACTATACATCGAGCTGTACGTGTGTATTCCTTGCTGCTTCTGATATTCTGCAGCTGTATTGAACTTGCAATGGATAAGTTTGTCATTAAGAAGAGAAAACATGGAGATAGTGGTGAGGGTGAAGAAGGAAACGAAAGTAGAAGTACGAGTGAAAAAGATTTGGCCATTCCCACAGCAAAAAAATCAGCTTCCAAAAAAAGCAGGAAAAATCGCTCCTATTTGGATAATATCTAGATTTGGGATTCTTTTGGTGTGGCGATGAGGTTAATCCTACACCACTGTGTGTTATTTGTGGTGATAAATTAGCTAATGAGGCGATGTTACCCAGCAATTAAAGAGGCATTTATCTTTGAAACATGGTCATCTTGCCAACAAGCCTCGATCCTACTTTGAAGGACTTTTAAATGAGCAAAAACAACAGAGGGTGATGCTTTCTAAAACAGTCACAGTTTCTGATAAAGCACAAGAGGCCAGCTACTTAGTTGCAGAGTTAGTCGCTAAAGCATGAAACCTCATACAATAGCAGAGACACTAATTCTTCCGGCTTGTAGTGGCCATTGTAAAAACAATGTTTGGAAGTGAAGCAGAAAACAAGTGAAAAAATTCCCGTCTCGGATAGTACCATCAGCAGACGGATTCATGATATGTCAGCAGACAATAGAGGAAACTGTATGTGCCTCTGTAAAGGAAAGTGAAATGTTTGCACTTCAGGTAGATGAGTCCACAATATTGGAGGTAAGGCTCAACTATCGGCATTCATTCGCTACATTCATGATGTTAAAATAGTGGACCAGTTTTCTGTTGTAAGGAACTTGAGGAAACAACAACAGGCAATGATATTTTCGCTACATTAAGTGAGTACATAAAATCAGTTGGTTTGTCCTGGCAATCTTGTGTAGGGATTTGTACAGACGGGGCGCCTGCCATGATTGGCTCAATTAAAGGATTTGTGTCACTAGTGAAGAAAGAAAACAGCAGTGTCACTAACAACACATTGCTTTCCTCCATCGTGAAGCGCTGGTTGCTAAGACAATTGGCAATGATTTGAAGTCTGTACTGGAGAAAGTTGTAAAAATGGTGAACTTTATAAAGAGTCGGCCACTTAAGACTCGTCTGTTTGCTAAGCTGTGCGAAGAGGTTGAGGCAAAACATGTGAATCTTCTTCTACACACGGAGGTGAGATGGCTGTCAAGAGGGAAAGTATTGTCACGTGTGTATGAACTGAAGGAAGAGATGCTTACTTTTTTCACCCTTGAACAACAAGAGGAATTCTGTGACTTACTGGCAGATGACACTTGGTCTGCCAAATTGTCTTACTTGGTAGACGTATTTGAACATTTAAACAAGGTAAATTCCAGCATGCAAGGTAAATCAGAAATATCTTATCTTCCACTGATAAAATTAACACTCTGAGAGAAAAACTGCGATTGTGGGTTGGCAGAGTAAAGAAAGGCAATTTGGATATGTTCCCACATGCTGCAGCAGCAACAAGCGGTAGACGTAGACTTCGTAGAGAGATCATTTCTATTATTTCTGAGCATCTTGAGAAACTGGAAAAGCAAACTTCAGCACTATTTTCCAGACATATGCACTGAAAAACTATGACTGGATAAGAAACCCATTTTTGCACCAGTATCAACCCAATCTCAGCTTACCGGGGGCCTTACCCTCACGGAAGAAGAGCAGTTAGTGGAAATGCGTAATGATCGTAACCTGAAGTTATTGCACATGCAGCTGCCTCTTGACGAATTCGGGTTCAGATGAAGGCTAAGTATCCTCAAGTTGTAAAGAAAGCTCTGGTAATCCTATCCAGTTCTCTACATCTTACCTTGTGTGAGCTGGGATTTTCTGTTCTAGCAAACATTAAAACGAACAAGAGGGCAAGATTGCAAACTCTTGAAGAAGAAATGAGAGTATGTTTTGTCCACTATTCAACCCAACTTGAAAAGGATCTGTCAGTCACATCAAGCACATGTATCTCACTAAATCAGGTTAGCTTTTGTTTGTTTTGCTTATTTGACTATCAGTGATTATCATGCCTTTTTTCTTCTTCTTTTTATGCTACTTTGCATTTATAACTCTTAAGTTAATCTAATATTCTGAATCTAATTCCACTGATGAGTTCTATGTTGGGCATGTACTACAGTAGCCTACATCATATTTAATTTTGGTTTGAGTACGGATAATAATTTTAAATAATTAATTAAAGTAATTCCAACAGGTACAATTTTATATCAGAAGTTAATTCAATGTGAGGAGGGGTGATGGTGAAAAAGGGGTGCCACAGAAAGGATTATATAAAATCCAGGGTGCCATCACTGACAAAAGTTTGCGAACCTCTGGGTTAACGTAATAAGAGGGAAGACCGCATTGAATGAATGTTTTTACTCACATAGAAGCTCATGTTTTATCCTTCTATAAAAAGGTGTAAGCAGAAGGAGTTGTGAGGCCTGATTGAGGGCCGAGGTTGTAAAAATTTGCACCTAGGGCTCTGTAAAATTTTATGGGAAGGGGGTTTTGAGGTAAAGATAAAAAAAGGCATGTACATATATGAATTTAGCGGGCGAATTTCTACGGGGTCGCCCCGTGGGAACATCTGTTACGTAACCGGGAGGGTAACAAGGGGGGAAAAGGACGAGGGAGCCTGCCCCGTGGCCACCGAGATGATAAGGCCTGTAAAAATCCCCCGTACGTCACACCATAAGTACCACCCGCCCCGCTCCCCGTACAAGTTTACCTACCTAATATAATGTTTATCATAAAAAAAGATATACTGCTATCTTCGGAAATGTTTGTTCTATAATATTATAAAAAAAAACCCCGTAAAACACACAAAAAAAACCCATTATGAGACTTTCAAGAAATGTTCCCTTAAACTCTTGCCATTTAAATTTTTTGCTCGCAAACTTTTAAATGGGAATATCAATAGAACGGATTTTAAATTTTACTTTTCCTTGTATTTTTTTTCGTTTAGTATAAAGAATTAGCAGCATTAAATTACGTTAACTAAATAAAAAAATCATGAAATCGGGAAATTTCCCAAACCTAATATATGTTTATCAGTATAAAAATTTATTTCTTTTATCTTCGAAAATGTTTTTTTTTTTTAAAAATATTATCAAAAAAAAAACCGTAAAACACACAAAAAAAAAAAAAGCCATTATGAGACTTTCAAAAAATATCATAAACTTAAACTTTTGCCATTTAATATTTTGGAATTTTTTTTTTACAGGGAGAATTCAATAGAAGGGGATTTAATTAGCTCTCCTTGAATACTTCCTTTTCTGATAAATGAATTAGAACCATGCATAAATTAGCTTTTAACAAAATAAAAAAACATCATGAATCGGTAAATTACCCGTTTTCATGATGTTATTTTTTAGTTAACGCAAATTTATCATATTTCAAATTTCTTTATCAAAAAAAGGAATATATAAAGGGAAAAACTAATTAAATTCCGCTTCTATTATATTCTCCATGTAAAAAGTTTTTTTAAAAAAATTTTTAAAGGGAAAAAATTTTAAAGTCATGCATATTTCTTAAAATCTCATAATGGATTTCTTCAGGGGTTTTTTTCGGTTTTTTTTTTTGATAATATTATAAACAAACATTTCCAAAATAACATTATATTTTTTTAAATGAAAACATATATTAGGAGGAAATTACCCGATTTCATGATTTTTTATATTTATTAACGCTAATTTATGCATGCCCCTAAATTTATTTATCACTAAACGAAAAATCAATGGGAAAACAAATTAAAATTCGCTTTTATTGATATTCCCATTTTAAAATGTTTGCGAGAAAAATATTAAATGGGGAAGAGTTTTTAAATTTTAAAGCAATTTCTGAAAGTCTCAAAGGCATTTTTTTGTGTTTTGTTTTTACGGTTTTTTATTTGTAATTTATAACAAACATTTTCCCAAGATAACAGTAATCTTTTTAAAACTGATAAACATTTTATTTGGGAGGAAACTTTACGGGGAGCGGACGGGTAGATCCTTATGGTGTGACGTCACGGGCGTCCCCAGACCCTTATCATCTCGGTGCCACGGCCCTGACCGGCGTCTTTCCCAGTCCATCCTTGATCTGCCTCGCCTGAAAAAAATCCCCCTCTTCCCCACATGAGGAATCCTTTTTGGGGCTTATATGGGAAAGGAAATAGGCTTGTAAGGAGCAGGGGTAGCGTTTTTTTAGAAGGGAAGGTGAGGAATGGGGGAAACAGAGGCGGGAAAGGGCAGAGGGAGTTACCGGCTCTTTCCCAGTCCAATCCCGTGACTGCTTCGCTAAATCAAATCCCTCTTCTCCTACAGATCCAAAAACTCATCCTTTAAAAAACCCTACACCCACACCATGCATATTCATAGCACAGTATCATGTAACGTACACTACGTTGGCCCTAAACCAGGTTATGTAATCTTCACCACAGAAACTTTCTGGGAAAATTTTTTGTTGTGGGGTTAAGGGAATGATCACTTTATCATTCACGCCCTTTCCTTTCTGGAGAAAGTTTGTTCTGTTTGTCTAGTGTTCCCTTTCCCCGGGCCGGGGCCTTTGGGAAAGTCTCATAAAGTTTAGGTGGTTATCATGTCCCCCTGTTGGTTAAGGAAGTCGTGCACCAAAAACATGTATACCCGTAAAAAAACATAATGAAGTATCATTTTCCCAAAATCCCATTCGCTCGAAGTGGTATAGCGGTAAGTGGGAATAAAAACCTTAATCCGCCCAATTAAAAATTGTCCCCGTTCCCTAGCTCCAAAGAGAAAATCGGCCCAAAATTTAAAATGACCTACCATTATTATTGAAAAATTGAAATACCAAATGATCGGGCAGAACAAAGGAAAACAACCCCAGGTGGCCTACCTGATGGCCTAGGGCTGGGCTTTATTTATTCATTAAGATATTTTAAGAATGAAACTTCGTGGCATCCCACTGGGTGAATGCAGCGGTGGAATTAAATTAAATTAATATTATGGGTTAATTAAAACTGTGGAAACACACTTTTTTTTTTTTTCAGCGGTGAGATTAAATTT
>JACEEZ010003226.1:14336-24336 GCA_016584305.1 Chionoecetes opilio
TGGTCTGCCAGATGGGTCAGGATTCAGGACTGTACATGATTAACACTCATGACCTGATCTTGCCTTGAATTATGACCGTCGCGAGGGCACATGACCTCCGGGGACTGTTAGAGAGAGAGAGAGAGAGAAGAGAGAGAGAGAGAGAGAGAGAGAGAGAGAGAGAGAAGAGAGAGAGAAGAGAGAAGAGAGAGAGAAAAAAAAAATGTGGAAAGATGTGGACAGTGGTGTGGTTCCCTTAGTTAGGTAGTCACGTACAAGGGAAGGCAACGCAGGCTCTGTTTTGTCTGATATTCCTGTGTACCTGTCTTGTTCTACTTAACACACACACACACACACACACACACTGTCACACACACACTGTCACACACACACACACACACACACACACACACACACACACACACACACACACACGTGCGCGCGCACACGCACACACACTGTCTCACACACACCACACACACACACACACACTGTCACACACACACACACACACACACACACACCAACCACACACACACACACACCACACACACACACACACGTGCGCGCGCACACGCACACACACTGTCACACACACACACACACACACACACACACACACTGTCACACACACACACACACACACACACACACACACACACACACACACACACACACACACACACACACACACACACACATACACACCAAGCTTGGAGTAATTACATTGGTTTGGGTCAATTACAAGTACAAATAGGATCACTTATCCAACTACTCAATTACAATTACAATTATAAGGAAGGGGAAAATGTAAATTACAATTACAATTACTCAATTTTAATATTTCCAAATTACAATTACAATTACAATGACAGCAAAACTAGTGTTCAATTACATATTTAAAATACATTTTTCATTGTATAAACTGAACTAATTACTGATAAAAATATAGAATTAGATTTTTTTTTTATATAAGATAGATTTTTTTTTATAGATAGATAGATAGATACATAGATAGATAGATAGATAGATAGATAGAAAGAAAAAAAATTATATATAGAAATTGAATTTGCAATTTTTTTTTTTTTTTTTTAATATTATATTTATAGGTGTTTAAATATTTTTTTTATGATTTTTGATATTTTCTGATTTTTTTTTTTATTTTTTTAAATATATATTTGTTTTTATTTGTATTTGTTTTTTTTACATTTTTTGATTTTTCGTATTTTTTTCATTTTTTATATTTATTCAATTTTTATATTCTCTGATTTTTACGAGCGAGTGCAAAGCGCTCGCGAGTCCTCGGTGGATACGGGATTTTTCTCACATTAGCGGCCGACCCGACCGACCGACCGACCGACCGTCACGCTTTTCAGGAGCTTATATCTTTGGAATCCCGCTTCCAATTGACAAGCGGTCCTCGCCATCTGATAGCCCCATTCAATCCCTATTTGTGTTGACATGTTTTGTCTCACGTGAGGGATCAGCATGGCGCGTGGCGCGTGCCGCGTGAGGGGTGTCAGACAACGTTATCTTGCTATAGCTGAGAAAATGCTGTACCGACTAAGTTGAAATTTGGTGTGTGGTTTGAGACCACACACCTAGCAATGTCACACAGGTCAAACTCCGGGTGACGTCGCACGTGCGTACGTGCGGCGGGTTTCTACGGGCTCGCTCGTCCCTCGCTGATTAAGGCGTCTTACTGGTTTTATATAGTTTGATTTTTTATATTTTAGATTTTTTATATTATATGATTTTTTTATATTTTTTGATTCTATACATTTTTTTATGTATAATATTTTTTATTTTTTTTTATTTATATATATATATTTTTTTATATAATTATCTATTTTTTTATTTGATTTTCTGCATTTTTTTTTTTTTATTTTCTTTCTATATTTTTATTTTTTATGTATTTTTATATATATATATATATATATATAGTTATAATATATATATAATATATATATATAATATATATATATATATATATATATAAGCGAAGTTGTGGTGTGGTGTGTGGTGTGTGTGTGTGTGTGTGTGTGTGTGTGTGTGTGTGTGTGTGTGTGTGTGTGTGTGTGTGTGTGTGTGTGTGGTGTGTGTGTGTGGTATAGGTTCCGCCCCCCCGTGGCGGAATCCCATCATATACCAAATTTTTGGAACCAGGTTGACCAGGGGAAGGTTTTTACGCCTACTTATGAGATGATCCGATCACTTTTTTTCCTCTTTTTTTTTAGCAGCCTATTAGCGATAATTGTGAAAAAAAGTGGGTTGCGAGAATTGAGAAACCTTGATGTAGGGTGATGGTATGGGTGAGTGAATGGGTGGGGTGATGGGTAATGGGTGTGGGGTGATGGGTGAGTGAATGGGTGGGGGGTGATGGGTGATGGCTGAGGGAATAGATGGGGGTGATGGGTAATGGGTGAGTGAATGGGTGTGTGGTGATGGGTAATGGGTGAGTGAATGGGTGGGGGGTGATGGGTAATGGGTGAGTGAATGGGTGGGGGGTGATGGGTAATGGGTAAGTGAATGGGTTGGGGGTGATGTGAATGGGTTGGCGTTAATACATACATTTCTACAACCCATGATTTCAGGAAAGTTAGAAGGGGCTATCTGGAGAGTCTGTGTTTGGTGGGCCGAAGGCCCACCAAACACAGGTGGTGGGCCGCAGGCCCACCAATAGCCCTCCGCAGGAGCTAGCCAAAAAGGCCGCCCGGAGGGCGGCTTTGCGGCTAGTATATATATATAGTTGGTATTCTTAGGTAGATACATCTTGACATTTCAGGGTGACAAAGACACTCGTCATTCTTGGGGTTGTTTATGCGCAACGTTTCGCCAAAAGACACTTGGCATCATCAGGCTAGGCATGGTGAGAGTGTAGCTCACGTGACGATCTGTGTATACCTGCCCTCCCTGGGCTGCTGGGAAGATTCTTAGTTGGTATTCTTAGGTAGATACATCTTGACATTTCAGGGTGACAAAGACACTCGTCATTTTTGGGGTTGTTTATGCGCAACGCCAAGTGTCAAGTGTCTTTTGGCGAAACGTTGCGCATAAACAACCCCAAGAATGACGAGTGTCTTTGTCACCCTGAAATGTCAAAATGTATCTACCTAAGAGCAAAACGTTGCGCATAAACAACCCCAAGAATGACGATGTCTTTTTCACCCTGAAATGTCAGTATATATATATATATATATATATATATATATATATATATATCCTAAAATTTTTATTTTTTTATATAAAATTTTATATATATATATTAATATATATATATATATATATATAAATTTTATATAAAAAAATAAAAATTTAGGATTTTTTTTTATATATAAAAAAAATCAAAAAAATCTAAAAAATCTAAAAATATATAATATAAAATATAAAATATAAAATATATATATATATATATATATATATATATATATATATATATATATATATATATATATTATATATATATATATATATTTTATATTTTATATTTTATATTATATATTTTTAGATTTTTCAGATTTTTTGATTTTTTTATATTTAAAAAAAAATCCTAAATTTTTAATTTTTTATATTTGTTATATATTTAATTTTTTTAGATTTTACATATATTTATTTTGTATTTTTTAGATTTAAAAAAAAAAAATATTTATTTCTGCTTTTAAAGAATATTTAATAAAAAAAATCTAAAAAATAAAGAAATAAAAAAATATAAACCCAAAAATTTAAAAATGCAAAAATTGTAAAAACTATATATATATATATATATATATATATATATATATATATATATATATATATATATATATATATATATATATATATATTAATATATATATATTTTATATTTTATATTTTAGATTATATATTTTTAGATTTTTTAGATTTTTTGATTTTTTTTATATTTAAAAAAAAATCCTAAATTTTTAAATTTTTTATATTTTGTTATATATTTAATTTTTTTAGATTTTACATATATTTATTTTGTTTTTTTTAGATTTAAAAAAACAAAAAAAATTATTTCTGCTTTTAAAGAATATTTAATAAAAAAAAAAAAAAAAAAATAAAGAAATAAAAAAATATAAACCCAAAAATTTAAAAATGCAAAAATTGTAAAAACTATATATATATATATATATATATATATATATATATATTATATTATATATATATATATTATATATATAATATATATATATATATATATATATATATATATATATATATATATATATATATATATATATATAGTTTTGTAAAAAATGTAATATATATATATATTACATTTTTTATGTATATGTCTCTTTTGCATTTTTTTATTTTTTGGATTTTTTTTTTTTTATAGATTTTTTTTTTAAGATTTTTTTTTATTAATATTTGTTATGTGGATATTTGTTTTTAGTTTTTATATTTATATATATTTTTTTAATATTTTTTTTTTTTATCTTATAATTTTTTATATTTTAGATTTTTTGGTTTTTTACTTTAAAAAATTAATATTATATATATATATATATATATATATATATATATATATATATATATATTATATATATATATATATATATATATATATATATATATTATATATATATATATATATATATATATGCACACACACACGGTAATTTCTTAAATTTCGTCTCATTTGAAATATAATTCCTACAGCCACAACTAATGCAAATAGAAAACAAAGCATATGAATTTACAAATAATACAGAGGTTACAAGTTAAAAGTATACGTATATAGTGTTATAGCCTATCTCTCTCTCTCTCTCTCTCTCTCTCTCTCTCTCTCTCTCTCTCTCTCTCTCTCTCTCTCTCTTTATATATTTATTGTTACATTACTACCTATTTCTGACCTTCCCTTTATTTTCTGATGGCTGGTGTTTCCTCCCTTCCCATTTTCAATTCTTCCATCCCTTTTTTTCTATTCTTGACTCATCGCCCTTTCGTCAAGCCTTTTGTCCAGGGCAGCGCTTGGCCATGAATATTTTCCCCGTTGCACTACACGCACTTCATTAACTAACTGGACATTTTAGTAAGTTAGATACAGGTGTACCTAACGTCTTTGTAGGGTAAATGTTAGTTACTTTTTTTGTTATGTTTTTGTTATACTGTATATCTTTTTGCTATTCGTCCCTTGTGTGAATGGATCTGTTTACTCTACGTGAAATAACGATAAATTGAATTTGTTCAATATTATTAGTTCAATGTGCAATGAGGTTTAATTTTCAATATTAAGAGTATTTTTGATGATGCAACCAATGTAAAGAATGAAATATAAGCAGTTACGCAAAATTTGAATGCGTTTTGAAGGACACTTCGTGGTATTAACAGACGAATTCAAAAGAAATATCATGAACTATCAAAGGCGGTTGCACACACACACACACACACACACACACACACACACACACACACACACACACACGCACACACGCACACACGCACACACACACACACACACACTCACGCACGCACACACACACACACACACATACACACACAATATTCTTTTTGAAATCTGGAGACAAATTTTCACCAACAGATTATATATAATGATTGGGTGATACTGATGCTGATACTGGGTTAGACCAGGTTGGGTTACAAGTATCTGGCAGAAATGTATGACGACCTCCTACCGCACCAATGTCCTCACTGCCGGACTGAGTCTGTAACACCTCTCCAACATTACGTTGAGGACTGCCCGAAGACCACACCCTTTCTATGTAAGGATGGGGCGGTCACGACGGCACAAATAATACAACAAACACCGTCTGAAGCACTACAAAACATGATTAGAGCCGCACCGCCACCAAGGTAATGCTAACACTTACAACAACTCCTAATCTTAATATATATATATATATATGTGTGTGTATATATATATATTATATATATATATATATATATAAAATATATAATATATATATATATATATATTATATATATATATATATATATATATATATATATATATATATATATGTATATATATGTAGTATTAAAATATATATGTATATATGTAAAAAAAAAAAAAAAAAAAAAAAAAAAAAAAAAAAAAAAAAAAACTACAATTACGGCACTGAACAGACAGCAACAATCATCGGAGGGGTGCATCTGACACTACACTATAGTGGGTAAGTCAGACTCCCCTCTGTTATGAGTTCGCTAGACTGTCCCGCACACTGAAAACCCGTTTCCAGAATTCACCTGTGGGCCGCCTAGAGCAGTAAAGGCCCACATCACCAATAAAGAATTGGTGACAAATCTTTCAATCAAATGATGCTGATAGTTGCAGTGATGTTGAAGACGATCATATCATTGGTTGATGCCCCTAACACTTCCTGGTGATTGGCTGAGTGACATCTTGGAACCTGGTGAGGTAGGAGTTGAGGCGCGACCAAGGCAGTGAGGTTGGATCTAAGCAAATCTAAATATGGTCATGTTGGAGATCCTTAATTTTTGTATTGCCAAGGTCCCTGTGATGGAGCGTGTGTAGTTGGGTAAAGAAAACAGTCAATCATGACTGTACTTTGCAAGATGCAAGTTTCTACAGTAAAGCGATGGCTATGCGCGGCCGTTCTGCTGCTGCTGCTGGCGGGGCACACGGCCACCCTGGGGTACGCCTACCACCAGGGGCACACCGGCGGACACGAGGAGGAGGGGCGGGACGGGTGGGAGCTGTTGGTGGGCGGCGCCGCGGTGGGTCGGTGGTTTTCCCCTGCTGGCGCTGGGCTGCCGGCCCCGAGGCGGGCCCCCTCCATGGGCAAGGTGTGGCTGGCGGTGCACGTCACCTGGAGCGACGATCGTGCTGCACACGCCGTGCAGGCGCTCTGCAACCTTCAGGTGCGGCCACTGCTGGACGCCCTAATGCCCGCCATGGACGCCTTAGGGTTGGCCCTGCCCGCCACCACCCTGCACACCCTGCCCTTCTGGTGGTGGTCCCTGCAGGGACTGATCCTTGTCCTCCTGGTCAACTGCCTCACCAGACGTGTCTCTCCCCGCGGGGACGAGGACGAGAACGACGCCTAGGACGAGTCTGAGGCCGAGATGACCGAGGTGGTGGTGGGATGCCCCAGGCGCGCTGAGGAGACCACCGTCACCCTGCCGGACCTGCTGCACCTCTGCTACCACACCCGCCGCCTCGACGCCCTCCCCCTCCTGCCAGTGTGAGGTGTTACTTCATCACTCTGAATGACTCCAGAAAAATGAAAAAAAAAAAAAAATAATATTAACAACATTATCTATTTACTGAAAGCTTTTCTTTACTTGTGATGGATTACATTTATCAGTATATGTATATCAATATTTATGCATTAATGTATCGTTCAAGTAACACGTATACCATTACTTTTCATGTACTTTTAGTTATTTTGCACTGATATTATATTAATGCTCTTATATACCAATACCTTATCTCTCTCTCAAACACACACACACACACACTCACACACACACACACACACACACACACACACACACACACACACGCACACGCACACGCACACAACTTCACTCCATTTCATTTCTTGCCGTCGAGCAATTAGCGGGAAATGCAAGGAGGAAATATCGTTACATCAACAACCCTTACAATACATGCACAAATTTTATGGACAATAAGTTGGATGCTCAGAAACCAAACATTGACGAACCTTGCAGGGAAGTCACGCCGAGTGACATCCACCATTGTTTCCTATTTTTTCTTATCTTTGGGAACACTTTGTCTGGTGTTTTAAACCCTTGCAGTGGTGTTTTTCCACATTGGTACAAAACAAAGTATATTCTCTTTGTCTGGGACATGTTGAAAGGATTCTGACGGTCTTCTGATGCCGTCAAGAGCCGATCAGCTGGGCGAGGACTGTGAGACTGTTGGTTACCTACGTCACAACCAATCACAGCGCATTCCACAGTCTCATATTTGGCCGAAAAAACTGCATATATTTCATTCATGACGCATTTTTAAGCAAAAAGAATATGAGTACATGGATGTAGCCATAGACCACTGTATACCTGGACTGCGCACGGAATATCGGCCTGTTGCACATGGGCCTGAACTTGCCCTGAAGTCGGAGGGCCACTCGGATTCATATATATATATATATATATATATATATATATTATATATATATATATATAATATATATATATATATATATATATATATATATATATATATATATATATATATTATATATATATATATATATTCGGATTATATATATACACTCGGATTCATATATATATATATATATATATATATATATATATATATATATATATATATATATATATATATACGCATCATATAGACTGGCTTATCAGCATATATGATATACTGTAATCTTCGTAAATGTTTGTTCTATAATATTATCAAATAAAAAACAGTAAAACACGGTAAAGAAATGCCATTACGAGACTGAAGAAATATGCATGAACTTAATATTCACTTCAACTCTTCGCCATTTAAAACTTTGCGAGTCAACTTTTATCATGAAAGGTATCAATAGAAGCGCGATTTTATTAGCTTTCCATTGCTATATTTCGTTATCTGATAGATTAATTAGAACCATGCATAAATTAGCGTTAAATAAATAAATAAATAAAATCATCAATCGGGTAATTTTCCCGATTGATGAGGTTATTTATTTAGTTAACGCTAATTTATACATGGTGCTAATTCATTTATCAAAAAACGAAATATATAAGTAAATAAATAACATCATCAATCGGGAAAATTACCCGATTGATGATTTTATTTATTTATTTGACGCTAATTTATGCATGGTTCTAATTAATTTATCAGATAACGAAATATATCAATGGAAAGCTAATAAAATTGCGCTTCTATTGATACCCTTCATGATAAAAGTTGAATGGCAAAGTTTTAAATGGCGAAGAGTTAAGTGAATATTAAGTTCATGCATATTTCTTCATAGTCTCGTAATGGCATTTCTTTATCTTGTTTTACTATTTTTTATTTGATAATATTATAGAACAAACATTTACGAAGATTACAGTATATCATATATACTGATAAACCAGTCTATATGATAGACCATAGACCACTATATCTCTTTGTTGGGCGCCCCGCAGGCCCCTATGCAGCCCCGCAATTCAAAACATTGTCGCGTGTGCAGTCCAGGTATACAGTGGTCTATGAAGTAGCCTATATTGCGTCTAAAGCTTCATAACACTCCTCGTTTTAGTTTTGAGTAAATAGGTTCATTGATTTTTCCCTCATTCTTCTTATCTACTAGGTTGACTTTTCATCCTCGAGGTCACTATCATCCCTTTTCTTAGCAAGCCTGACATGTTTGATAACCATAATCTCTCTTGTTACTATATTTACTTTATGGCCTTCAATTTCTTTCTGCCATCTCGATTATTGATTATCGTGTTTCATGGGTCAGGACTGTACATGATTAACACTCAACCTTGCCTTGAATTATGACCGTCGCGAGGACACATGAGAGAGAGAGAGAGAGAGAGAGAGAGAGAGAGAGAAGAGAAGAGGAGAGAGAGAGAAGAGAGAGAGAGAGAGAGAAGAGAGAGAGAGAGAGAGAGAGGAGAGAGAGAGAGAGGAGAGAGAGAGAGGAGAGAGAGAGAGAGAGGAAGAGAGAGAGAGAGGAGAGAGAGAGAGAGAGAGAGAGAAGAGAGAGAGGAGAGAGAGAGAGAGAGGAAGAGAGAGAGAGAGAGAAGAGAGAGAGAGAGAGAGAGAGAGAGAGAGAGAGAGAGAGAGAGAGAGAATGTGTGTGTGATTCAATCTGGCCTTGACCACGTGCTGGATACACGATCACCGGCTATTACCCTCCCGTAAAGAGCTTATGAGTTCATAGAGACCCATCTTTAGGTAATGCTGGGACGTTACACACCACACACACCACATTCACGTGCTCAAGGGGGACAGTAACAGTCACAATAATCAGTGAAAAATGGCTTCAGCGGAGATCAAACCGGACACCAGAGAGTGGCAAGCCGCGCTCTACAACCATTGACCTATGCCGACTGTGTGTGTGTG
>JACEEZ010003226.1:36836-47436 GCA_016584305.1 Chionoecetes opilio
AAGTGATGTGTAATACATTGCCTGGGTTAAGCTTCCTGAGAGAGAGAGAGAGAGAGAGAGAGAGAGAGAGAGAGAGAGAGAGAGAGAGAGAGAGAGAGAGAGAGAGAGAGAGAGAGAGAGAGAGAGAGAGAGAGAGAGAGAGAGAGAGAGAGAGAGAGAGAGAGAGAGAGAGAGAGAGAGAGAGAGAGAGAGTAAGGGGGGGAAAGGGAGGTGAAATATGGGTGCAAGGGGAGAAGGGGTAAGGAGGTAAAGAAGGGGGAAACAAGAGCAGGGAATCATGAGTTTTAAGGAGCATAATGACAGCATTGTACAAGGCAGTCATACATCTGCTCATGTCTATGTTAGAAAGCATAAACATGACTTTCTTTTGACAACAAACTTTCAAAACCAGGAATTAAAACTAAAATGGCAATCAAACAAGTTTATCTCATGATGATCCTTTGCCTTCGGGTGGAACCAAATTATATTATCATTATTATTATTAATTGGATTAATTGGATCCGTCAAACAGAAATTCGGGTGTTTCATAGAGAGAGGCGATGTTTTACCATTACTTATTTGGTACTATGAACATTGAACACCACTGAATTTCTTACGTAAAGGTATATTTCTAAGTATCTCTAATCATGTGATGACTTGACAACTTTGATAACTGGAAATAAGTTTGGGAAATCTATTGAAATGGGAGGGAAAATATTGAAATAATTATCCTAAATAGATGCATACTCAAGAATCTAAAGAAAAATAGAATACACAGCCAGTAAAAATCAAATCATGATGACTTGACACGAGGAAAACAATGTCCGAGTGTATGAAACTCTCACTAATAACAGCTGAGGGGCGACACCGAACTACTATGTACTGTCAAAAACGGAGAAGACGGAGCATGGAAAATTTGGCGCCATGATATTCAACTTTGAAATTTTATTTGATGATATTTTGAGTATAGTATTATTCAACTTTGATAAATTTGATGACATTTTAAGTATGATATTCAACTTTGATATGTTTGATGATATTTTGAGTGATATTCAACTTTGATTTATTTGATGACATTTTGACTGATATTATTCAACTTTGAATTCTTTGATGATATTTTGAGTATGATATTCAACTTTGATTTATCTAATGATATTTTGAGTGTCTTTATAAAGAAAATGACAAAAATGCATTCCTGTCCCCTGGCCTAAATCCCTGCATTCCCGCGGGTGCCACAGATTTTAGGGGTGAGTGCGGGGGAGCCTTTTTCCCCTTCTTTCCACTAACGTTATACAATCAATCAATCATTGGGGGCATACGCCGGGGGGCGCGTCGCCTCGCCAACCCTACGACGCCACTCCCGGGGGTCACCACGCGCGAGTTCCCATGCAGGCTCCTTTCCCATACCAAGCAGCTCTCGACAAGAAACATCAACTTGCCCCAGCCACGAGCCTTGTGGGCGCCCCCTTGGCCTCCTCCACGCCGGATTGTCTCTTACAGATACAACCCGATGGGAAGGATCGGTTTCAGTGTAGCGTACCACATGCCCATATAGCCGAAGTTGGCGCTGACGGACTATGCAGGTAATAGGCCTCGATTCAGTCTCACGGTGCAATCGCTGATTTGACACGTAATCATCCCAGCGATACCCCATGATTCTGCGAAGACACTTATTACCAAAGGCATTGATTCGTCTCTTCAAGTCACTATTTAGTGTAGATGTCTCACAACCATAGAGTAAGACAAGGATCACAAGCGACTTGAAGATCCGGATCTTTGTCCTTCTGCACAGATACCGACAACGCCAAATACTCCCGCTGAGCGAGTCCATAACACCGTGGGCTATGCCAATCCGCCGTAAGACTTCTTGACGTGAACCGCCGTCATTATGGACTGCACTACCAAGGTATGTAAAACTTTCCAAGATCTCAATGTCCTCGCCATACGCATAAACAGACTGTACTGTTTCATCTAGTAAGTCTCCAAACACCTGGACATTGGTCTTGAGCCAGGAGACCTCAAGTCCCAAAGGCTTTGCCTCCTCGTGCAGCGCCTCGAGAGCCATCATCAGGACCTCCAGCGACTCAGCAAAGATTACTGCATCATCGGCAAAAACAAGATCAGTGATCTTGGTGTTGCCGACGGATGCTCCACAATCACTTTGATCTACAACCTTGTCCAATACCCAGTCCATACAAGCGTTGAAAAGTGATGGGGCAAGGACGCACCCTTGCCTCACTCCTGTATTCACAGGAAAGAAGCTGGATACACCTGCCCCACACTTCACAGCACTCTCAGTCCCAGAATACAGACCAGTTATCAAACCAATAGTCCTTGCAGGAATCCCTCGAATTCGCAGAAGATCCCAAAGTGACTCACGATGCACTGAGTCAAACGCCTTCTTGAGATCAACATAGGCTGCAAGCATCCCCTGTCGAAACTCACGTCGGCGTTCCACCAGGACACGAAGCGCTAGGATACGGTCCGTTGTTGACTTACCAGGCGTGAACCCAGACTGCTGAGGTCTCTGATGCTTCACCAGATGACTGCGAATCCGTGTCAGCAATAGATGGGCAAGCACCTTGCCTGGTACGCTGAGCAGTGTAATACCACGGTAATTGTTGCAGTCCTGACGGTCCCCTTTCCCTTTCCAGATAGGGACGACCAGCCCCCTTTTCCAGTCAGGAGGAATGGTACCTGATTGCCACACGGCAGTCAGGACAGCATGCAACCCGCGGATCATGGCCTCACCCCCAGCTTTGAGGAGCTCCGCACTGATATTACAAACACCAGCTGCCTTTCCACCCCTCAACTTTGCTACAGCCTCTCTGACTTCGTCAAGAGAGGGTACGGTTTCGTCAATGGGAGGATCGGCATCCACTGCCTGTAACCCAGTGGTGTGAAGCTGCTCAGTTGGAGGGTCCACCGTGAACAACTGCCCAAAGTACTCAGCCCAACGAGCCATCTGCCCATCCATGTCCGACACGAGGCGTCCATCTGCTGTTCGAATAGCACTCGCCCGAGAAGGAGACTTGGAACGGAGCTTCTTCAGGGCTCGGTAGGCGGGTCGGAGGTCATTAGCGTTCAAATGACCCTCGACATCCTCAGCGAGACTCCTGACATACCTCTCCTTGTCTCTCCTCATTACGTTGTCTCCTCATCTCTCTCTTCCAACGTTATACAGAAAACTGGAAATAAGTTTGGGAAATCCTTGACATGGGAGGGAAAAGATTGAAATAATTATTCCAAAAAGATGCATACTCAAAATGCAAAAAAAAAAAAAAAAAAATCACCAGTAAAATCTCAGGTAATTTTTTCGGCTTAGGGCATCCCGCGATATGCAGTCAACTGTATTATGAAGGAAGGGACAGTCTCTCGAAACGTAAGAGTAAAGGGCATTTAGAAACTAAACCTAACCCCTTCTTTTTCTTCTTCTTGTGACCTTTGACGCTTAGTATCGCTCCATAGGTCCTCTTCAACTTCGTCTCCTTAGTTAACAATCTTAAAACATTGTTAACAATTGTCAACTCTTCCCTTGGCAATTTCACCACATTATAACCTGGTAACTTAATAGTAACCAAGCCCCCTATACTGGTAACCCAAAAAGACCCCCACGAAGATATTTCAGCCGTAATAAAACTAAATCTAGTTCGTATGTTGTTCGTGCCACTATTAGCATCACTGTCCTCACTAGCCATCACCGCCTAAATCATGTGCCAATCAAAATTACCGTGGTGTTGGTGTGACGAAGCGGCTGTCAACTGTGTCAACTGGAGGATTAGCCATCACCACCACCATTATCACCACCACCACCACCATCATCACCACCACCATCACCACCACGTCCTCGCTACCATCCCTCCCTCGTAAACCTTAATCCCGCAAATAACTCCCTTCACCTGACACGGCACTTCACTACCCTCCTATATCAGCTCCTCATGTTTTACTCCATCAACGGCAATACAAAGAGAGTCGCAATCCATCAGTCTGTTAATTAACGGGGAATAATTCGATACAAGTTACAAGCATCCCCAGCGGCAGCAGACACCACCACCACACCACCACCATCCTCCCCGCCTGGCCCACGTATTACCACATAATCAACCACGTCTATTCAATTCCACTGTGGAGGCAAAACAACCGAAACGTAACCTAACCTAGCTATTATTATATAACAATTAGTGTTATATTCTTGGTTACCGCAAGTGAATAACTACTTCACATTATACGGACCCGAAAATAATAGAAAAAGTAAGCTGTAAGGCCTGTGGAGTGTGGAGCCCGCTAACTCCTGCGGAATATGAACTGGCAAGACAACGATTTAACACAGCTCACCACCTCCTCAATACCACTACTATACATGTTACAAGATTTAGAAACACGCAAAACGGATAAAATAATCTAATAAATCACTACATTTCTCACATACCTCGTTCTTTTATACCAATATGAAGATTATAAGATCATTATATTTTTATAATCGCTTAATTTATTATCACTTACCTTACTAATTACTTGGCTGAATCGACACACATAAAAAAATATTACGCTTTTAGATGGTTTACGTTAAATAAATAATCCACAACGAATGCATTCCACCCTCCCTTCATCCACATGTCTCCTCAAATAATTCACATTTGCCTCCACCCTCACCGCCCAAGTTTTAATCGCTAACTGACGCCATGATTTCATCCACTCACCAATCACCATCCGATTCCACTTCATTCCACTTCATCCCCCATCACAAGGAAGTTATTAAGAAACAAGCTCTAAATCAATGATAAATAAACGATGCCTTTACCTCAGCTGTAAGGGCGCGCTGCATGGTATAGAGATATTGTGCTATGAAGTTAGAATATGCTGGCACGCGGGGGCAATATCGCGCAGCCTATTGCCATAAAAATGTAATGGATTCGAACAGAGTGGACAAAGCCACTGGGCATGCTCCCTCTCCCTCCCCTCTCCCTTCCTCCCTCCCCTTCCCCCACCCTTCTTTACTTCCCCCTTCCTACCATATCCCTCCCCCTCCCCCCTCCAACCCTCCCCTTCCCCCTCCCTCCCCCACCTCCTCCCTCCTCACCGAGCTTCACTATTTGAATTTGATTGAATTTTTGGTACCCATTCCATGCATGTTTCTTAAAAAGCTTTTCACTTTATAAAAACCATCTCTATAACTCCCATTTTTTACTAGGAAAATGAGGAAGTAAGCGTCTGGGAAAATAATTACGGTCGGGTTTAAATACAAGTTATTTTCCAATTTATAGGCTTCCAGCCCTTTTGGCCCCCTTTGGGCTTTTGGCTCATTTTTCTTGCGGCGGGAAAAGTGGCAGCGAGCCCTTCCACCCAAATTAAACTCATTACCTAATTATTTCTTTAAAGGGCTTGTTCTACCCAAAAAGTTTTTTTTCCCCGACCCCCTTTGGGCTTTTGACTGCATGTAAAATTTCAGCCCCAACCCGATAATATTTAGGAGTTTTTTTATTCATTTTTTTTGGTTTTAAATTTTGGTTTCCAATCCCCTTAGGGCGAAGGGGGTTCTTAGGGTTAAACAGAGAAACTGATGATGGCTCTAAATGGAAATACCCAGCTCGCTTGGGCCTCGCCCCAAAAACACATTTTTTGTTATATAAAAGAAATAGGCTTCCAGCCTCGGGCCCCCTTTTATTTTTGGGCTAAAAGTTCTTGCGGCTGGAACGTGACAAGCGAGCTAAAAGGGTGCTTTTAAATCCTAGTCTACGGGAATTTCCAGGGCCCTAAAAACAACCAACAGAATTTATTTTTTAAACCGAATTTTATTCAGCTCAAATTTAAATCTTTACGCTAATTACCTTTAAAGGCTTTTTTCTACAAAAAAGGGTTTGTTTACAACCCCATTGATTTTGAAAAGCACTACATGAAAGGGTCAAATTTCAGCTGAATCCGAAAATTTTTAAAAAATCATTACGCTAATTCCCCTTTAAAAGGGGTTTGGGTTTTTTTACAAAAATTTTTTTTCACGCCCCCCATTGATTTTAAACGCACTACTTGCCCAATTCCCCAAATTTAAAGTCAATCCGACAAATTTTTGGATTTACTGTCCGGGAAAGAAAGTTATTAATTTTTTGGTTTAAAATTTTGGTTCCAGGGGGTCTTGGGGGTAAGAAGCAGCTCGCTTCGCTCGCGGGCCCCAATTAAATCAATTTATAGGCTTTCCACCCCTCGGGCCCCCCTTTTGCTTTTTGGCTTTTTTCCCTTGGGGGCCCCGGGAACGGGCAGCGACCACTTTCCCCACCCAAATTAACTCATTAATGCAAATTTTTCTCATTAAGGTTTGTTCAAAAAAGGCCCAAAAAATTTTCTTCCACAACCCCCATTGTTTTAAAACAGCACTACTTGAAATGCCAAATTTCACCCAAAATTCCGACAATTTTAGGAGTATTTTATTCATTTTTTGGCTTAAATTTGGGTTTTCCACTCCCCTTACGCAAATGGGTCTTATGGTAAGTACAGCTCGCTTCGGCTCGCTCCCCAATTTTTAAATAGTATATTTTATACTTATTTTTTTTTTTTTTTTTCCTTTTATTTTTTTTGTATCACTTCTTTATCTCATTTTTTTTTTTGGGGGTTTTCAGTGCCCGGGTTTTTTCCCCCATTATATTTTTAGTTAAACGTAAATAACGGTTGATCATACTATATTTTTTTGATTAAAAAAAGGGTTTCTTAGGAGTTTAAAATAGGGGGGGAAAAATTGTAAGGGAAAAAAATCAAAAATAAACACACCTCCTGTTTTTTCAAGGTGAGGAAAGGGAAATTCAATGATTGTTTTTAAATTCTAACGTATAATGTCTTTTTTATATTTTTTTTTGCACGTATAGGTGTGTGTGGGGCGTGTGTGTGTGTGTTGTGTGTGTGGTGTGTGTGTGTGTGTGTGTGTGTGTGTGGTGTGTGTGTGTGTGACATTAAAAAATTACACACACACACACACCTCGGGACACACACACCAAAACACACAGACACACACACACAGACATCAAACACACCTTCAATAAAGAACAAAACGGCCCGTGACAATTAAAAACCTGACAAATGGAAATTTTTCATATCTGAACGGGTGTGGCGAAAGAGTTGTAAAACAGGAGGGGGAAGGAAGGGGAAAGGAAAGGGAAAGGGAAAAGAGGGAGGAGGGGGAAGGAAGGGAGAAAAGGGAGGAAGAGAGGGAGGGGGTGAAGAAAAGAAAAAGAGGGGGGGGGAAAAGAAGGTGGGAAAAAAATTTAAAGTGGTGTCGTTTTAAACTGATTGGGAAAAAGAAAGAGAAAGATTGAAAAAAACCCAAACTACAGTTTGACCCTGGAAAAAAACATTTTTTCCATCCCCTTTTTTATCCATCCTTCCACTTCCCCTTTAAACCCAAACCACCCTATTTTCTTTCCTTCCTCCTTCTCTTTTCCCCTTCCCCTTCTTTTTCCTCTTTCTCCTTCTTCTTTCCCCTTCCCCTTACTACTTCCCCTTTTTTTTCCTATTCATTTTTTTTCATATTTTTAATTTTTCCCTCTAGTCCTTCCTTTTTTTTCTATGTCTCTGTTCTTGTAAAACCTAAAAAAAATTTTTTCCCTTCCCTTTTCTTCTAGCAATGATCTTTTAATTATTCTCCTCTCTCCCCTTCTCTCAAATTTATCCCACTTCCCTCCCCTGCAATCCCCAAACCCTCCCATCCCCTCCCATCCCTCCCCCTTCCCATCCCCAAACCCCCCAAACCCATCCCCTCCCCTTTTCCCTCCCATCCCTCCCATCCCCTTTTTCCCTTTCCCTCCCCCTCGCATCCCTCCCCTCCCTTTTTCCCTCCCTCCCCCTCCCATCCCTCCCTTTTTCCCTCCCATCCCATCCCACCCCCTCCCTTCCCACCCCCTCCCATCCCTTTCCCCTCCCATCCCATCCCATCCCTTTAAATTTTAAACCCCTCCCATCTCTTTCCTCCCTCCCCTCCCACCCCATCCCCTTTTCCCCTCCCTTCCCCTCCCCCCTCCCATCCCCTTCCCCTCCCCATCCCATCCCATCCCTTTAAATTTTATCCCATCCCATCCCCTTTTCCATCCCATCCCCTCCCACCCCCTCCCTTTCCCATCCCCTCCCCTCCCCTCCCTCCCCTTTTCCCTCCCCTCCCCCCCACCCCTCCCTTCCCTCCCATCCCATCCCTTCCCATCCCATCCCTCCCATCCCTTTTTAAATTTAATCCCTCCCAAACTCTTTCCCTCCCTCCCCTCCCACCCCAAACCCTTCCCATCCCTCCCATCCCCTCCCCTCCCATCCCATCCCATCCCCTCCCTCCCTTTAATTATAAACCCATCCCATCTCTTTCATCACAACCCCTTTACCCCCACAGCAAAAAAAAAAACTATAAAACCCCCCCCCCCAAAAAAAAAAAAAAAAAGGGGAAAAGGTCCCTCTGTTTAAAAAATTTAAAAATAATATCCTTTAAAAACCTTTAAAACTCCCCATGGGATCCCCCTCCCTGGCCCTGGCGTGTCCCTTCCCCGGTGTCCTTCTGTGCCTCATTTTTGGCCCGGCTTCCCCCCACATTGGGCCCCTTTTCAAGAGGCCTTTAAAAATCATTTTTCACTTTATGATTCTTTGTGCCCCCGACGCTAGACTAATGAGGCTGAGGGGGATTGGGGAAAAGCGGGGGGGGGGGGGGAGGGGGGGGGGAAAGGGGGGTTTGGGGGTATTTGGGGGGTTTGGGGGGGGAAGGGGGGGGCCCTTTGGGGGTGGGGGTGGTGGGGGTGGTGGCCATAGGGGGGTATAAATTTAAAAACTTTTCCCCCCCACCCGTTTTCCCTCGGGGGGATCGGGATACAAAACCAACAGAGGTAACGCAACGGGTGGAGGTTTTAGTCGCTGATTCGCGACAACATTCAGATCCCTTTCCCGCTGTGCCTTATTTTGATCCTATTTTTTTCCCCAACCCTTTTCAAAGGGAGTTTTTTAACACAACCGAGAGTTTAAAATGCAAAACCTTGTTAATGCACAACCCTGTCATAAATTAAGGTAAAAAATCAGGTCCAGGAGGCCTTATATGGGTGTGAATTGTGAGGAAGTCCGGGGGCGGGGGGGCGGAGGTTTGGGGGTCGGCCATTGTGTGGAGCAATGGCGGCGGGGGGCCTTTTAAATGTACTTTGCAAACTTAAATCGGGCCCATTTTTTCTGCACCAAAGCCTCAGACAAGTGGCGAACACCCAACCCAAGCTATATTTTAATTTTCAGAAAAATAATTTTCCCAGTAAAAAAAATTTGATATGTTTTAAAACAGTCCCAAAAAACTGATGCCGCTTTTGGGGTCGCTTGGTTGGTACGCCTGTCAATATCCCCAGTTTGGACTTTCCTTGTAGATGCAAACCAGTTGGGGGTTTTACGAAAGGGGAGAATTCCCCCCGGCCGGATTTGACGAGCATTTTTTTGAATATGCCCAGGGTGGTAGGGTGATGAAAAAAAGGGGGGGAAGGAAAGTAAAGGAGGGAAATTGAATGATTGAGTTTTTAAATTTAGTTTTAAAGAGAGAAGAGAGAGAGAGAAAAGAAGAGATAGAGGGGAGAGAGAGAGAAAGAGAGAGAGAGAGAGAGAGAGAGAGAGAGGGCAAGAAAAGGGCAATTACCACACCCCTGTAGAACACACTCTCTCTCTCTCTCTCTCTCTCTCTCTCTCTCTTCCTCCTTTTCTCTCTCTCTCTTCCCTCTCTCTCTCTCCTCCGTCCCCTACCCCTCTCTCCCCTCTCTCTCTCTCCCGGTCCCCCCTTCTCCTCTCTCTTCCCCCCCTCCCTCTCCCTAAATTCCTCTCCTCTTTCTCTCCCTCCCCTCCTCCTCTCATCTCTCTTTCCCTTTTCTCTCTCCTCTCACCAAAAACACACACACACACCCCCCAAAAAAAACAAAGTCTCCAGCAGCCCATGTTTACCCCCCTTTTTTCAGACAAACAAAAGCCCAATGATGTGATGAAAAATAATAAATAATAAAACTATAAATAATGTGCAAAAAGAGGGGGAAGGGGACCCCGGGTTTATTAGGTGAGTTTTTCCCCACCATAACTTTAAAAAATTTTTTTTTATAAATATCACTCAGTTTCTTCTTCTCGGGGAAAAGTAACTTTTTTTTATTTTCGGTTGCCCTGATTTAAAAAACCAAAAAAAGCGACACTAGGGCCCCGCGGGAATAAACTCATCTCGTAACCCGTGTCGCGTTTTTTTTTTTCAAAAAATTGCCCTTTCCCTTTCATTCCTTCATGTAAATTTCTTATCAATCCTTCTTTTTAAAAACGTGTTTTATGCATTTTTTCCTAAAGTCTTTTAAACTCTTATTTTTTTTTCTCTTTTAATTCCCCCGCTCTTATCCCGCATTATTCTCCTCACTCTCTTACCTATGGGTCTGAAAAAACCTTCCTATCTCTCCTTCCACCTCCCTTTCCCCCTTTTCTAAAAATTCCGACACAAAATATAAATTATAAAAACAATAATAAAAATGACAGGAGTAAAAATAAAAAATGATAAAGAAAGATGACCAAAATGGCAAAAAAAAAGGAAAAAAAATGTATAATATAGTAAAAATAAAATAAAAATGAAAAATGATAACAAAACTCTGGCAAAAAAGTAATGATA
>JACEEZ010003228.1:0-62500 GCA_016584305.1 Chionoecetes opilio
GTTGCCTCAGAAAAAAGATTCATATGTCTGGCTTTACCTCACCTCTACACAAGATAGGCCTATTTTGTTTGCATCAGTGAATAGGCAGTGATGTTCAACAACAACACGCCATTCATAAACTCAATAGGTAAAAAATAAAGTCATGGACTGACTATCACAAGAGTAGGCGGACTTTTAGGTTTCAGTTGCATTGAAATGTTGTACTCCTACCCGATATTACCAAGCTTACAGATTGATATTTATAAAACGCTGAGCCCTACATCGTGTGCATAATACATGCTTGCATATCATGAGCATAAAAAAATTACACTAAGACTAAACTAATATTAAGATAATTGAAGAAAGTAAAAGAGTGTATAAACATTTTTTCTTGCTTATTTTGCTTCAACTCGCTGTAAACTCATAAGTTTTGGTCGCATTCAATTTGCAAGAACGTTTCAAAAATCCTTATACTTTCCGCCTTCCGTGATTGTAGACGTACCAATAAGGAAAGAGTAGGTGGTCAAAATGGCTAAGAAAGTTAAACTGTTTCAAACTGGTGCCGTGACGGGTGGACCTCTGCTAGCTCTCCGAGAAAAAGTCTCTCCTGTAGGAGCAATGCTCACCGTCACTAGTGCAGTTTGCAGTAGTAGTTTAACTTTCTTAGCATTTTGAACCACCTACTCTTCCTTATTGGTACGTGCTACAACCCACAGGAAGCGGAAAAAGTAATAAGGATTTGAAACAGTTACTTGAAAATTGAATGCGACCAAAATTATGGAGTTCAGCAAGTTGAAGCAACATAAGCAAGGAAAAAAATGTTTATACACTCTTTTACTTTCCTTCAATTATCTAATATTAGTGTAATCTTAGTGTAATTTTTTTATGCTAATGATATGCAGCAATTTTTTTTCATTATACACGATGGTAGGCTTCAGCTTTAATAAATAATCATCGGTAGTTTGGTCATATCGGGTAGGAGTAAACATTTCAATGCACTGAACAACCTAAAAGTCCGCTACTCTTGTGATAGTCTGTCATGACTTTATTTTTTACCATATTGAGTTATGAATGGCGTGTGTTGTTTGAACATCAATCTGCCGGTTCACTGATGCAAACAAAATAGGCCTATCTTGTGGAAGAGCGAGTCAAAGCCAAGAAATATGAATAATTTCTGAGCAACGCCAAGGGTTTTGGGTTGCGGCGAGGCAAGTACCACCACCACGCACCAGCCAGCAGTCTATCAGCCAATCAGCGACGTCCTTACAAAACTCGGCTTAGGCAGCGAGCAGCTCCAAGAATCCAGCTTAAAGTGAATAGGACTATAGTTAAACATCGATCCCCAATAATCCCCTAGCCATTCATGACACGTCACAGAAATTTTATTAGACACAGGAAGGAATAGTCACTTATAAAGAAGAGCGCAGCTTAAACTTAAAACCTTAAAATAAGAAACCCACAGTAAACCTCCCTAGTTTTGACAGGCATAAACGGGCAAAGGGACTGAGAATTCTTGAGGTCAAGGGAAAGTAAAAATAACCCTAGTAGCAGATAGGACACTAGAAGTGTAATGTTAGGAGTGCCAGACCATATTTATCCACCCAAGCCAGGGTAGGGGAGGAATATTAATAGGACTCAAAGAAATGGACTAAAATTACACACAAAAAAAAGTCATGTGGGCTAACATAACTCACCCCTGGAAGTTGTTGACCACGTACGGGCACCATAAAGAGCAGTAAGAGAGTGGAGTGCCAAAGATGGAGTGTTAAATCTAGCCGTCATAAAGAAGCCGCAAAGCGTGACCATAAGACAAGAAAGAACTCAATGGTTAGAATTACCAGTGGACGAGGGGTAGAGGGAACCATCTCGTGGTTGACCCTAGAAAAAAGACCAGGTGTATGTGTCAAATGGTACAGGTTATAAAAGGAAAAGGACCATCTTTCTACCAAGATTACTAACAGATATGACAAGTTGACAAGTTACGTTATGGTAACTCGTTTAGCCATAGTAAGTAAAATCAGAAGAAATCAAGGAGCAGCAGGTTACGGAATGACCACGCTGTCTCACCACTAGGATGAGTACGCTAGATGTTACCCGACAGTGATGCTAGCAAGGGTAGTGGGGCTCGACAGGAAGAATACAGGCTATTCGGAAAGGGGGAGACTGGACAAGCACCAAAGTGGACAGGAGATACACTATCTTTTTCTCCTGGAAAAACAACACCCATGAACTATTTATCTTAGATGAAGGAGAACTAGGAACCATGAAAACTGAACACCGCTTAGTCAGGTGTTAGATCCAACACCGTGTAGAAGGAGTCACATATAGGTATCGGAGAAAGCCAAGGAACTAATAGCTAAAATGTTGAGAGAAATGGAAGAGAAGGACATAATAGAACATCCACAGCGGCGTTGCGTTAAGTCCTTATAGTACTGGTTAAACAAGCCGAATGGGGGAAAAAGGTATGTGTCTGATTATAGGGAAAGTGAATCAACATTTAGCCACTGATATACACCCCCTACCCAAAATTGGAAGAGCTAGTAGTTGTAGCGGGCTATAATTACTATGCCACCCTAGATATGAAAGATGCATATTATCCAAATACACACAACCTCGATTTCCCAGATATCGGATTTGCCTGGACAAAAATCCAAGGTTCCGGGGATATGTCGTCTCGGACAATTTTTTTTTTTTTTTTTTTTTTACGTTGAAAATGCCCTCCGTCCTGTTCGTAAACTGACCCAAGTTGTCGCGGTCGAGCGTCCTCTGTCACCCCTGGTCAGTGTCCGCGCCTCCCGCCAGGTGGCAGGCATGCTCAGGGTAGTATGTTTATATTTGGGCAAAACATTCACGGTTCACCTGCACAGCCCATCGTCAGTCACCTGACTCCCACTGCCCCTGGTGCAAGAACATTTCTGAGACGATTGAACACTTTCTCTGCCGCCCGACAGGTGGCAGCAATGCTCAGCGGTCGTATTGTTTACATTTGGGCACCGGACACCTCATGGTTCACCTGCACAGCCTCCGTTAGTCCCATGACCCCCACTGCCCTGGTGCAGGAAGTCTCTGAGACTAATGAAACACTTTCTGCTGCCTCCCGCAAGGTGGCTGCATGCTCAGCGGACGTAAGAAGTCCGCGGCAGGGGTATTTGATATGTCGGTTGCCGGGACGTAAAATACTAGAGAGGATAAACGTCCGGGTGTGGGTAATGGCATCGGACATTTTTTTTTTTTTTTTTTTTTTTTTTTTTACCTTGCGATTCCGGACTTTTTCGGTTCGACCAGGCTCCCCCTATTAGTCCGGGAAATTGAGGTTTGTGTGTACCTGTTGGATGAGTAGTAGAGATCTACCAACTTTTAGTGAAGAATATCCTTATATATAGGTTCAAAAGACTTCCCTTTGGATTGAATTGCAGTGCGGCAGTTTCCTCCTCCGCAGTTAGGCCCGGTTTTTAATCCCTTTACTGAAGAGAACTGGCTTAAAAATTATCTGGAGACAGCATCCTGATGGCACCCTGTTTAACCAGGTCCTTGTTGGAGAGGATCGATGGTTCTTTGAACATCTGACTAATTTGGAATCCATTAAATTTGTCCAAATGAAAAATGGGCAAAGACACAGTTAGTTTTCTAGGACATGTAGTACCAAGGAAGGTTACCAGCCCTGACCCCGACAACATAGCAGCCGTAGAGAAAATGAACCCCCCACTAATAATTTCAAGGCAAACCAGAAGATTTCTTGGAATGGTAGGTTCTATAGGAGTACATAGAGATTCGCTAAAATATCTGTGCCGATCACTACTTTGACAGAAGGAAACCCTTCCAATGTCAGAGGAAAGCCAGAAGGCATTTCAATCTAGAAAACCAACTGACTAGTGCTCCCTCTTAACTAGGCAATCCCAACACCTTTGTGTTGGATACCGATGCAGTCAAGCCCCATGTGGCGCATGACTGATGCAGTATATTGGAACAGGGCAAAGCCCAGTAACCTCTTCTTTCCCAAAAACTTAAAACCAGTTGAAACGCGATACTCAGCAACAGACTTAGGGAACCCTAGGATTAGTTTTAGCCTGCAGAACAGTTTCATCGATTTCCTTTGGGGAACCAAAGGTGACATCAGAACAGGACCACCAACCGTTTATTGTCAGTGTTTAAAACAATGCAACAAGTCACCTAAATGAACAGGTGGATCCTAGAAATGAGAAGCTATAGGATCAAAATAAGCATATAAAGCATGAAAAGACACTGTATCAGACCAGCTTATTAGACAGTTAGAATCATCAATGTCAATAGAAGTAGAGAATGGTTAGGAAAAACTAAAAAGAAATCATGAATGCAACGAGAGGACCCAGAGGGAAGAAATGATAGAGTATCTAGAATGAGGCGAATAACCCGATCCAAATACCCCAAAGTAATTTAGTATTCAATTATGTGATAGAAGAGTATTTTATATTTAACTAAACAGCAATTAGATAACATTGTACACTACTTATTGGGGTTTTTGCCTAGTGAACTGAACAAGCGGCCCTTGGAAGTCATTCATAATAAGGAAACAGGTCATTTAGGGCAGAGAAATCATAAGTAAAGCGAAGGATCCTTTTATTGGCCAAACTTAAAAACTGATGTGAAGAATAGTTGAAGGACTGTTTTAGGGGGAGGTGCCGCCGAAAATTGGGGTATTTTTTCACTATTTCAGCCAGTTTTAAAAAGTTTACTCCGAAAAATGCTGACCATGTCACGCGTGTCCTGTGTGAAAGTCTGGCACTGTGGCGATTATTCTTCCCTTTCAAATAAATGTATTTGTATTATCAATGTTGATGTTTCCTCCCGGCAGAATACCTCCGTTGTCTATTGGATATCTCGGCAGTGCAATTATTGTACTGTGGAAGGTTTATAACGCCATTACTTGTGAACATAATAACACACAATGAAACTATCTGCTGAAACGATGATGCATGTAAGTAATTTGCCCATGTGATGTTTTTCTAACAAAAACCCCTGCTGGTGATTTATTGAAAGTAAAGAGAAATTACGGGTTCAGAAAATGGTGAGTTTTTGGTCGATTTTTTTTGCCCAGCCATTGGTGAGCCATCAAAGATGAGTGTGCAATCTCTACTGGTGGTTTCATAAGTAACACTGCCACTATCCTACCTATTGATGCCCATAGCTGGCGCCCTTTGTGTTTCTATCTGCTCTTATTACAAATATAAATACTCGTTTGTAATTTTTTTCGGTGCATAAGCAGAAACGCAATTTTGGGTGAACATGCAATCTTAGGTTCATGTACTTAAGTCTTGCAAAGAAATAAATACCTTCAGAACACTTACAATGATATGAATGTACCCGCACTAATGCTAGGAGGCGCCGCCCATTAGCCTGTCAACAGCTAGGGTATCGTGCACTCCAACAACAATTGCAAGATTACCGTCAGTAAGTAGTCCTCTAGAGAGGGATAAGGCATAGACAGACCGACATGGGAACGGGAGCCCACGGATACCACTGTGTATATAACTATAATTAATAGATCATATAGTAGGTTTAGGCTGTGTTTTATAAATAAGAACTAGGATGACGAGGACGTATGTAAGAATTTCAGGGAATATATTGTGTATTTGGAGCACCACACCCTCTTGTTGTTAGATAATGCGAGGGACTTTATTCTCAGCAATTTAAGAAATTGTGTGATTGATGTGAATACAGTTAGGATACACCACGCCTTTTATCATCCAACAGGAATAGTATCTCTGAAAGGATGCACCGAACAATGAAAACAATTCTCTCTAACATGGCAAGGGGGTTATCCCACTAAGATGGCCCAGTTTCTCTTAGAAACCCAAAGAGTGCTTGGATAGTGCAGTGCATGAAGATCAATGGGTATACCCATGAGACAATGGGTACCCATGAGGACACTGTGTACCCATGAGACAATGGGTACCCATGAGACAATGTGTACCCATGAGACGAATGGGTCCCCATGAGACAATGGGTACCCATGAGAAATGGTACCCATGAACTGGTTACCCATGAAACAATGGACCCATGAGACAATGGGTACCCATGAGACAATGGTTTAGTACCCATGAGACAATGGTACCCATGAGAACAATGGTTACCATGAGACACTGGTACGCACATGAGACAATGGGTACCCATGCGACACGTGGTTACCCATGAGACCAATGGGTACCCATGAGACAATGGTACCCATTAGACAATGGGTACCCATAGAGACAATGGGTACCCATGATACAATGGGTACCCATGAGCAATGGGTACCCATGAGACAATGGGTCCAGGACAATGGGTACCCATGAGACAATGGTACCCATGAACATGGTACCCATGATACAATGGGTACCCAGATACCAATGGGTCCCATGAGACAATGGGTACCCATGAGACAATGGGTTACCCATTAGACAATGGTACCCATGAGACATATGGGTAACCCCATGAGACAATGTGCCCATGAGACAATTGGGTGCCCTATGAACCATGGGTGCCCATGAAACAATGGGTTACCCCAATGAGACAATGGGTTACCCATTAGACAATGGGTACCCATGAGACAATGGTACCCATGAGACAATGGGTACCCATGAAGACATGGTGGTAAACCCATGGACCAAAAATGGGGTGTTACCCATGAGACATGGGTACCCATGAGACAAATGGGTACCCATGAGACAATGGGTACCCATGAGACAATGGGTACCCATGAGACAATGGGTACCCATGAGACATGGTACCCATGATACAATGGGTACCCATGAGACATGGGTACCATGAGACAATGGTACCCATGATCCAATGGGTACGCCATGAGAACCAATGGGTACCCATGAGACAATGGGTGCCCATAGACAATGGGATGCCCATGTGACAATGGGTAACCATGAGACAATGGGTACCATGGACAATGGGTACCCATGAGACAATGGGTACCCATGAGACAATGGGTACCCATGAGACAAATGGGTACCCATTGAACAAGGGTACCCATTAGCCAATGGTACCCATGGACAATGGGTACCCATGAGAACAATTGTACCCATGAGAAATGGGTACCCATGAGACAATGGTACCCATGAGACAATGGGTACCCTGAGGACAATGGGTAACCCATGAGACAATGGGTACCCATGAGACAATGGGTACCCATGAGACAATGGGTACCCAACCTTGCTATGCTTTTTTTTTTTCTTTTCCCGATACGCTCCAAGGTTGATTATGTGAACTTACCCCACAACTTGACTCAGCAGGAAACAGAAGTGCACAACGAATCAGCCGAGAACAAATTTGGAGAGAGGCAGCAAATGCGGGAGAAGCCAATGTGAAAAGGTTAAAACCAAGGTTGGAGAACGACGAATTGTGGCGTGGGTGAAAAGAACGCTTTGATCCGGGCACCAACATAAAACTCTCCGTTAAGTGGTTGGGACCGTACAAAATCGTGGGAAGCAATTGAGAGTTGTGGTGTCATGTGTGTTTGAAAATATGTTTGACGGTGTACGTGTAGCAAGAGCTGCCGAACAATTAAACCATATTAGGACAGGGTGGGCTGGCTGTTGTAGCATCAGGAGTATAATAGTTGAGGAGACCTTGAACCACCCACCACCTAAAGAGGAGGCCAGTGAGGAGACATGTATAGGAATGTTAATGCCAGTATGGGTAAGACGTCTCTCTAGTGAGAAAAAGAGATATTTTGATGAAAGTCCCCAAGACGACAACTTGTCAAGGTTAGGTGAAATGTCGCCTAGAGGTGTACGATAGATTTACACTATACACTCGAACCCACAAGGATATCCTCGACCCGAGGATGTCCTTAGCTCTGAGCTTTGCTTGTTGGTTTGATTGGCGCAGGAGTGTATGCCTCAATAATACGGAGTGGGCCTTATCCCAAGTTACGAGGGCATGGAGAAAATCCAGTCATGATTTCTCCCCTACGTTGCCTATGCCTAGGTTTAGTGGGTAAGGCACAACCATTTTTTTTTCTTTTTTTTTTCCATATTGCCTATAGCGCCTGTAGGCATGGTGACCCAGCCTCGGGATGTCGGCTCTGGAGGTTCCCTTGAGGGCTCTGATGGTTTGGTCCTCGCCCGTGGTGGCGCAGGCAGGATTCTTATAGTGACGCCTGTGATTAGAGGCTCATGCCTGCCCCCCTGTGTCCTCACTATGCCTCGCACGTGAGTAGAGTTGATGGGCAGGGCAATGTGGGTGTTCTTAGGCCAACTCACGGTGCAGAAAGGTTTTGGTTTTCTTCAGGGATCAAACTCGGGTCACCGATAACGCCGGTCGGAGACGCTACCCACATCCGCGACACCTCCCAAAACACACTAGAGCAGTGGTTCCCAAACGCCGGGTTCGCGGGTCGCAAAGCATCGTAAGGGTCGCGGTAGGGAGTCATGGGTCGATGGTGGCACAAGTGTTTTATCAGAGTCACAGCCTCTATAGCAGGTCAGTGTCTGGGAAAACTACTGGTTGGGTCAGGGGATCAGGCGGTCATCTTTTTCTTTTTTAATATGTGGGACATTAGGCGGGCTTTCAGGGTGGGGAAGCCCTGAACCTCCACACACTTATGTGAGGTCAGGGTGTGGAACCCTGACCTCCCACCTATGTAGGTCAGGGTGTGGAACCTTTGTGGGCGACCTCACCAAAGACACTATGTTGAGGTCACACCTGACCTCACACACTATGGGATGTCAGGGTTGGGGAACCCTGACCTCACACACTATGTGAGGTCACACACTGACCTCACACACTATGTGAGGTCAGGGACCGGATTAGCGCAGGTACCTCCCGGCCTCTCCTGACCCAGCTTCAGCCCTACTGACACCTCAGTTTGCCACAGTCCACACAGCAAATCAGTGTGGCTCTTTTGACTAGAAAATGACAGATTACAGGCTGCCAACGAGCCAAGAGTAAATTTGACATCTATAATTGATACCGCAAAGTTTTGGATTACTTGTGTAGCGGAGACATTAGGCTGTTAGAAGTAAGCTATCAAAGTTCTGCTACAATTTCGAAACACTTGTTTCTGCAAAGCCATCTTTCTCAACATGGTACATTTGTAAAAATATTACCGTAACCTTATTTCAAACATCCCATTTAGGAGATTGCCTTCTGTGTTCCTCAAAAGCACACAAACCCCCAGGTGCAGAAAATTAATGAAATCATAATGTACGCATGGCTGATCAGTATGGCATACGTCACTATAAACTAGCAATTTTCAGATATACAGTAATATTATAGAACTGCAATCCCATTACTGATGATATGATATACGTTTTTTAAATCAAATTCATAAAATAATTACACCTCAGTCATATAAAATTATTAAACGATAATGAACACAAGTCACCTATGGAATATGACTTATGTACTAATTATGTATGGCTTATAACATTAACGAATGCTGATGCCACATGTCTAACCTCCTAAGATGTCACCACGTAGCTAGGCCACTGTTGTGTTGCTGGGTGTAGTAATAACCCAACAGTTGTGTTGCTGGTGTAGGTAAATAACACAACAGTTTGTGTTTGCTGGTGTAGGTATAACACAACAGTATGTTCCTGGTGTAGGTAATAACACAACCGTAGTGTTGCTGGTGTAGGTAATAACACAACAGTAGTGTTGCTGGGGTAGTTAATAACACAACAGTTTGTGTTGTTGCTGGGTGTAGGTAATAACACAACAGTGTGTGTTTTTGCTGGTGGTAAGGTAATAACACAACAGTTGTGTTGCTGGTGTAGGTACTAACACAACATTGTGTTTGCTGGTGTAGGTAATACAACACAAACATAGTGGTTGCTGGTGGAGGTAATAACACAACAGTTGTGTTTGCTGGTGTAGGTAATAACACAACAGTAGGGTTGCGGGTGTAGGTAATAACACAACAGTAGTGTTGCTGGTGTAGGTAAGAACACAACATTTGTGTTGCTGGTTAGGTAATAACACAACGTTGTGTTGCTGGTGTAAGGAATAACACAACAGTAGTGTTGCTGGTGTAGGTAATACACAACAGTTGTGTTGGCTGGTGTATGTAATAACACAACAGTTGTGTTGCTGGTGTAGGTAATAACACAAGCAGTTATGTTCTGGTGTAGGTACTAACACAACAGTAGTGTTTGCTGGTTGTAGGGTAATAACACAACATAGTGGTTTTGCTGGTGTAGGTAATAACCACAAAGTTTGTGTTGCTGGTGTAGGTAATAACACAACAGTAGTGGTTGCTGGGTAGGTAATTAACACAACAGTTGTGTTGCTGGTGTATAATAACACACAGTAGTTGGTTTGCTGGTGTAGGTAATAACACACAGTATAGAAAGTAAAGGATGCTTGTAACAGTCCCATTTAAACAAGAATAGTTGTAAAATTGTTTTGACAGTGTTTCTTTCACACAACTTTTCTATGGTAATATACATCCATAATTTGTAATTTACTGAAATACATTGTATACAAACGTCCTATATATATATATATAGATATATATATATATATATATCTACAGTCCAAACCTCGCTATACTGGTGGGACCTCGATGTAACAACATCGGATATAACTGACTCCATTTGCGTGCCTTTTTTTTTTTTTTTTGCTATTAGACCGCTTAATCGCCGCTCGAAATATGTCAACTCAACCTTATTGTATTATTTTCTCATTTTATTTTGGAATGCTTGGGGTTATAAGGAGTTTTGATGTATCACTATTAAGATATAATATTAGTAGGAAGGAGCCTGTGTTTGCTAGTGATTTAGTGGTACAGGTGTGTATTGTTTAAAATAGTGACTATTTGTTATGGCCGTGGCCGCTGATACACTCTCCCTGTCATCTCAACACCTAAATCACCCTTCTCTAAGGTGACACGCAGTGCACACTGACCTAAAATAGTACACGTGTAATAGAACTGCACTTCACAACCATATAATAGATATATTATAATAATGAGCATTAGTACTGATAATAAGCAATACCTTTGGAAGCCACGGCTGAATCTGGCTCGTGTATTTGTTTACCTTTCCTAGAGCTTGAGCTTTGACTAGCTACACGGTCTGGTTGTGTTTGTGATTATTTCTCATTTATTTCACGTGTAGGAGCGGACACAAGCAGCATGTAGTCAGTCACTGTTTACCTCCCACATAGCTACACAGTCTGGTTGTGTTTGGTAATTATTTCTCATTTATTTCACATTTTCCGTTTTTTTCATATATTTTTCCCCCCCTTGGGAAAATACCCTCGCTATAAAAACGGACAATCGGCCTATACCGTAACTCCTCCTCCCCCCATTTAGTCCGTTTATATCGAGGTTTGACTATGTATATTATCTATATATATATATATATATATATAGTATATAATATATAGATATATATATATCTACTATATATTTTTTCACGCTTAAATCCTAATGACAGGGTTGCCTGGCTAGGCAACAACACCAAGATGCGGTCGCATTGAAAAAATTTTTGGGAACCCTAGAGGCACTAGAGGGAGACAGAGCCCAGAGGCACCAGAGGCACCAGAAGCACCAGAGGCACTAGAGGCACCAGAGGCACCAGAGGCACTAGAGGGCACATAGGCACTAGAGGCACCCGAGGCCCAGAGGCCACAGAGGCACATAGAGGCACTAGAGGCCCTAGAGGCACTAGAAGGCACCAGAGGCACTAGAAGGGACTAGAGCACCAGAGGCACCAGAGGACCAGAGGCACTAGAGGCACCAGAGGCACTAGAGGCACAGAGGCACTAGAGGCACTAGAGGCACCAGAGGCACTAGAGGCACATAGGCACTACAGGGACTAGAGGCACTAAGAGGGCCAGAGGGATGGTAATTACAGACTAGAGGGAGGGTCCAGGTGTGGACTCTATGGCTTCACTTAAGTAAGTAAGAGATGAAGTGAAAGGTGGAGTAAAGTCCTGACATTGATTATGGTCCCCAAACTGGCTAATCTCTCTTGGTGGGGGAGGTGAAGAAATTAAATGCAATACCCCTTTGATTATTGTTTTTGTAATGTTTTTGTAAAGAAGTAGTTCAGGACTTCAAAGGCAAGCTGGTAATAGTAAATGTGGGAGACGGGACAGTACGAGCATAGCTCTTTTCCTGTATGTTAAACTAGGTAAATACAACTAGGTAAATACACACACACACACACACACACACGATGGGTATGGCGGGTACTCCGTAGTGTAGGGGAAGCACGCTTGGTTCACAACCGAGAAGTCCCGGGTTCGATACCCGGGCTTGTCGATGACCCGAACAGTTGGGCTGTTTCCTTAAAACCCGAGCCCCTATCCACCCAGCAGTGAATGGGTACCGGGTGTTAGCCGGGGGTTTGTGACCCGCCTCCCGGGGTGGTGGCTTCAGCCAAAACTAAGCACTAAGGATGAATTGATAAAAATTGTTGATATGGAGACGGGGCCATACGTGCGTTGCTCAGGCCCTGTAAAATACAACTAGATGAATACAACTAGATGAATACACCTAGATGAATCACACACACTTTTCCACACTAGAGAAAAGGGAAATGCCTGAACAACATAAGGAAGTACAGCTTCCCTCATAGAAATATAGAAGATTGGAATGGAGTAAATAAGGTGATAGCGGCACATAATGTGCACCAATGGAAGAAAAGACTGTATAATGTAGCTACGGAGAGGGGACCACACCAGTGTAGCTCAGGCCCTGTAAAACACAACTCGGTAAATACAACTAGGTAAATACACACCAATCGGCAACACCAAGATCACTGATCTTGTTTTTGCTGATGATGCAGTAATCTTTGCTGAGTCGCTGGAGGTCTGTGTATAGCTCACTATTTGAGGCCCACTGCATGAAGTAGGCAAAGCCTTGTGGACTGCGGTCCCTCCTGATCAAGACCAAGGTCCAGGTGTTTGGAGGCTTACTAGATAAACAATCCAGTCTGTCAATGGTGTGGCGGGACATCGAGATCTTGGAAAGTTTACATACCTTGGTAGTCGCAGTCCATAATGACGGCGGTCAGTCAAGCAGTCTTACGGCGGATTGGCATAGCCCAAGGTGTTTATGGACTCGCTCACGGGAGTATTTTGCGTTGTCCGGTACTGTGCAGGAGGACAAAGATCCGGGATCTTCAAGTTGTTTTCGTGATCCCTTCTTACCTATGGTTGTGAGACATGGACAATAAATAAGCATTTGAGAGACGAATCGATTCCTTTTGGTATAGTGTATTCGCAGAACATGGGGTATCGCTGGGATGATTATTGTCAAATCAGCGATTGCACTAGAGATTGAATCGAGGCCCTATTATCTGCATAGTCATCGCACCAACCTCGGCTATATGGCATGGGTGGCAACGCTACCCTGCAACCAAGTCTTCCCATCGGGTTGTATCTGTAAGAGACACTCCGGCGTGGAGGAGGCCAAGGGGGCGCCCACAAAGGTTGTGGCTGGGGCAAGTTGATGTTTCTTGTCAAGAGCTGCTTGGTATGGGAAGGGAGCCTGCATGGGGACTCGCGTGTGGTGACCCCCGGGAGTGGCGTCGTAGGGTGGGCGAGGCAACGCGCCCCCCGGCGTATGCCCCCAGTGATTGATTGAAATACACACTTGAGGCCAGTGCATAACACAAAAAACCAGCCTGTTACGTCAAAACCAAACTCCGGCAGCTGAGGTGAACACAAGACAAGGAGGCAGTGTTAAGGCCCGTTCACATCTCCAGGACTCGCGTCGGCGTTCAGTCACAACTTGCTGAGTCATCCAGTCGGTGCCGACGGCAGCCAATTTTGAAGCTCCAAAATCAGCGTGGTTGGCTCGGGATGCCGTAGTTAGGCAACTAGTCTGCGATTGTCGCCGATAATCGCGGACAGTCGCGGACTAAAACAAATTTCACCGCCAATATTGGGTTGCCGTCATGCAGCGACTGTTCCCAGCCGTGCTGCGACTGACACCGGATATGGCAAGCCCCTCCACCGACCGTAGGCGATGCAGTTAGCCGACGGTTTGCCATAGTTAGGCAACTAATTGGTGACTAGTCTGCGATTGTCGGCGACTCGCAAACTATTTTGAAATATTTGAAAATTATGAAAATTATGGGTATTTGAAAATGTAAAGATCAACTTTGAGTTGGCGTCATGCGGCGACAGTGGCAGCACGACGCAAACCCACGGTTGCCGTCATGCTGCACGTTCCCAGCCGTGCTGCAACTGACGCAGAGTGCTTGTAGATGTGGGCAGCGCTGTGAACACCACTTTTCAACCTTGGCTTGTGTAGTGAAGCACGCCACCGATGGCGGTCACACTGTTGTCCACACACTTGCCCACCTTGACTACGCCACAAATACTGATGTGCCTCCCAATGTTATTCATTGACAACAATAACTACAGGGTGATGACAATTGCCAAGGCACTAAAGATGCTGTGGCAGCAGTGTAGCGCTATGATACTGCTCTATTTACAGTGGCTAATGATGACGATGATGATAATAATAATAATAATAATAATAATAATAAAATAATCTCAATAAATATCTCAAATATTTCCGCTTTTCCGCTTTTCCTCTCTCTCTCTCTCTCTCTCTCTCTCTCTCTCTCTCTCCATCGAAAGGAAGAAATGACAAATGAAAACTAAAATGACACGCGTTCTTTTATTCACGCTAAAATAACACGCGCTCCATTCCCAGTACTCGGCCCCGACTGGCGGCGCCAGGCTTGGACCCTTCGGCGACGAGTCCCAGCACGGAACAGACTCTTTTCGTTAAATTTTTGAGGCGCAGACTCGCCCCCGAGTGTATAGAGCATGCCCCACATGCCCCCGCACGCCGCTTCACGACCCGACGGCGACAGTCTGGGCCTGACACCGACCCACATGACGACCGGCGCCGACACAGCGCGACTTAGCAAGTCGTGACTGGTCACCGTCGAGTCGCGAAGATGTGAACGGGGCTTTATGTAACACCTCACCACCCCGCATTGTGACTCTGGCTGCCACCATGACACTTCTAACCCACCACCTGGAACCCTGGAGTAAGCCAGGCCCTGCTAATCCACCACCTGGAACCCTGGAGTAAGCCAGGCCCTGCTAACCCATCACCTGGAACCCCTGGAGTAAGCCAGGCCCTGCTAACCCATCACCTGGAACCCTGGAATAGCAGGCCCCTGCTAACGCCATCACCTGAACCCCTGGAGTAAAGCCAGGCCTTTGCTAACCCATCACCTGGAAACCCCTGGAGTAAGCCAGGCCCTGCTACCACCACTGGAACCCTGGAGTAAGCCAGGCCCTGCTAACCCGATCACCTGGAACCCCTGAGTAAGCCAGGCCCTGCTAACCCAAACCCCACCACCTGGAACCCTGGAGTAAGCCAGGCCCTGCTAACCCACCACCTGGAACCCTGGGTAAGCCAGGCCATGCAACCCATCACGCTGGAGACCCTGGAGTAAGCCAGGCCCTGCTAACCCACCACCTGGAACCCTGGAGTAAGCCAGGCCCTGCTAACCCACCACCTGGAACCCTGGAGTAAGCCAGGCCCTGCTAACCCACCACCTGGAACCCTGGAGTAAGCCAGGCCCTGCTAACCAAACACTACTTCATTATTGGACACCACATTTTTTGAACACATTTTAATTTTCTATTTAGCTTTGATGTGTTTAGGATTAATAGAGCTCTTGTTTTTGGCAGAAATTAATATATTTTCCTATACCGCCAATCTTCCCCTAAAGCTTATAAAATAAGTAAGTTCAGCCAGTAATGGTTGGGTTAGGTTACTGTTAGGTTACATTACGGTCAGGCTAGGTATGCAGAAACAGAGGTAAGAGCTGATTAGATAAATATATATATTGGGTACTGTAATATCAAGATAAAAAATTGGAACTGTCGTGGAAAATAGGAACACTCGTTGACGCGAGAAGTTGTAACTCTGGGCGACGGGGACGAGAGATCCGGGAGAGGAGAGTTCCCTAAACCCCCACCACTGCCTCCTCCATCCTGGCCTTGACTTAGTCCCATCCTACACTTGCAACACCAAACACCACCTCACCTTTAACAGCAGCAGCAGCGGCGGCACATGCGACACCCGTCAGGCCTACAGCGCCACCATTGCTACAGGTGGAGACCACAGCCTGAGTCTTCTTGGTGAAGGGAGTGGCCCGCGGTTTGTCGGTGGATCTGTTTTGCTCCTCACGCCTGCCGGAGAAGCAACATGAAGGAAGGTTAAATTTAGAGGTCCCCACTCCCCCACGCCATAAAGAGTGGCATACGCTATCTGCGCATGGCCTCGTGCTCAATCTCCGTGTCATTAGCCTCTGAGCCTGTGTGTTGACACCCGCACACCCCGGGACACAGGGCTAGTGTGGACATTCCGGGGTCCCCACATTTACCTTCCCCAGGTTTTCCCCAGGTGCCCATTTTATCCCCATCCCTGAAAGGATGGATGAACAGCTGGGTGGGCTGCACGGCGACTGCCCTGGCCGGGATTCAAACCAGGACTCACGGATTCCTAGCTCGGCTTGCTAACCACTACACCACGGGGACGTGTGGGGGGTTAAAATGGACGAGGACTGCGCGGTCATCTTCTGAGACACTGCCTAGTTTTTCTTTGCCTAAAATTAGTGTTATTTCAGATGGAAATATTTCTATTTTCCGAAAACCCATTAAAAAAAAAAAAATTCCCCTCACCAAATCCTAAGGTCACCGTTTCCATTAATAACAATGAATCTCCATCAGAAAAAACACTAAAACTTGGCCAGGAAATAATAGTCAGTGTCTCAGAAACCAGGGAAGTGACAGATTGTACAAAAACAAGTGTGCTCCGCCCCGCATTCGCCAGCCACCGAGTGGTCCGCTCTGCTCCACCCTGCCGGGAGGATTATTATCCTAACCGAACCAAATCTAACCTCCTAACCTGGTGAGATTCTAACCTCCTAATCTCACCCTGGTGAGATTATTAACCTAACCGAACCTTAACCTAACCTCCTAAAGGGTTGGGGGCCTGTGGACGGGGAGGGTGTATCTGTATGCGCTATTAGACAACTATGTCATTTCTACAATATTTATATAAGTTTAAAACAGTACAGGGAGGTCCCGTTATACGAGCGTTCGGTATACGAGAATCCGATGATACGAGGTGTGTAAATTAGGGTCTATTTTCAATATACGACATCGAAAATCCAATGCTACGACATTCAAACTGGGGTGAGTAAAATTATCAAGTTCAAAATACTCGGCCTACCACTCCCAGCTTGACAAAGGGGGATTTGGTTGACCGCCGTCAGTCACCCCTAGCAAGCCGTGACCTGAATGGTAGTAAGCATAATGGGCGGCAAGCCTGACATTTAGTGTAATTAGGCAGTGTGTGGCGGCTCCACAACCCTTGGGACCGCAGTCAGTGACCTGAAGGGTAATTAAGCATATGGCGCAGCCTTATTTCTTAGTGGTAATTAGCCAGTGTGCGGCTCCAACCTTGGGGACCGCAATCAATGACCTGAAGGCTAATTAGCATATGGCTCGGCTGACCTTGGACCGAATCCAATGACCTGAGGGTAATTAGCCAGGTGTGCTGCCCCAATCTTAGGAACTCTACATACCCTCTTTTTGTATCACGTGAATCCCCTACAGTACGTCTTTTTTGCTGTTATGCATGTTTTTATGTTAATTATGTGCGTTTGTTTATTTTGTGTGCTATTTTCTCTTTCAGAATGCTTTTTCTACAGAATAGGTAGTACAGTGTGGGTAATATAGACGCTGTGTGTTTGTTGTGTTTGCTATAGTTTATTTTAGCTTGAAAAACACGTTTGTTTTCTTAGTTTTTTAAAAATTGATGGTCCTGGAACCAAACCTATATTTTACCATTAGTTATGTGTTTCATTATACGAGATTTCGCTTTACGAGTATGCCAGGTGGAACCTAACTGCTCGTATCTTCGGGACCTCCTGTAAACTGAGCAGAAAATAATATTGCAAGTGTAAGTAGTAACGGCGGTAGAGAGCGCGCAGTTCTCGTTCATTATAACCCTTTTTACTCCCCCTTCCTATCTCGGCCAGCGCTACACCCAAATTCTTCCCCTCCCCCCCCCATCATTGAGTGGCCCGCCCCCCTGCCCCTCTCTCTCACATGTTGGAGCAGAAATCATCCAGAAAAATTGAGTAGCAATTAGGGTCGGCAGAGAGCCCAGTTCTCCTTAATGATTACCCGGACCATTCCTGCCTGTTTTGTGCCTTTAAAGTCAACAACCATAGAAGGGTAAATTAGTTAGGTATAAGTGCAGTTACAACCACAACACCCTGGGTGGTTTTAAGTATCCTGAACGTTTCTTTCTCATCATCAGCAGCATTTCTTACCCCTACAACAGCCAGCGGAAATTAAAACTAACACGAGGGGGGTCTGGGGGGGGGGGGGCAAAACCCCGCTGTGAGGTTAGGTTACGTAATCCATGCCCAGGTAGGTTAGCGATCTAGCAGGGGATCTGGGGGTCCAGTTATGTCAGGAGAGTATTGTTTGAAACTGCATACTTACCGATTAATTCAAAACATCAAAACTCACAAGAAACAAATAGTTGCGTCCACCAAAGTGACACAGGTGTTTTTCCGGAAATGTACCAAATACAGTAATGTTTGGGTACAGTTTTTATGTTTATGTTTTGGTTACAGTATTGAGGCTAGAAATAGAGCTAATAGGGTGTTAGGATTCATTACCAGAAGTGATAAAAGTAGAAGTGCTGAGGTTATTATAAGGCTTTATTTGGCTCTATTCAGACCTCACCTAGACTATGCGGTTCAGTTTTGGTCTCCATATTACAGGATGGATATAGCCTTGCTAGAATCAGTGCAGAGAAGGATGACCAAAATGATTCACGGAATGGATAACTTTAGTTTTTAGTTAGTAACCTCTATCGCTTAGTATCGCTTCGTAGCTCTCCTTCCTATAGTGTTTGTCGATGCCACCACCCCGGGAGGCGGGTCAAAAACCCCGGCTAACACCCGGTACCCATTCACTGCTGGGTGGGCAGGAGCTCGGGTTTTAAGGAAAAGTGCACACCACATACCCGCAGGTGCTGTCTGCCGGAGCCATGCGTGGTGCTGTCTGCCGGAGCCATGCGTGTGCTGTCTGCCGGAGCCATGCGTGGTGCTGTCTGCCGGAGCCATGCGTGGTGCTGTCTGCCGGAGCCATGCGTGGTGCTGTCTGCCGGAGCCATGCGTGGTGCTGTCTGCCGGAGCCATGCGTGGTGCTGTCTGCCGGAGCCATGCGTGGTGCTGTCTGGCATCGCTACCCGGATCGAGATGCCGCACTCACCACTCATGGCACATCACCACATAACAAAATCACCACAAGCACCTGGGTTTGTTCTATGGCCTAATTTCATTTGTATACTTGCCCTATTCAGTTCTTGAGTCAGCAAACATCATATATACTCAATTTATGAGGATTTCTATGTAAGTTACTTCCTTAAAACCACCTTACAGGCAGTTGCCTTGTGAGCAGCAACTCTGACGTCATCAATCTCCTCTTTAGATGCCAGCCAAAACAGCTGATGACAGATGTTAAGCTAGCAACCGTGGCGTGAAGCGTCTTTGGATTTCCGCCCAGGTGTGTACCGCTCCCCGCTCCCCGCTGGAGCAGAAATGTCTACCTTTTGAGTATTAGGGGTGGCAGAGAGTGCCCAGTTATCTTGTATAATAAGGCAAAGGCTTTGTATTGGCGGCCTCCAGTACTTACTTGATGGGGGAGCAATGGTGATCGGGGACATGGCACCAAACCTTGGCTGGCTAACACTGAATGCAGTCACCCCTCCATAACTCTAGTCTGTTCCGCGCCTCCCACGACCCCACCAGCCTTCACACCCTCCTCACACCACCATTAGCCCTTCCTCCTCAACACTATACCTAAATAAACCATCACAAACTGATCACCAAGCTATATTACCTCAAAATGTAGCAGTCCACAGCCACGCCTGGTGATCACCATTTCAACGCCAGCAAAAAGCCACAGGGGTTTGACACCAGTGGGGGATTTAGGGGTGGGCCGAGTAGGCCATGGCCTAGGCCCCGCGCCCGCAAGGGCCCCGCACCCCAGAGGAAAAAAGTATGTTTTCAATGAAAATCTGAATGCTGGACATTTCTTATTTCCTGGAACACTGTTCCATTGCATGTACCATAATATGCCACAAATTAGTACCAACACAATGTAAAATAGGGGTGGAAAAAGTTTCAATTAAACTAATATGAAATCTGAACCACATTTGGTAAAATTCTAGTCCTTTCCCGCCCTTATTAGTGGTTTTATTTTCTCCAGACCTTCACAAATCCCTTCAGAGACCTCTAAAACGTAATAATAAAGTGGGCGAGATTAAAAAAAAAAAATAATACTAACATAACCTCAATATAACCTAACCTAACCTAACCTGGTAAAATTGTAGTCCTCAATACACTCTAAGGAAAATCTTAAGAACAAGGGCTCCACGCTAAGCTGACCCAAATGTTGGCTCTACGTGTTATACTTCCTGTCCTTAACACATCTGTTTAGATTTTAATGAGTGCCGATCCTTACTTTGCCTACATGGCCGATATTAAATTTCAGGTTCTTGAGAAAAACTAAGTCCAGTACGGTTAGGTTAGGTTAGGGCAAGGCAGGTTAGGTTACGGCAGGTTAGGTTAGGTCAGGTTAGGTTAGGGCAGGTTAGGTTAGTGCACAGCACGAGGGGCTCGAGGAGGGGTGCTAGGTTAGGTCTGTAGAGTTTTGTCATCTTAAGAACAAGGGCTCCACTTCCTATCTTCTTCTTCGTCTTATAGCCAACAAGCTTGGGGACATGGTGGAAACCGGGTTTTTGGGTGGGGGAGCACACATATAAGGGAAATATGGTCCCGATAAAGTCTATGAACTAGGGAAATTTCCCTAGTTTATGGATTTTTTTGTGGGGGGCCATATTTCCCTTATGTGTGTGCTCCCCCACCCAAAAACCCCGGTTTCCACCATGTCCCCAAGCTTGTTGGCCATAAGAAGAAGAAGATAGGGGGTGGAGCCCTTGTTCTTAAGGGTTAATATGGAGGAGAGTTTCACGTACGCTACAGACCTTACTACTCACGAATTCAAATTTTTTTTTGGCTCAGTATACTGTACACTACTACTGTACTTGCGCTCAATAAAAAAAAAAAAAAATTTAAATAATATTTTGTGGTTAAGGTTAGGTTAGGTTTCTTTAAAACCTGTAAGGTTAGGTTAGGTTGGGTTAGGTTAGGTTAGGTTAGGTTGGGTTAGGTTAGGTTAGGTTAAAACATAAGGTTAGGTTAGGTTTCAATTTTTTTTTTTTTTTTTTTTTTTTTTGGTTTGCGCAAAATAAAACTAGCACCATTAGAACAAGCACCTATTGTAGGTCAAGAAAAAGTAGTTGGTGTCTCTGAAAACGAACGTGAAACTCTCCTCCATAATTACCTTCTTAAGATTTACCCACACTAATAAGGGCGGGAAAGGACTCTAGAATTTTGCCCCACATTTCCTTCAGGGCCCCGCCCACCATAACGCCCCTGTTTGACAACACTAATATTTATTAGTGTTATTTATTAACACTCAAGCTTCACGCCACCTGAAGGTTGCGGTCAGTAAAGCAGAGACGGAAGGCTAACAAACCCCTGAACACCTAAATGACTACTGCAACTCCTTATGTGAAGATAAATCGAAAATATTCCCAATACTTCACTTTTCCTCACGTTTTCCCCAACTGAGACACACGCCAGCTGGCTATTTCCCCCTCTCACCCCTTCCTCACACCCTCCCCGCCCTCCCCCACACCCTCACACACGCGGCACATCTTCCTGCACCTCTCACTCACCTCGTCTACGACTTCGTCCTCGTCTATGACTTCGAAAATACGTCAAAATGTACGACTTCATCGTACATTTCGACGTCTGTTCCCACTGTGACCATTGTGGCGAGGCCGGCGCGGCGCGTTGTTGTGGTGCTGCAGTGTTGCCAGACACCATTATAGCCATCTGAGAAACTCGGCCCAAAACTCTGTAGAAATCTGGACACTGTAGACTCGTAGGCTACAGTGTAGGGTATATAATAATATATGAGAAAAAATATGTAAATCATAATTAAATTTATTTGATGTGAATAACATTTTGAAATGCAATATCATAGGTTATAATGGTCGAGAGTTTCGCGGTCGTTTTCAGAGACACCGACTATTTTTTCTTGGCCTACAATAGGTGCTTGTTGTAATGGAGATAGTTTTATTTTGCGCAAACCAACAAAAAAAAAAAAAAAGTATAGCCTACTGTGTGGTTAAGGTTAGGTTAGGTTTCATTAAAACCTTTAAGGTTAGGCTAGGTTTCATTAAAGTAATCGTCCAGACCCAAATTTTTTTTGCCGAATTATGTTGAATGTACATTCAAAACACCTAATCCACCAAAAATAATTGATTTCTAGGCCTTATTTTCGTAAAAACACGACTTTTGTAAAAAGCGCGCGAAAAAAAAAGCTTCCCTCCAACAGGGCTACGATTGTTATTGATGACGTCAGAACAGGGACGCCCGCAGACACTCTGTCTGACACCTGTCGGCAAATGTTATGATGAGCGATTGTACTTCGGTGTCAGACAGTGAATCTGTCGCTGTGACATCTAGAGAACGATGCTCAATCTGACACCGAAAGAAATGACGCTGGTCGCATATACTATGAGGAAAACGAACCTCAGATTGTCATGGAATCCTATGTTTGAGCCCGAGGTGGATGAACAGGTGTTAGCAGAGCCTGAGGTTCAGCAGGAGGACCTGGCACTTCTCCAAAACATGGATTGGTAAATAAGATTAAACCATGTGTGTGTGGGAATCACAATGAAGGTACTTTCGAGAAAATCCTATGGTTAGTTTTGGAGCTACAGTCAAACGTCATTACTCGGAAACCACATACTAGCATTAACTACAGCATAGAGTTGGAAAATATGCGGGCGGGAAGGCAGAAAGTGTGACAGCCACACCAACACAGGGTCTCTCACCACAGGGCACGCCCACTCCACAACTGGTTTACTTGGTCTTGTTAAGAGGCAAAGCCTCACAGTCGTGGTGGTCCACCGCTGCTGCCAGTCCTGGCGTCCCTGTCTAACAGGGCCACCTGGTCTGGTATAGTGTTGGACTGAGTCAGTCTTACGGGGGGGCGCCGTTTCTCAACACAACTGCTCGCCCCAACACACTATAGGCGTGTATCACCCTACACACGCCACTCCTTTCCGTGTGCAAACTTTTCTCGAAAGGCACAGCTGTCTTGCTGCACCCATAAAGGATGCATGCATGTGGCATATAGCAAAAAAAATCTATCAGAAACACCCAAATATCTTCAAGTACTATATTTATCTCTGTGTTTACGTGCCTCTCTGATCAGCGCGGGAAGATGAGCCTTCCTGATAGTACGTCACCGAGCCTGAGCCTGAGCGTCTGCAAACCTTGAGAGCGTTTTGAAAACTCGGGGAATTTGCAGATTTTGATTGCGAATTATTTAAAAACGGCTGACTGGATACAAAAAGTGACGACGTGTTGTTGATATACTCGTTAATGGCTATGATTTGATTGCATTAAATCAGGAATGATGAAATGGTCTGGACGATTACTTTAAGACCTATAAGAGGCCTCTTCCATTTGTGCCCAAGTTGCATGAACCAGTTCTTTCAGTTCAGGGTTGGGTTTTGGGTTCTGGGTTGGGTTCACGTGTCACAAATGGAACGCAAAAACCCCGTTTTTATGTTTACAAACAAACCAAGATGGCAAGGCAAGAAGAAGGAGAGCTTATTCCTGCCGTGTCTGGGGCTATTCTCGCAATGATGGACGATTCTAGTGATGAAGAGGAAGATATTATGTACCAGTACCATCCACTGCTGGCATCTTTGGCAGATATGATGAGGTATTGTGTGAGGTATCAGGTAAAATGGTACCAAATTGAGCATGGCGATAGTTTACATCATATCACCCAGTCTGTGACTGTGAATGGTTGGCTTTGATAAGCGGCGGCCTTCTTCTTCTTCTTCTTCTTCTTGTGACCGACATATAAAGCGGCGGCCTTCTTCTTCTTCTTCTTCTTCTTGTGACCGTTGTTGTTATCGCTTCATAGGTCCTCTTCCACTTCGTCTCCTTCGTTAACAAAACTTGTTAACTCTTCCCCTGTTTATTTAACTTTCTGCCATGCCATTCTCTGTTATGAATTGGATGAACTGAAAATTCTACCCACCAATGGATGTGGGTAGAGAAAGTTCACGGGTTTTGCTGAGTCACTACGCGGGTCGCCTCTGACCTAGGTTTTCGTGCGCAAATGGAACGCCTGAATTCTTGGGTTCCGTGAACTGGTTCATGAAATGTCGCAAATGGAAGAGGCCAAAGGTTAGGTTAGGTTTCTTTTCTTTTTTTTTCTTTTTTTTTGCGCAAAATAAAATTATCTCCATTAGAACAAGCACCTATTGTAGGCCAAGAAAAAATAGTCGGTGTCTCTGAAAACGACCGCGAAACTCTCGTCCATTATTACCATATGATATTCAGGGCTTTCACAGACATTCTTGCCGCCCTGCCGTGTTGTCAATTCAGCTGGTTGCTGGCGGGCGATATTATAGATTATATTTTTTAAGGTTTTTAATGGATTTATGGGAATATTAAACTTTGGAAACATTGCTTTGGTTCTTGTTCATGAAATGAAATACTGCAACTTAATTTCGCCACAATAGTAAAGGCCTCTTCCATTTGTGCCCAAGTTGCATGAACCAGTTCTTTCAGTTCAGGGTTGGGTTTTGGGTTCTGGGTTGGGTTCACGTGTCACAAATGGAACGCAAAAACCCCGTTTTTATGTTTACAAACAAACCAAGATGGCAAGGCAAGAAGGAGAGCTTATTCCTGCCGTGTCTGGGGCTATTCTCGCAATGATGGACGATTCTAGTGATGAAGAGGAAGATATTATGTACCAGTACCATCTACTGCTGGCATCTTTGGCAGATATGATGAGATATTGTGTGAGGTATGAGGTAAAATGGTACCAAATTAAGCATGGCGATAGTTTACATCATATCACCCAGTCTGTGACTGTGAATGGTTGGTTGGCTTTGATATCACTGGTCGACATCAAAAATGGTTCTGAGTTCATTGTGTGTGGGTTGGAAAGCATTTTCGCTGCTGATTTCAAAAATGGCATTGCTTTTTCTCTAGCACGTATAGTTTTTGAAATATCAGCATTTTAAATTTTAATAGCTATTATAATTATATACGTATATATAATTATATAATTAATCGAAACAATCCCCCTACGTTAATATATATTACTCGTAATTAAATTATGGTGGTGCCTGCGGTTTTATTAGGACCTAATGTACATATCTGGCAAAAAATATACTTAAATTATGTCAAATATATCAAATGCATCTTGGAAATATAAAATATCATCAAGTAAATTGACTTATATATATATATATATATAATATATATATATATATATATATATATATATATATATATATATATATAATATATATATATATATATATATATATATATATATATATATATATATATATATATATATATATATATATATATATATATATTATATATATTATATATATATATCTGTATTTTGGAACACTACTTCGAGATTTTTTTGGAGAGAAAGATGCGCTAGTTCGAAGAACAGTCAGATCTAGACTGTTCTTCAGAAGAACAGTCAAGATCTCAAATTGGTCCACTCACTCTTATCATAAGTGTGAGACTCACAAAGTTGTTCCATGAGTGTGTCAACATCAAAGCAGTAACAGAGCTTGTGTTCCATCTTGAAGAAGCTTGAAAGTTCTTTATGTCTACGACGAAACGTGGTGATGAGAACTCCTTCTTGTAGCAAATTCCATTCCTTGAGACGAGATCCAAGGACTTCACTTTTCTCCTTGGGTAGATCTAGGTCCCTAGCAAGGTCATGTAGCATTTCCTGACTGATGAATTTGGGCTCTCTGTTGTCTGCCATTTCTTGAAAGTCTGTATCCATGGGATTATCCTCCTCGTTCGAATCTGATTCACTTATAGCACTTGCAATTGGAACATTTGGAACTGGGAGATCAGGACCATGTGGCACAGGCCTGATGGCAGAAGGTACGTCAGGATACCTGATTTTAGCTCGCGTTTTTACTAAATATCCTTTGATGTTAGTGAGGCAGAAGTAGCAGTCACTACTGTGATCCTTTTGTTCACGCCAAACCATTGGGATGCCGAATGTCATGCCTGATGGCCGTTTGCCACGCATCCATTCATTCAAGTGGTTCACACAGGGCTTGCATGCTACGTGAGGGGTCCACTTCTTATCTTGATCACCTATACGGCACTTGAAGTAATGCAGAAAGCTGCTTTAACATTCTTTGTAAGAGGTTTCTTCAGACTGTCAGGGGTAAAAATTCCACATATGTAACAAAAACTGTCCGATGCATTCACACAGTTACGGCGCTCCATCACAGCCCGGTACAAGGTACTATATACGGTAAAACAACTAAAATTAGGACTCCACTAAATCAAACACATCATATCTGCAAAGAAAAATAAAATGTTTAAACATGTGTTTGTACAATAGCTGTACGATCAGTAGGTAAAAATGTACTACACAGCCTGCTAACCCCTCGCCAATACGCAGCGCGCACACCCTCCCCTGCTCACTGCACAAACCACACTGACTCAAAAACACTGCACTGCCCTAAATAGGCTTGAGAAAAGAAAAGATTAAGAGTTTAAAATGAAAACATTGTTGAAACCTATTTCTGCTGATTTTACCCATATTTTTTCATGAATTGCGTCTGGTTCTCTAAAACTGGACGTGATAGAGTTAATTGAATATCAGATTTGAGTTTAGCAGGGTCGATTTACCTATAATCAGCTTCATTTAGTCCAGAACCATATCTTCGATTTTTTTTTGTCGACCAATAATATAACCAGTCTATAATCCCGATAAATACTTAAATTGTTCGTCAAGCGTACTCGAGTCTGACCCCCGGGACCCGGCGCCGGCGGCCCTCAGACCCATTGACCCACCGGGACACAGCCCTGTGTGCTTGTGGCCAATCCACCCCTGGGGTCATGCTCCTTCAGTTTCAATAGCTAGAAGAGGGGAGAAGGAGGGAGGAGACGCCAGGATGCCTCGTCTGGCTTGAGCAAGACGAGGCATACGGGCTCCGGGCATAAACTTCTCTCACAACCGTACCCATACTGTGCTACAGAGGGCCGGCTCGGCCGGGACTCAGACTGGCCTCAGACGCTCCGTCCCACCTGGACACAGCCCGGTGTGCCCTATGGCCAATTAATCCGCCCCTGGCCTCGGCCAAGGTGTCCTGCAGCCTCGCGATGTGGTCCCCCCATTTGTGTCACTCCAAACCACCAGATCGTCCAGGTACACCCGGACGCCAGGTAGGTCTGTCGTTAGGCGGTTCATCAACCTCTGGAAGGTCGCGGGGGCATTCCGCATCCCGAAGGGCAAGACGACAAACTCCCAGAGGCCAAATGGAGTGACGAAGGCTGAAATAGGTTGTGCACGCTTGGTCAATGACACCTCATAGTATCCCTGAAGAAGGTCGAGCTTGGTCACGTAACGTGCTGGGCCCACATCGTCGATGATGTCATCCATCCTGGGTAGAGGGAAGGCATCGGGTCGAGTGGTCTTATTTACTTTTCTGTAGTCGACGCAGAGGCAAAATTGCTCCCACCAGCCTTGGGAACAAGCACTACGGGGAGGCCCAGGGACTCATGCTGGGACGGATGAGGCCCTGCTGCTGTAGACGCTCTACCTCTTTCCTCAGAAATTCCTTTTTCTGAGCGCTGAGGCGGTAATTAAGGGGCTTGGCGAATGGGTGCAGCTCCTTGGACATCCGCATCATGGGGAAGCAATGGGCACGGCGAGGAACATCCCCGAAGAGACCCTGGTGGTCTTGCAGAAGATGCTTAATATCGCCTGCCTGGGCAGGGGACAGATGCCTTAATTTACTATCTAGATTATAAAAGACATCAGAATTGCACAACTTTGAACCAATGAATAGAGAAGGATCATTCTCACATTCTTCCTCAGTCCCATTAATGATCACCAGTATTACCTTTTGTATACCAACTGATTGGTTATGTGAATGTCACAGCATGTCACGTGAGAGGAATTTTTTCAATACATTTACATGAACAAGGCGCTTCTTCTTACGCCTCTCTGGGGTTCCAATTATGTAGTTTACATCATTAATCTTTTCCAACACTCGATAGGGGCCATTTTACTTGGACTGCAAAGAATACTTTGGTAGGGGTTTTTATTAAGCAAACTTCTACCAAGAATGAAAGGTGGAATTAGATAGACAAAGACAGAAACGTTTGACCAGGCAGGGTGCAAGCACAGAAGCACAGTTTTGAGAACAATATATGCTTTCTCATCCTTATCAACGACGCTCTCCTGGACACCGAGCGTCGTTGGTGTACGTTGATGACTCCACCATCGCCACGGCCATCAACAACACCCGCCTTCAGCACACCCTTGACGACTTCCTCACCTGGACCACCACTAACAACGTCACCACCAACCGCCAGAAATCAGTTGTCATGCAGTTTGATTTATTCACCACTCCCAACCCCGCACCAGCCTTCACACTGGGCGACTCCACCCTCGACCTGGTCCACTCCACCTAGGTCCTCGGCGTCACCATCGACGACAAGCTCACCTGGGACCGGCACACCAGCAGCGTTGTGAGTGCTGCCTCTTACAGGCGTCACATACTGCGGAGGCTGAAATCCCTTGGTGCTAAGGAACTAACACCTGGTCGCCTATCTGAAAGGTACGCATCTGTGCATTCTGAGACTTATCAAAGTGATCTTTCATTCGTTCTTGAGCTTCACCGAGGTTGGAGTGGGCAAGTCTAATGGCACTTTGCAGTTTATCATGAAAATTTGTAACATAAGCAACAACAGGGGTAATATTTTCCTCCCACAACCAAGATTCCTGCAAGACTTTCAGTGGTCCCCTAACCTCATGACCAAATATCAGCTGAAATGGGGTGAAACCCAGACTTTCTTGAACACTATCCCTAACAGAGAATTATAAGAGATCAATACCCTCGTCCCAGTCCTTTCCCGTCTCCAAACAAAAGACTTTAAGCATAGTCTTAAGAGTGTTATGGAACCTTTCAAGGGCTCGCTGACTTTGGGGGTGGAAAATACTGTACCTAACCTGTTGGACCCCCAGGGTACTCAGAACCTGCTGAAACATCCTAGAGGTGAAATTAGATCCCTGGTCTGACTGCACAACGGCAGGCAGTCCAAACTGAGTGAAGAACTTGATCAGGGCCCTGACAACATTTTTGGTATGGATGCTGCGGAGAGGAATGGCCTCCGGATAGCTGGTGGCCACATCCATTATGGTGTGCAAATACTGGTGTCCCCGTTTACTCTTAGGTAAGGGACCAACACAATCAATAATAACTTTACTGAAGGGTTCCTCCATGACAGGTATTGGTCTAAGAGGAGCGAGTTTAATTCCTGTGCCAGATTTACCAGTTGCTTGACAGACCGGACATGTACGAATATAAGAGCTAAACATCTTTTTTTAACATTGGCCAAAATAAGTGGGATATATTCTGGTAGGTCGAGCGTACCCCCAGGTGACCACCAGCCCCATCATGTGTTATTCCCAAAATATCCTGCCTTAGAGGCTTAGGAACGACAATCTGATGAACTATCTCCCAAGTGTGACTTGATGGAACGTTTAAGGGTCTGAACTTACGCATCAACACACCCGACTTGAGATAAAAACAATCTGAAACCTCATCAGCGCCAGCACCCTCAAGCTGATAATCAAAATAAACTTCCAGCTCAGGGGCATGAGACTGTTCATGAATGAATTTTTCCCTGGTTATGTGGGTGTCATCAACACTTAACAATTCCGGAACGACAATCTGAACTACTGGGTGGACGGGTAGCAGCGGCGTGGTAAAAAAAAATCCGCGAGTGTAAAATCCTCTGTCAGGGTATCAAACCCGCCATGAGGTTGGTCGACAAGGTCACGTGTAGGATTACAGTTCTTCTCAGTTACAGGTGCCTCTACAAAGGTTTTGCTCATGCTACGAGTGACAGCACATGCCGGGTATAGTTTCGGGTGGTTCTGCTCTAGTTCCTGAGTGTTATTTTCTAGCGTGGGTACAGCCGATACAATAGGGCTAGGAGTCACCTGGGCACCAGCAAGATCATGACCAATAAGAATAGAACCATTAGTCACCGGGAGGCTGTCTAACTACTACTACTACTAACTGCTGTGGTGACTTGACCCGAGACAAAACAACAATCAAGATACCCGGCGCACAGCGGATATCGGGCAGCTCCTGGTAAACCGGACACAGTTAGCCTACAGTCTCACCTGTATAGCAATCAAGGTTGGGAACAGCCTTCTTAAGAATGCACGAAAGGTCAGAGCCGGTGTCGCGCAAAATAATGACAGGGGTAGGGTGTAGGCACGAGTCCTTAACAGTGAGGCTTAACAGCTACTCTGCCTTCCGAGCAAAAAGGCTTGAAAGAGGGAGGCACATCAAGGGGACGACTCCAAGGTTGACAGGGCACCTAAACAAGCACATCACTCACCTGGGAATCTGACTTCACCCCCGGCTTTGAGAGAACGCTGGCGTGAAGAACAGTCCGGCCGTGGCTAGAGGAGCGGGATCTCCTGGGCCGCTTCTTACAAAAGTTAATATGATGTCCAGGGTTCTTGCAATAACTGCAGATGCCGGTCCTCCTCTCTCCAGGGTTTCTTGGCTCTCCTCTCCTCATCAGCGCACTCACCAACAGTCGCTGAGTCCCCAGTGGAAGTAGAACTGATAAGCTGGTTGGAAAACGACCGGTTCCAGGGCTGATTTCTGCGAAATGAGTCAATGTTAGTTAACGATAAATGATCGGCCGCAGGCCCTGCCTCCGCCAAGAAACGCAGCTCTCGCTCATCCAAGTGGGCCCTCACCTTAGGGGGAAGACAGGACTAAACCTCCTCCATGACAATAAGCTCTAAGAGCTTAATATCGTAAACACAAGAGTCCAGCGAGCTTTCTACCCAACGCTGGCAGAGCAGTTCCTTTTGCCGAAAAAACTCCACATAGGTTTGGCTGGAATTTTTTTGGTAACGGCGGAACTGCTGCCGATACGCCTTAGGAACCTTCCTGTTAGCGTTTAGGACCGCCTTTCTAACCCGATCATAATCAAAAGATAGAGTGTCGTCAAGACTAGTAAAAACCTTATGCCCCCTTCCCACAAAAGAGCTTTGGGCTACTAATACCCACTTATCTTTAGGCCAACTATGAAGGGTAGCTGTTCTCTCAAAGTAATTGATGAACTCCTCAGGTTCTTCCTCACTAAACTTAGGGAAAAACTGCATGGCTATTCCTATCTTAAAGCTGGGCTCGTGCTCACCAGACAGGTATTCATAAAGCTTCTTAGCAACTCCTAGCAACTCCTAAGTTTAAGAGTTCCTTGGAGTTAGCTCGGGTGTTGCTGTGAGTTGCTAGGTAGGAGTTGCTATGAGATGCTATGACTCATAGCATCTCATACAGAAGACTGCACAGAGCCTTGGCTGAGTCTGAGGTGTTCATTCTGGGCCTTCAGTAACTCCACTTGGAGCCTACGGTCCTCCAACTCTAACTTTTTGAGCGCAAGCAAGTCCTGAAGGTGACCCAGAACAGCCAGTTGCTCGGCGCTGAACACCTCCTCCTTAACCAAATGATTGAGCACAAGGCGTCTCACCTCTTCTTTCCGTTGCCCATATCTAACATTTAAGTCATAGTGTGACGCCAGCTGTAACCACTGAGCCTAGGTTAAGCTAGACAAAACTGTCACCTAAGGCTGCTTGACAAGATCCTCCAGGACAAACATACTGACAATGGATTAACGCAGCAGAAGATAAGCTAGCTAGCTAAGAGAGGTAAAATATCACAATACACTCACCACACTATTCAAGAGGCCCTGAGACCACAGCTGTGGGGCCGGGGTGACACACAGGCCGAGCAGGGTACTACACGGTGGGTAGTCACACTGAGTAAAAGGCACATTATAAATAGCCAAGCAGAAATGTTTGTCTAAAATCTCGGACGTGTGGTGACTGCAGACTGGACACATGAATTACAAAACAAGATGATAAGGATTACATGACTATGCGTAAATCGTAAATAGTTAGAAAATGCAAAGAGTTTGTTAGTGAGTCGTTAGTGCACATATTTAGGAAATCGGTTGAGATAGGCGATGTGATATTATTGTGGAATAAAGGAAATGTAATCCCCATATTTAAGAAGGGAGACAGAGGACTAAAGTCAAATTATCGACCCGTTAGTCTAACGTCAATGGTAGGTAAATTATTGGAATCTATTATTGCAAAAAACATTAGAGAGCATTTAGAAAAACATAGTTTGATCAATGATTCACAGCATGGATTCACCAAGGGTAGGTCATGTCTCACCAATTTATTGAGTTTTTATAGGAAAGTTTATGCGACGGCAGATAATGATAAGGATTATGATATAGTATACCTGGACTTTAGTAAGGCATTCGCCAAAGTACCACACGAGCGACTCTTAACCCACTCACGCACGAAAAGTTTAATAAGTTTTTCCGTCCACTGCGACATCCGTCTTATGCTCCCCAAGGGGCCCCGCGAAATGGCCTGACTGTGCGGCGAATTATTTGTTTATGTTATCAATTTCACCAACGTGTATTCTTTTTTCCTGGCATTATTATATATCATTGGTTTTGCAAGAGATTATTCTGCCTTATGAAAGAAAAAAATAACAAGAAATGCAAATAAATAGCGGAATTTACCGACTCCGAAAAAATATTGAGTAAAGAGAAATAAGAAATACTTACGTTCACCACTTCGTAGCTCGAAACTTCCTGAGTCAACTTTTTATGGTTTATATGTCAATAAAAGCGGATTTTTATGAGGATTCCAATGCTACCATTATAATTTTCATATGGCCAATATGGCCAGCTCGGGACACGTTTTAAAGGGACGACAATTCGCGCTCACAGGCTGCTTGCTTAGTGGAAACTGAGACACAAACCCTTATCATTTCATATCCACTCACACGAGAGAGTTGACAATTAATTTATTTTATAGGTCTAGCTTGGATCTTTGACGCCAGAAAATTTTGACGCAATTCTGATAAATACTTTATTTTTGGCGATTTTTTAACTGTTTTTTTGACGCAATTCGCGTCAAAAGCTCAGATTGCAGACGGGCCAGTTTTGACGCGATAGCGTCACCGTGCGTGAAAGGGTTAAATAAGGTTAAGGCTCATGGAATAGATGGGAAGGTTCTTCGTTGGATCAGAGCTTGGCTAAGTGATAGGCAACAAAGGGTTACAATTAATGGTTCTAAATCTGAATGGGGACTGGTGACAAGTGGAGTTCCACAAGGGTCTGTTTTGAGTCCATTACTATTTTTTATTTACATCAACGACTTGGATAGTGGGATTAGCAGTGATATCAGCAAGTTTGCTGATGATACTAAGGTAGGTAGGATTATTGGATCACAGTCTGATGTAAACATATTGCAGGGAGACTTAGATAAACTTAATGAGTGGGTAGTCAGATGGCAGATGGAATATAATATTGATAAGTGCAGCGTTATGAATGTTGGAAGAAAAAACCCTGGTAATAGATACACCATACGCAATGTAACGCTGAAAAGATCAGAAGGTGAAAAAGATCTTGGAGTGAGGGTGAGGCCAGACCTCCGACCTAGGAAACAATGTAATGAGGCCAGAAATAGAGCTAATAGAGTGTTAGGATTAATTACCAGAAGTGTTAAAAGTAGAAGTGCGGAAGTTATTCTAAAGCTTTATCTGGCTCTAGTCAGACCTCACCTAGACTATGCAGTTCAGTTTTGGTCTCCATATTACAGGATGGATATAGCCTTGTTAGAATCAGTGCAGAGAAGGATGACCAAAATTATTCAAGGGATGCGTAACTTTAATTATGAGAAGAGATTGAAGCTATTAAAGTTACACTCACTCGAGAGACACAGAGCAAGGGGCGGTCTGATAGAAGTTTTTAAGTGGATAAAGGGATTTAATAAAGGAGAGGTAGGAAAATTTCTTACGGCTGTTAGCTAGGGTAGAACAAGAAATAACGGATTCAAGCTGGAAAAGCGTAGATAAAAAAAAAAGGGAAAACTGGTTCACAAAGAGGGTGGTAAATGATTGGAATGGACTCAGTAGACAGGTAGTTAGTGCGGAGTCATTAGGGAGCCTTAGGCCGCTGGCACACGAGCGATTTTGTGGTCGCCACGCCGTGACGACACAAGACGCTGTTACACGCGCTTTGTATCTCGGACTGAGGGACGCCACAGAGTGGCCCGTGTGTAAGGTTAGCCGCGGCAGAGAGACGCCACTACACGCTTCCTCAGTTTCAGCATGGAGTCTGAGGAGGAAGCTACTCTACTACTTTTGCTTCTGCGACTTCGTCGTCGTCGTCGTCAAAGACAAAGATCCATGTTCCATCTCCTTGTAGTCCGGTACGAAAATGTTACACATCTCCTCCCATGCCTTCCCTTTTGATAACCTGTTGCTATACTCATTACTACTTGTGTCCCAAATCGCTGGTCGGTCCTCTACTTCAATTATGAAGCGATCTATATCCAGAAATGCCATGGTTAAAGAAAAAAAGAAGAAAAAAAATCTGACCTCACACACCAGCGTCTGGTGAATGACTGATGGTCGCAGTCTCACAGATTTGCCCGCCACCGACCGACCACACAAGTGCCCCGTGTGAAAGGATCCAAGCCACAAAGCTACGCCACGCGTGGCGGGGATCCGCGTCTCCTCGCCACGGTCGCGCGCCACAGCCGCTCGTGTGAAAGGGTTCGCGTCAAAACAATGGAAACCTATGGAAAACCACATCCCCGCGACTGCGTGGCGCCACTAAGTTGAACCACAGAGTGGCCCGTGTGTCCGGGGCCTTAAAAGGGGGCTGGATAGGTTCATGGATGGGGATGAAATGTGGATGTAGGTAGTGTTAGGTAACAGGAACTACCACGTGTAGGCCTCACGGCCTCTTGTAGCTTCCTTATTTTCTTATGTTCTTATGTTCTCTTGCTAAAGCAGCTTCTAAGAAGTTAGGTGTCCTATGGCGTCTGTGTCCTTTTTTTTTCTCTCTCCCAGTTGCTTGCTCTATATAGGGGCCTTATCCGCCCATGTATGGAGTATGCCTCTCATGTTTGGGGAGGATCCACTCATACAGCTCTCCTAAACAGGGTTGAGTCAAAAGCTGTTCGTCACATCAACTCCCATCCTCTGACTGACTGTTTTCAATCTTTAAATCACCGCCGCAATGTTGCTTCTCTTGCTATCTTCTACCGTTATTTTCATGATCACTGTTCTTCTGAACTTGCTAACTGCATGCCTACCCCCCTCCCGCGGCCTCGCTGCACAAGATTTTCTACTCATTCTCATCCCTATTCTGTCCATCTTCCTAATGCAAGAGTTAATCAGTATCTTTATTATTTCATCCCTTTCACTGGTAAATTCTGGAATTCTCTTCCTGTTTCTATTTTTCCACCTTCTACGACTTAAATCTTTTCAAGAGAAGAGTAACAAGACACCTCCTGAACTAAGTCTAATTAAATTAAACCACACCCCTTTCTTTATTCTCTAACTGTCTTCTTTTTAGGGACTGGCAATTAAGCGGGCTTTGTGTTACCACTTTTTTTTGTGCCCTTGGTCAGTCCTTTGTGATGTAAAAAAAAAAAAAAAAAAAAAAACCGCTGCTTTAGACTGTAGTGACCCCAATGTTGGGTTTCACGCCAGCTGCTTAATTACCCTAAAGATCACGCCACGCCAGATGTGCGGGTGACCTGACTTGGGTGACCTAAATTCCCCGCACCTCCTGCCCAGGGAGCGGAAGCCGGTCAGTCTTCCACCTACCATCACAGAGAGCTAACACACTCCGCTCTGTGATTCTCGTGCGTCCGTCTCCGCTGGAACATATACATAGCTATTCTCGCCTTAATAAGCTTGTGTGCGAACTTAGTGTTTGGTTTATCCCGTGTCTAGCTAAAGAACTACTACAAGACTATCGATCCGTATGCAGCGGCGCCAATTTAGTGGGATTTTGGCAGTCAGTAATTTAATTGAATATCCAATGTTTGTGTATACTTTTGTGGCGATATTAAGCTGCAGTATTTCTATTCATGAGCAAGAACCAAAGCAGTCCTTCCAAAGTTTAATATTCACATAAACCCATTAAAAACTTTGATAATTTATAATATCGCCCGCCAGAAACCAACTAAATTGACAACAACAACGGCAGGGCGCCAAGAATGTATGTGAAAGCCCTGAATATCATATTGCATTTCAAAATGTTATTTACATCAAATAAATTGAATTAGGATTTACAAATATTTCTCAGATCAGACCCTTCTGTCTACGGTACAGATTTCTACAGAATTTTTGCTCGAGCTTCTCATATTTATATAAATTTTGTGTGGCAACACTGAGCCAGCCAGCAACCTGCAGGCTGCAGGGCCAAGAAGCCATTCTCTAAAATGTCTTTTCTCTGGCGTTAAAAAGTGATCACCAGGCGTGGCTGTGGACTGCTACATTTTTAGGTAATATAGCTTGATTATCAGTTTGTGGTGGTTTATTTAGGTGTAGCGTTGATGAGGAAGGGTTAATGGTGGTGTGAGGAGGCTGGGGGTCTCCTAACCTAACCACAAAGTAACCTAACCTAACCTAACCTAACCACAAAGTATATCTGACCTAACCTAACCTAACCTAACCTAACCACAAAGTATACCTAACCTAACCTAACCTAGTTGGTTAGGTGTGGATAGTTGACTGAAAGATATGTGTTTTGCTATTAATTTGCATGTAAATGAGGAGTTTCATGTTGTGTAGTTTTTGGGGTCCTACTAAATCGTCACTACGTCCTTAGCGTCCACTACGTCTAAAACCCTAAATTGTCACTGTTAATGTTTCCTATTTAAACACATCCCATCCCCTTCAACAGCTTTTTTATTTTTTTCGCTTTTCGTCCCAAACCCGCTCGGCTCACAACGAGAAGCCCCCGGTTGATCCCGGGCGAGCGAAGTAGATGGGTGGCTTTCTAACCCGAGCCCCTCCACCCAGCAGTGATGGGTCCCGGGTGGGTTTGGGACCCCTCGATCCGATCCCGGGGTGGCTTCGGCCAACACTAACAAAGGGCTCAGCGGTGATCACTACCTCTGGGGATTATCCTCCAAAAACAACAAAAACAAACAACCCCAACGATCAGGGGTCTAACAGTAAAGTCGCACCTGCAATAAATCGCCACCGCCAATATTACGAATTAGCTTACTACTGATTTTTATTGCCACTGAAGATGATCACAGTATTTTTTATTATCATACTGTAAAATCTACCCTTTTCAGGCTTTTTTTATGCTTTGTATCGCGAGTATATACGGTTTTCAAATTCACAGGCGTTTTTATTTGGGGCGACGACGCGAGCGGGGAGACTCAGTAAATAAACACTGGGGTGGCGACTTTATTGTTGGTGGCCACTCTGGTGATATTTTTGTCATTTGTTCATTTATAGCCTAAAACAGACCAGATGAAGAAAACAAAATGCCACAGAATCCCAAAAAAAAGCCCCTTCTAACTTTCTGAATCATTTCATGTAGAGAATGTAAGTATTAACGCCACCACACGTCCTGTAAACAGAAAAAAAGTTGTCCTGGCGACTGTATTCTGTTATCCGGTTGTGAGCAAAATCCAAAACATTTTATATGTCCCTTTACTCTTTATTTTGTGCAAGATTTTAGGAAAATCACAGATATGCTGTAAAGCGATGGGGATGTTTTTTAAATAGGAAATCCATAACAGTGATCAATTTAGGGTTTGTAGACGCCAGTCTCCTAGTACTGTAGGCATCAGTAAAAGTACATCTGGGAGGGGAAACAAATGTGGCAGACAAATACAATAATTGTTTTTCCCCTGTACTTTTTATTGGGGATGTCTACATCAAATAATATATATCTTAATATATATATATAATATGTTAATATAGATAATAATATATATATATCTATATATATATATGAGCATTCTTTATATACGTATATATAAGAATTAAAAATATATATATATATATATATATATATTTTTATATATATATTTTTTATATATATATATATATATATATATATCAATAACAGTTTCAGGAGCTGAATGGCAACAGCACTACCGTAGATAACAGTGAAGTCGCCAGTTCTAAGTTTCTTTGTTATTTACAGCCGTGTGGTGGCGTTAATAGTTACATTTCTACATCCATGATTTCAGGACAGTTAGAAGGGTCTATCTGGAAAGTCTGTGTCATTTTGTGTCTTCATCTGTGTCATATTAGGGCTATAAATGAACAAATTACAAAAATAAAACCGAGTGGCGACCTCACTATACCTACTACAGTAAAGTCGCCAGCTAGTATTTTAACCCAACAGTTGAGTCGCCACTCTGGAGAATTCAGGTAAATTAGAGGTAAAGTAAAACAAGTCTCTATATATATTACCTGCGGAAGATGCTTGGATATATAAAAATTCCTCTGCCAACGTGAAATAAATTCCTTTCAAGTTTGAAAGATCTGGCAAGTCGTCGCCCTGTCGCCCGAAAACTATTGTTTACTGTCTGTCATCCGCGAAGAAAAACGTGAGAAGCAAAATGCGCAACAGTTATATTTGCAGATACAAAGCATAAAACAACGCTGAAACAGGGTAGATTATACAGTCATGATATAAACTACTGTGTAACATCTTCAGTGGCACATAAAAATCAGTAGTAATGCTATAATTCGTAATATTTGGCGCCTGGCGACTTCACTGTAGGTGGCGACTTCACTGTTATCTACGGTAGTGGCTGTGAGGCTTGTCTCGGTAGCTTGGGCAGCATGAGAACAAGCTGAGTTTACCAAGGTCTATGGGATCAATGATAAGATAAATTGTGTGGAATGTATGCCAGAGACAATTACCTCAGTTATGATGTTGCTGCATTTATTTTAATTAAACATTCCTTCTGAGTCTACGTTATCCACAAAACTTTATATTTAATTTTCATAATGTATATACTAGCCATGGGTTATCCCATTTTGGTTTGGCTGGTTAAAGCATGTGCATGATATTTATATTCCCAGCCGTTATGAGTTAGCTTTGACTATGCTGCAAAGATGCTTCGAGAATATAATTTCTCTAGAGGCCTCTTCCATTTGTGCCCAAGCTGCATGAACCAGTTCTTTCAGTTCAGGGTTGGGTTCTGGGTTCAGGGTTGGGTTCGCGTGTCACAAATGGAACGCAAAAACCCCGTTTTTTTTTTTTTACAAACTACCCCAGCTGGCGAGGCAATTTAAGAGAGAGAGAGAAGATAAAGAGAGGGGAGGTATAAAGGAGAGAGAGATAACGAGAGTAAGAGAGAGAGAGATAAGAGAGAGAGAGATAACGAGAGAGAGAGAAAGAGAAGGAGAGATAACGAGAGTCAGAGAAGAGGAAACAAGAGAGTACAAAGATAACGAAGGAAGAAAAAGATAACGAGAGAGGGTAACGAGATATAACTCAGCTAGCTGCTATGTGAAGGGATCATATCAAGTTTAAGATCGCGGAACGCATGGCCACCACCGCCATGTAAAGCCTCTTTTTATGCCGTCTGACATCCTCTCCGACTCGTGCATGCGGAAAACCCTTCAACTAAGAGAAATAGGGCCCAAGGCGACATTGTTTGTTATGAACTTGAAAACTCTACCCCAAACTCCCACCTCTCAATGTGAGAGAGAAGTTCACGGGGTTTTTTCTGAGTCACTACGCGCTTTGGCCTCGGGCCCAGGTTTTCGTGCGCAAATGGAACGCCTGAACTTTTGGGTTTTCCCTGAACTGGTTCTTTAAATGTCGCAAATGGAGATGCCTTAGTTTTCCGTTGGGGTTATGTGTGCATGCATTGGTAGTTGGGGCCAAAGCGTCATTGTATATCTTACCGACAACTGTTTCATGTATATGTGTGTCGTAGTCCTTTCGGTTACGCCATCATGTGATGATATCCTCAAGGGCACGATGGTACCATGTCTGCAGTTATCGCAAGCTCATCAGCACCCTCCACGGGCGGGTTCCTGGCAAAGACAAAGACATCAAATTTGTGGTGTATCCCATGCGCCGCGGGCCCCATGCGCGCCTACGGCAATATAAGTAAGTACCGTATTTGCCGGCATAAGACGCACTTTTTTCCCTCAAAAGGATGCAAGTTCCACCCTGCTCTAATGCGGCCTATTAGCGCATAGGTCGGTGCAGAGATGCGACAGCCATGGTATATTACTAAGGTCTGGAGATTCTTGTTGAGCATATTCACTTAGCACAATTTGTAGCTGTGTTTCACAGTAATGCATAAAACTAAGAAAAGGTTGGAGTTTTAAGAGAAAATAAGAGCTGGGGCAACAAGATAGCGAGTTTGCTGCCAAGACGGCCGTGTCAGATGTAAAAATTATCCACCCCCTCTTTCGCTCCCTTGTAAAATGTCTGATAAACGCCTCGGCGACGCCCTCCGCGCAACCACCATGGGGCTTACCCTCAGACTCCTCCCGACCCATGGGAAAGCCAACATCCCGCATATTAATGTCGCCTTTTAACCGCATATTCGACTCGGGCCCAAATTTGCCACAGTTTGAAATGAAATAGAAGGGAGGCAGAAAATAAGTGTTGGAATTTTCGCTGGAATGAGTATGTTGATAATGGAATGTGAAACAAAACGTGTTTAAAATTTTATTTGAAAGGGGTGTGTCGGTGAAGGGAGGTGGAGTACTTGGGGAGTCTGTCTATACACACAAGGATGGAGAAAGGGGCCTCGTGCTTGTAGTTAATTTGACAGCGAGTCATTGTACAACGTGGGGAAGGGGGCGCGGCGTGTGTGTTTTCCCGTGTGTCCTTTGGCTGCTTGAATTACCTGGCTGGTTGTTTTCATTTGTGTCGGCGAGGACAAAGGGCAGGTCAATCCCGGTCCCAGACAGGGGGGGTGGGCCTAAGCCGATGCAAGGGGTGTATGTGGGGTGTGTGGTTAGGGGCCGCTCAGAGTAGCAGGTGGGATAGGAGACAGCAAGTAGGCCTTTGTTCCCCCTCGCCCCCTTCAATCCTCACCCCTTTTAACCTCTGGGGATAAGGAAACTGTATGAAAGAGGCTAGTAAAAAGGCTGCAATGATACTGAAAGACGGGACAAAAGTCTTCCACAGGGTTTACACAAGCAAGACCCTCACGGCGCCACACGTCCGCTCAAGCCGAATCACCCCATACATCCACATGGTGAAATTGGGACGGCCGTCCTCATCACATCGTTAGAATGTTTTACATTCAAACAAATAGACTTGTTACAAAACGGTGCCCCGGGCCGTCACGGCTCCAATACTTTCACCGTCCCTGGCACGTAGGGTTTCCCGGGGAAAGAATATTTAACGTAATGAGACTGTGCCGTGCTGATATTCGTTTCCCAAGGCTTATGTACCCAAAACAATGTCTTTTAGAGTTCAACCCCTCTTCTTCATCCGAAATAAGTGCTATTAATGCAATTTCTCAAGCATAGCCTCTGAGGCCAATTCTGCTTAGAGGTGAGCAGAACTGCCAAAAATGACGGAACCGTGACGAATAGTGTGAATACAAGGCACGCTGACGGAACCTGCCTTTGTTTTCAAGTGTGAATCACCTTCACCTGTACCTCCTGAAGAAGGTATAAAGATCACCCTCGCGACTGTGATAGATTCATATGTAAAGCAGTGCAAATATCGTCGATCCCGACACGTGACTCACAATACAAAAATCCACAAGGTAGAGATGGTATCTTTACAGTGTTATCTAAATATCTTCGCGTAAAATTTTTTTTTTGGACCCAACCAATTTCGAGCCGCTTAACCCTCCTGAATAGTTTTTGAGGTGTTTTGATTTGTTCGCCCCGGAACAGCTGTAGGGAGGGGCGACAGGCCCATACTTAGAGATTTAGGATTCGTCCTAGGATTTCGTCCTAACCGCGTCCTAAGGTTGAGAAAGTCAAAGACGCGTCCTAAGACGGGGGCTTAGGACGAAGCGCTGAGCGCTACTTTAGCAAGGTCCAATTTGGATTTCATAAAATTCATACTTAAAGCATCAGAAGGTATAAAATTCAAAAACACAAGATTAATATTTCTATGAAAATTTGGGCTGAAGCCCTACCAACGAATTGAATTCATCTATAAGGATAATTGTACCAGATATGCAACGTTCCGTTAAAAAGACACAAACATTGACATGTCTTCGCTCTATCGACGAGAAAGATAATATTTTTCAGGACAAGACTTTCATCCTTGGCCAGCTCTTTCAAGAAAGGGAAAAATGTCCTATGTCCTGCGAGGGGAATTTTCCATGCCGAGATGATCGGCGAAGAGCAAGGCAGATGCCTGACAGGCCATCGCCAACCACATGAATCCCCGCGCCGCCTTCCATACGAGAGATACGTCAAGGGAAACTACCGTTATAATGGACAAGGACTTCGCGGTCGTTTTCAAAGACACAGACTATTTTTTCCTGGCCCTACAATAGTGCTTTTTCTAAGGAGATAGGTTATAAGGGACGAGAGTTTCGCGGTCGTTTTCAGACCCGCTATTTTTTCTTGGCCTACAAGGTGCTTGTTCTAATAAAGGGTTTATTTTGCGCAAACCCAAAAAAAAGATTAAAAAATGTATACTTTGTGGTTAAGGTTAGTTTAGATTTTCATTAAAACCTATATGGTTAGGTTAGGTTTCATTAAAACCCTTACAGTTGGGTTAGGTTTCATTAAAACCTATAAGGTTAGGTTAAGTTTCATTTTTTTTCATTATTTTTTTTGCTCAAAATAAAACTATCTCATTAGAGCAAGCACCTATTGTAGGCCAAGAAAAAATAGTCGGTGTCTCTGTAAACACCCGCGAAACTCTCGTCCATTATTACCGGAGATAGTTTTTTTTGCGCAAACCAGTTTAAAAAAAAAAAAAAAATCATCACCGAATTTTATGGTACCATTTCCATTAAAAACACTATCTCATCAAAAAAGCACTAAAACTTGGCCGGGAAAGATTTGTCAGAGTCTTATAGGTTTTAAGGGAACCTATAATGTTAGGTCAGATATACTTTGTGGTTAAGGTTAGGGGTAAATCCTTAAGAACAAAGGTTTCCACCCTCATCTTCTTCTTATAGCCAACAAGCTTGGGGACATGGTGGGAAACCGGGGTTTTTGGGTGGGGGAGCACACACATAAGGGAAATATGGCCCCCCACAAAAAATCCTAAACTAGGGATATTCCCTAGTTCATAAAACTTTATCGGGGAAATATTACCCCGTTTAAGTCTATGTACTAGGGAAATTTCCCTATTTATGGATTTTTTGGGGGGAGCCATATTTCCCTTGAGTGTGCTCCTTTTGTGGGGGAGCACCATATAAGGGAAATATTTCCCCGATAAAGTCCATAAACTAGGGAAATTTCCTAGTTAAGGATTTTTTTGTGGGGGCCATATTTCCCTTATGTGTGTGCTCCCCCACCCAAAAAACCCCGGTTTCCACCATTCCCCAAACTTGTTGGCCATAAGAAGAAGATAGGAGATTGAGCCTTTATTCTAAAGATGACAAACTCTACAGACTAACCTAGCACCCCTCTTCGAGCCCCTTGTGCTGTGCACTACCTAACCTAACCTAACCTAACCTGACCTTTCCTAACCTTAACCTAAAGGCCGTGTCACACGGACAAATTTTTTTTCCCGGGATCTTTTGGTATTTTGCTACCAAAAGATGCCCGTAGTGTGGCAAAAATTATGGGGCTTCGTCACACGGCGTTTCGGCTACGAGCATCTTCTACTGGCATCTTCCGGGACCCGCAACCAAAACTAAATAATATAACATTATGGATCGCCGAAATTTCATAAACGGCCATTTAGGCAAAGTAAGGATCGGCACTCCTTAAAATATAAACAGATGTCTTAAAGACAATAAGTATAATACTAGAGCAACATTTTGTCAGCTTAGCGTGGAGACCTTTTTTTAAAGTTTTTCCGGTTTTGTTTTGGTTTCATTAAAAACCTAAAAGGTTTTGGTTAGGTTTCATTAAAACTATAAGACCCTGACTAATTTCCCGGCCCCAAATTTAATGCTTTTTCTGATGGAGATACAGTGTTTTAATGGAAACGGTAACCCTAAAATTCGGTGATGATTTTTTTTTTTTTTTAAACTTTGGGTTTGCCAAAAAAACTATCTCCATTAGAAAATGCACCTATTGAAGACCCGAAAAATAGTCGGGGTCTTTTGAAAACGACCGCAAGTCATCGTCCATTTATTACCAATTGCTGAGTTAGGTTAAGTTTAGTTTAGGTTAGGTTAGATTTAGGTTTATGTTAAGGTTTGGTTTAGGTTGTTAAGCTTAGAGGGAGATTTGGGATTAGGTTATGTTTGGGGTTTTTTAGGTTAAAAAAAACTAATTTGATTGGTGCGCGAATGTCCGGGTGGTTGGCACCGCCAACTCCTGCGGAATATTTAAAGTTTGGGTTAGGTCCTCCTCGAGCCTGACAAATTTTAACCTGTTTTATAGTGTAGATTTCTTCATTTTGGGGTCTTTTAAACCCATTTCCCATGGCGCAATTTAATAATAATGCTGATACATAATACTACCTAGAATCTAGTTCTTTCAACCAAAAAATGTTAAGTTAGGTTAGAGTGGGGTTTGGTATATTAAAAGATGATATCAAGAACAAATAAGAAATTATCAAGACTACGGCAGTGGGAAGGGAAAAAGTTTATATGGATATTGTTCCATGGCTTAATAAAACACGACTTATTCAATTTTTTATTTTAATTTATTTATAGTGAGCCTACTCTAATCGCTTTTTTATTCTCAAACATGATACCATTCTTCATCAACAGTTTGGTGGGGATGCACTTCAATCTGTATCACGATACATGATATCAAGGCAGGAGGAACATGACTACCCTCAAAGAGTGAATAATAACACACTCGTAACTTGTCATGCCTGATCGCCGTATTTTTTTTCAGTGTTGCTTATATTACATCTCCCACTATCTGTCCATATAAAAATCCCTTCTCGGTCCAAGCGTAATCGCTTGATTAGTTTGTATCAAAAAGTTCGTCCCTAAAATCTCTCCTGTCACGAAAAGTTCTCAGGAGTGGGTTGGAGCACTCCATGTTTTCGTCCCTTTGGACGATCTTTGCCCCCCGCCCTGCTCGCTAGGACCCTCACACCCTGTCCTAGCCAAACTCGAAATTAGGACGAGTCTTAGCGATTTAGGATGCGCCGAAATTTTTAGGACCCGGCCGCCCCTATTTAAGTCGAGCGAGTCTAAGACGAATCCTAAATCTCTGTAAGTTTTGGGCCCAGGCGAAGAAATGGTGTGTTGTTAGACGGCTCAAGTACCGGCCGCGAGAGGTTAGGCCCGCAGTGATTCCCAACCTTTGCACCTTGAGGAACCCCTGTAATAATTTTTTCATATTCCAAGGAACCCCTATAATAATTTTAATATACTAATTATATATATAAACATATATATAATTTTTATTAAAATTATTTTTTAAGAAAACTCTTGAGGGAATATAATTCATATGAAATCTACAATTCATCACATGTCACGAGAGTTCACACTAATTTAAGTCAATAATGTTATGAAATTACCTTCATGTGACACTTGGGCTTTTTCTCTTTGCGTATCTGTGAAATTCTTGGGCCCAATTTTTGACAGACACACACGCAGTTCTTCCCCCGACAGACAGAAGACGATTTCTTGATTTGCTTTTAATGACGGTCAGGCATGAGAAAGCTTGTTCTCACAGGTAAGAAGTTGAAAACTGGAGTAAAACATCCAATTTCTTTTACTGAGGACAGGTACCTTGCTTTGCTGAATCCAAAACTTGTCAAGTGATACTTCATTAAATTTCATTTTCAAGGTTCGATCGCACTGTAGTTCACTCAGTTCTTCCTCTTCTTGCAGACTAAGTAGGTTTTCTGTACTTGGTGAGAACTCAGTGAAGGGGTTTCTCACCCAGTCATACCTATCTGATGACAAGGAGGGGAAGTACTTATGAAGTTTTTCTGACAGTGATCCCAAATGACTTGTAATTAATGGAATGACTTTTTCATATTCAGTTTGAGTTTGAACTTGAAGTAGGAGTGGAAACATTTCGATGTTTCCTCTTGAAAGGTGCTTTTTCCAAACAGCTAGTTTATTCTTAAATGCAAAAAGTTTGTCTGTGGAAGTCAGAATGTTTTCCTTCGCACCCTGCATGCTGGTGTTCAAGTTATTTAAATGCTGATAAATATCTGCTCAATATGCTAGTTTCATTTGCCAGTTTGTAGATTCAAGACATTCACAGAAACTGGATTTATTATTCTCTTTGAAGAAAAGCAGCAGTTCCTGTCGCAGCTCGAATACCCTTGTCAAAACTTTACCTCTCGAAAGCCATCGAGCCTCTGTGTGCTGGAGAAGCGTCACGTTATCTTTTTGCATGTTTTCACACAACCTTGCAAATATGCGAGACTTCAGAGGGCGCTGCTTTATAAAGTTAACCATGTTCACAGTTATATCAAGGACTTGTTTTAAATCATCCCCAATAGTTTTTGAAACCAGAAATTCTCGGAGAAAGCAGGGAGTTGTTATGACTTCAGGGTTTTTTTCTTTCACGCGTGATACAAACAAAGCCTTGTACTGAGCCAATCATTGAGGGAGCACCATCAGTGCAGATTCCAACGCATCGGTTCCATGACAAACCACAAGATTCCAGGTAAGAAGACAAGATGTTGAAAATGTCGTGGCCTTTGGTAGTTTCTGGCAGTTCTTTACAGCAAAAATAATTTTCCATTATTTCACCTTCATTTTCAAATCGTACAATTGCCAGCAGCTGAGCTTTACCAGTTATATCAGTTGTCTCATCTACTTGGAGAGCAAAGTTGTTATTTTGCAGTATTTCAGACAAAATACCAGATATATTGTTGGACAGGTCATCCACACGCCTACTAATTGTATTATCAGAAACAGGAACCTTGTTTAATTCACTTTCAGCTTCCTCACCTAGCATTGTTCTCACAATTATTTTGCAAGCAGGCATTATTAGGCTTTCTGCAATAGTGTGACTTTTCATTTTCTTGGCAACTAGCTCAGCCACTAAATAGCTTGCTTCTTGGGCCTTATCACTGATGGTTACCTTCTTTTCAAAAACTTTTCTTTGTTTCTGCTGTGAATCCAAGAGTCTTCGAAAATAATCCACGGTTTTATTTTACAAGTGGCTGTGATTAGTAGTTAAGTGTCGCTTTAGCTTGGCTGGGGCCATAGCTGTGTTAGCGAGCTTTTTCTCACAAACAATGCACAAAGGAAGTGGACAGTTTTCTTCTCCAGTCCATGTAAAGCCAATGACCAGATAACTGTCATTGTAAAGGCAATTTTTTTTGACATCACTCACTTTTCCTTTACTCGTACTTGGCTGTGGTATTTGTGATTCTTCGTCACTGTCCTCCTCTCCACTAACATGCTTTCTTTTCAAATATTTGAACATGCTTGAGTCTTCAAAATCCGTATCAAACTAATATTAACTGGTGAGATTAATTAACACAACGTTTCACTCGGTTGTGCTGCTCAAAACTGACTGAAGGAAGATGTGTGAACGGCTGGGCTGGGGCTCGTGACACGTATGATACTCGTACGGGGTTGCGTCACCCTCCTACCCAACCCCTGTGTCGCCAAACTTGCGGAGTAGGAATGAAGGGCGTATCCCGCACCGGCAATAACACTAATTTTTTCTTAATTTTATGCATATTATTTGCTCTCATTACTATATACATTGTACTGACTGACACGTACGAGTATGTTGGTGTCTGTAAAATGTTTGTGACGTGTTGTTGAGTATGAATTATGAATTATGAATTAAGATCACTGTCATTTTGTAATAGCGCATAATTATTTTACGGTTTCTCGCGGAACCCCTGGTGATGGTCGGCGGAACCCCAGGGTTCCGCGGAACCCCGGTTGGGAATCACTGGGTTAGGGGATGTAAACACCATGGCTGTTCGCTCCAGACTGACTTTATTGCACTCTCGCGCTCAACATTACAATTTGTGAAACAAGTCTTAATCATCCCCAATCTATCAAATAAGGCAAAGCAAAAATAAATGAATTAAATAAACCCCAAAAACCCAAAGGTACAAACCCATTCCCAACAGAATTAATCTGGCTCTCGTTTTTGTCAGAAATCAATATTTGTTTACATGTGTGTATGTGGGGGAGGTAACCTGCCTCTCCAGGTCCGCCCCGCAAACATTGCTACGCTTCACACTGCCATATTATTGGTAATTTTCGTTATTTCTCTATATTATCTGTTACTAAACCAAACCTCACCTCTAACCTAACCAAATCTGATTTAACCTAACTTAACTTTCTGATTGAAGTAACGGTAGATTTTCGATTCTGCGTGTAATGCCATTATTATTCAATTGCGCCATGGGAAATGGGGTTCAAAATACTCATAATGAAGAACGCTACACGATGATGTCGGTAAGAGTCCTAGGACTTTTGAAAGCCCACTACCAAAATAATACCAATATCTATATTGCAAATTTTCCACAAAGTCTAAACACATAGCAGAAAAGCAACAAAGGCATACCTACAACATTAAATCTAAGCTATATGTCATAGGTAGCAAAATATCAGAATATCAATTCGTGGGGGCATCCTGCAATATATTATGATTTATGACCGATTTTGGTTACACTGTCTTTACATTTTAACTAGTATAATTTTTCATTTACATTCACTGCACTGTGAATATTGTATTTAGGTACATGCTCATAATCATTTGCTTTCCCCTACAGATCCTTTTTTTATAATAACTTAATAATTTAACGAGAACATTTTTTTTCCCTCAAAAACACCAATATTTTTTTTCTTCTCAAAACCTCTTTGTAAAATAGGGGTGCGTCTTATGCGGAGGTGCGTCTTATGCGCCGGCAAATACGTTAACTTTTAGGGGGTTATAGTGAGGTTAGGTTAGTCACTTTTAGGGGGTTATAGTGAGGTTAGGTTAGTAACTTATAGTGAGGTTAGGATAGTAACTTTTAGTGAGGTTAGGTTAGTAACTTTTAGGGGGTTATAGTGACGTTAGGTTAGTCATTTTTAGGGGTTATAGTGAGATTATGTTAGTAACTTATGACATATCTTATGTTTTAACATATAGTTATATATGTTAAACATAACGTACAATAAACATATACGTATAACAATAGTTTGCTCCGCGTGACTGCCCTCTATATATGTAGATCATACAGGCGGCCGCATAGGGTGGTGACCAAATTTGTTACTGTTCACATATCTGTTTGGACCCGAATTAACATGGGGGAACATTTCCATGTTACCGTTATGTATGCACCTGGCTAAGTGACTTCTGAGAATTTCTTGTTTCCAGTTACACCTACTTGGATTGATACCAAAACAAACGGCTGTTGCATTTGCAATAGCAAAAAGTCCCTAGTCATTTCCCCCAATCTGATGCTTTACGTTAGCTATCTGTATTGTCAACTCGTTGTTGTTCTCAAGAAACAGTAATGAGGCACTGACTTTCTTGACAATAGCAGGAACATTAAAATTGAAATTACTATTACTGGGAGTGCTATCATAATATTGAACTGCACCAGGGGTTATGTGATCCACTACAAAATTGCTCAGACAAACCCAGTGGTTATTGTTGCTATTCATTAGCTGCACAAATGGCATGCCGCTAGTCACATAGCCACCACTGGAGTACCTAGCACTGTAGTAGTAGTAGTGTAGTAGTAGTACTGTAGTAGTGTAGTAGTAGCACTGGAGTACCCCTGCAACAAACAACAACTCTGAAAGCCTGTGCTAATACGCGAATGCGAACTCTACAGAAAAATAATCAAAATTTACCTTTTATGTTTTATCAATTTCAACTCTACTCCATCATGAACGATGCTTACACGGTTGGGGTGGGAAAATGCTCTAATGGTAAATATGCAGTTTCAACCAATACTCCCTATTGACCAATACTTTCCTAACCTAACTGGGGCGTTGCGCCTTCACCCCAAACTACCCTGCTAGTTAACTAACCTAACCTAGGCATTTATTACGTAACCTAACCTTACTGGGGGTATTTTGCCTCCCCCCAAGACCTTCCTTGTTAGTTTTAATTACCGACGGCTGTTGTAATGGTTATGAAATACTCATTATAAGAACGAAACATTTAGCAAACGTTTGGGATAGTCTTTGAGGAACATACATGTTGAAAATAAAACACAGACGTTGTATTCTTACGGCAAAGTGTGCCTTTTTCTGTGTCACCCTTCCCGCGCATGCCTCCGACGTGGCTGGATGAACATAATAGGTGTGGAAATTATCCACCAACCACCCTCTCAATAATTGGTAGAGTGGTGGTTTGTTCCCCCCCCCCCCCCATGTGAGGGATGTGTTGTCCGCTCATCAAGGGGAGCGTAGGGATGTATATATATATATAATTATAATGGTAATGGGTATTAATATAAGGTAATTTGAGTAAGTGATAAGTGCTGGGATAGAATAATTGAACATTCCCAGTAATATTAAGTATTTGCACCTTATAATTAGCACCTTGGTTAGAAGCGCGGTCATTGGCTGCTGCCCATTAGATTCTCGCCACCGATGATTGACACGTGTAGGTGGGATTTGTGTGGCCGGTCGCCGCCGCTGGCTTGGAAATTCAGTACACTCCAGGCCCTTGCGATAGTAACATCTCTTACTAAATATATACGTGCTGGTATATATCAGTACACTTCCAGCCCTCACGGGATTACATCTCTTCTCTGATTATAATGAAGAGATTTGTACATACGTTCATTTTGTACATATAAGTGTTATAACTAAAACAATAGGACGGGTCTTATCGCCATAGCAAATATCAGTGCCGCGTCTATTAAGCCTGAATAGCTTCCTTGACGCCAACCACAATAACGCCTCCACCTCCGCCATTCACCTGCGGCCTCGATCACGGCTACCACTTCGGATCACAGGACAGGCAGTATTAATAAAAAACCTACAGTGATTTCAACCCACTATCCACCGATAAGTATCCTAGCGAGTTGATTAGCTGGGGGTATTGTGTCGGGATGAGATAGACGATGGGTTTTGATTAGGTAAGACCTCACATTAAATATATATATGTGACATAAATTTCTACAACTACACATAATAATAATTTCTACACATAATACGCGTTGTTTTGTACAAATACTTAGCCCAGCTGTACAATACTGATTATTCAATGTACGACCAAAGTAAAAGCAGGGAACGTTACTGTATTATTACAAACAGGAGCACAAACCTGCCATGGTGTCTGTCCTGCAGCTTGTGCCAGTGCACCAAAACACCCGTATATGTCCATATATATCTAACCACTGGGCTTGTGTCTGGTATGCAGCGATTGTTCAAGTCTTCTTCTATCATAGACAGCCTTATAGTGTACGGACACTTATCATTTATCACATAATTTGCCATATTGCTGGCTTGGGGCGGTGGTCGGTGCGAGAGCGGGCCAGGCAGCAACACTAAGAACCAAACTATCTCATGTAAACACCACTGTTGGGCGAGTATCTTGATGACAGCAATAGATGAGGCATTCTTCTATTGCGGGATGCCTCATTTGGTGAAGGATAGCATTGTTTAACTGATTTTAGACGATATTTCTATTTACCTGATATATTTGGTCTCTCACGCCACCGCGCATGCGCAGTAGGGGCCAGGGTTCGAAATATATCCGGTTCTCTATTTATCGTCACAGCGGAACAGACTAGAGTTATGGAGGGGTGACCGCATTCAGTGTTAGCCAGCCAAGGTTTCGTGCCATGTCCCCGATCACCATTGCTCCCCCATCAAGTAAGTACTGCCGCCGCCAATGGACGTGAAGACTAGACTTGCCTGCCATCTGGTGGCCGTCTTAGAACCTCCGTCAGCTCCCGTGCTGCGGATCAAAGGGTGTCAGGATAGACTTATTTTCCATTATTCTCTACCAAACTAGCTAAAGTTAAGTGTTGTCATCAGGGATGTCACTCTACATTTTCAGAAATCGCAATGCAGTGCCCCCCTTTTGGCTAGATCTTAATGTGAAGGCTCCACAAACCTGGCGATTACGCTGCCACCACCCACAATAATGTGAAGGCTCCACAAACCTGGCGATTACGCTGCCACCACCACAATAATGTGAAGGCTCCACAAACCTGGCGATTACGCTGCCACCACCACAATAATGTGAAGGGCTCCACAAACCTGGCGATACGCTGCCACCACCACAATAATGTGAAGGCTCCACAAACCTGGCGATTACGCTGCCACCACCCAATAATGTGAAGGCCCACAAACCTGGCGATACGCTGCCACCACCACAATATGTGAAGGGCTCCACAACCTGGCGATACGCTGCCACCACCACAATAATGTGAAGGGCTCCACAAACCTGGCGATTACGCTGCCACCACCACAATAATGTGAAGGCTCCACAAACCTGGCGATTACGCTGCCACACCCACAACAAATGTGAAGGCCACAAACCTGGCGATTACGCTACCACCACCACACAAATGTGAAGGCTCCACAAACGGCGATTACTGTGCCACCACCACAATAATGTGAAGGGCTCCACAAACCTGGCGATTACGCTGCCACCACCCACAATAATGTGAAGGCTCCACAAACTGGCGATTACGCTGCCAACACCCACAATAATGTGAGGGCTCCACAAACCTGGCGATACGCTGCCACCACCACATAATGTGAAGGGCTCCACAAACCTGCGATTACGCTCCACCACCACAATATGTGAAGGCTCCACAAACCTGGCGATTTACGCTGCCACCACCCACAAAATGTGAAGGCTCCACAAACCTGGCGATTACGCTGCCACCACCCACAATAATGTGAAGGTCCACAAACCTGGCGATTACGCTGCCACCACCCACAATAATGTGAAGGCTCCACAAACTGGCGATTCGCTGCCACCACCCACAATAATGTGAAGGCTCCACAAACCTGGCGATTACGCTGCCACCACCACAATAATGTGAAGGGCTCCACAAACCTGGCGATTACGCTGCCACCACCACAATAATGTGAAGGCTCCACAAACCTGGCGATTACGCTGCCACCACCACAATAATGTGAAGGCTCCACAAACCTGGCGATTACGCTGCCACCACCACAATAATGTGAAGGGCTCCACAAACCTGGCGATTACGCTGCCACCACCACAATAATGTGAAGGCTCCACAAACCTGGCGATTACGCTGCCACCACCCACAATAAGTGTTTTTTTTTTTTTTTTTTATTTTTTTTTTATTTTTTATACATCACAAAGAACTGGCCAAGGGCACAACAAAAATGGGTAACACAAAGCCCGCTTAGTTGCCAGTCCCTATAAAGAAGACAGTAAGAGAATAAAAAAAAAAGAGGGGTGAACCAATTTAGTTCGGGAGGTGTCTTGTTACTCTTCTTTTGAAAAGATTTAAGTCATAGGAAAGTGGAAAAATAGAAACAGGAAGAGAGTTCCAGAGTTTACCAGTGAAAGGGATGAAAGAGTAAAGATACTGATTAACTCTTGCATTAGGAAGATGGACAGAATAGGGATGAGAATGAGTAGAAAGTCTTGTGCAGCGAGACCGCGGGAGGGGGGGAGGCATGCAGTTAGCAAGTTCAGAAGAGCAGTGAGCATGAAAATAACGGTAGAAGAGAGCAAGAGAAGCAGCATTGCGGCGGTGATTTAAAGATTGAAGACAGTCAGTCAGAGGAGTGGAGTTGATGAGACGAAAAGCTTTTGACAACCCTGTTTAGGAGAGCTGTATAATTGGATCCTCCCCAAACATGTGAGACATACTCCATGCATGGGCGGATAAGGCCCCTGTAGAGAGCAAGCAATTGGGAGGGGAAAAAAAAAGGACGCAGATGCCACAGGACACCTAACTTCTTAGAAGCTGTTTTAGCAAGAGATGAGATGTGAGATTTCCAGTTCAGATTTTTAGTAAGGGATAGTCCTAGAATGTTCATTGTAGAAGGAGACAGTTGAGTGTCATTGAAGAAGAGGGGATAGTTATCAGGTAGGTTTTGTCGAGTAGATAGGTGAAGAAATTGGGTTTTTGAGGCATGGAACAAAACAAGGTTTGCTTTGCCCCAATCAGAAATTATAGAAAGATCAGAAGTTAGGCGCTCGGTGGCATCTCTCCATGAATCACTTAGTTCCTGTTGAGTTGGACGTCTAATAAACGACGTTGAAAAAGGCAGGGTGGAATCATCAGCGTAGGAGTGGATAGGGCTTTGAGTTAGACTTAAAAGATCATTAATGAATAATAGAAAGAAAGTGGGTGATAGGACAGAACCCTGGGAACACCACTATTGATAGATTTAAGAGAAGAACCACAGTCCGTCTACAGTAGCTGCAATAGAACGGTTTGAAAGGAAACTTATGAAGGTACAGAGAGAAGGATAGAAACTGAATGAGGGTAGTTTGGAAATTAAAGATTTATGCCAGGCTCTATCAAAAGCTTTTGATATGTCAAGGGCAACAGCAAAAGTTTCACCGAAACCCCTAAAGGAGGATGACCAAGATTCAGTTAGGAAAGCTAGAAGATCGCCAGTAGATCGCCCTTTACGGAAACCGTACTGACGATCAGATAGAAGATTGTGAGCAGATAGATGCTTAAGAATCTTCTTATTAAGTATAGATTCAAAAACGTTAGAAAGGCAGGAAGTCAAAGCTATAGGACGGTAGTTTGAAGGATTAGAACGGTCACCCTTCTTAGGAACAGGTTGGATGTGAGCAAACTTCCAGCAAGAAGGAAAGGTGGAAGTAGATAGACAAAGACGGAAAAGTTTGACCAGGCAAGGTGTAACCAGGCAGCACCAGGTAGGGTGCAAGCACAGAAACACAGTTTTTGAGAACAATAGGAGGGATTCCGTTAGGACCGTAAGCCTTCCGAGGATCTAGGCCAGAAAGGGCAAAGAAAACATCATTCCGCAGGATCTTAATGACAGGCATAATATAGTCAGAGGGTGGAGGAGAAGGAGGAACAAGCCCTTCATCAACCAGAGTGGAATTTTTAGCAAATGTTTGAGCGAAGAGTTCAGCTTTAGAAGTAGATGAGACAGCTGTGGAGCCATCTGGGTGAAGCATAGGAGGGAAAGCTGAAGAAGAAAAATTGTTAGAGATGTTATTTGCTAAATGCCAGAAGTCACGAGAGGAATTTGATTCAGAAAGATTTTGACATTTTCTATGAATGAAAGAGTTTTTGGTAAGTTGAAGTAAAGATTTGGCATGATTACGGGCAGAAATATAAAGGGCATGAGTTTCAGGAGATGGATGGTTACGGTACTGTTTGTGAGCCACCTCTCTATCCCGGACAGCATGAGAACAAGCAGAGTTAAACCAAGGTTGACGGGCTTTAGGATTAGAGAAAGTGTGTGGAATGTACGTTTCCATGCCAGAGACTATGACCAGTTATGCGCTCTGCACAAAGAGTCTTTGTGCATGTCTCAAAGCATGTCTTTGACATGGAAGCAGTAATCATTCCATGGAAAATCAGAGTAGTACTGCCTTAGGTCTTCCCACTTAACTGAGTTGAAGTGCCAGAAGTACCTCCGCTTAGGTGGGTCCCGAGACGGTACCGGAGCGATAGGACAGGTTACAGAAATAAGATTGTGATCGGAGGAACCCAACGGAGATAATAGTTTCGCAGAGTAAGCAGAAGGGTTAGTAGTTAGGAAAAGATCAAGAATGTTGGGCGTGTCTCCAAGGCGGTCAGGAATACGGGTAGGGTGCTGCACCAGCTGCTTTAGGTCTTGGAGGATAGACACGTTGTAGGCTTGTTCACCAGGTTGGTCAGTGAAAGAAGATGATAGCCAAAGCTGGTGGTGAACATTGAAGTCCCCAAGAATGGACATTTCTGCTAAAGGAAAATGAGATGAGATGTGCTCCACTTTTGATGTTAAATAGTCGAAGAATTTTACATAGTCAGAGGAGTTGGACGGTGGACCCTCCAACTGAGCAGCTTCACACCACTGGGTTACAGGCAGTGGATGCCGATCCTCCCATTGACGAAACCGCACCCTCTCTTGACGAAGTCAGAGAGGCTGTAGCAAAGTTGAGGGGTGGAAAGGCAGTTGGTGTTTGTAATATCAGTGCGGAGCTCCTCAAAGCTGGGGGTGAGGCCATGATCCGCGGGTTGCATGCTGTCCTGGCTGCCGTGTGGCAATCAGGTACCATTCCTCCTGACTGGAAAAGGGGGCTGGTCGTCCCTATCTGGAAAGGGAAAGGGGACCGTCAGGACTGCAACAATTACCGTGGTATTACACTGCTCAGCGTACCAGGCAAGGTGCTTGCCCATCTATTGCTGACACGAATTCGCAGTCATCTGGTGAAGCATCAGAGACCTCAGCAGTCTGGGTTCACGCCTGGTAAGTCAACAACGGACCGTATCCTAGCGCTTCGTGTCCTGGTGGAACGCCGACGTGAGTTTCGACAGGGGATGCTTGCAGCCTATGTTGATCTCAAGAAGGCGTTTGACTCAGTGCATCGTGAGTCACTCTGGGATCTTCTGCGACTTCGAGGGATTCCTGCAAGGACTATTGGTTTGATAACTGGTCTGTATTCTGGGACTGAGAGTGCTGTGAAGTGTGGGGCAGGTGTATCCAGCTTCTTTCCTGTGAATACAGGAGTGAGGCAAGGGTGCATCCTTGCCCCATCACTTTTCAACGCTTGTATGGACTGGGTATTGGACAAGGTTGTAGATCAAAGTGATTGTGGAGCATCCGTCGGCAACACCAAGATCACTGATCTTGTTTTTGCCGATGATGCAGTAATCTTTGCTGAGTCGCTGGAGGTCCTGGTGATGGCTCTCGAGGCGCTGCACGAGGAGGCAAAGCCTTTGGGACTTGAGGTCTCCTGGCTCAAGACCAAGGTCCAGGTGTTTGGAGACTTACTAGATAAAGCAGTACAGTCTGTTCATGCGTGTGGCGAGGACATTGAGATCTTGGAAAGTTTTACATACCTTGGTAGCGCAGTCCATAATGACGGCGGGTCACGTCAAGAAGCCTTACGGCGGATTGGCATAGCCCACGGTGTTATGGACTCGCTCAGCGGGAGTATTTGGCGTTGTCGGTACCTGTGCAGGAGGACAAAGATCCGGATCTTCAAGTCGCTTGTGATCCCTGTCTTACTCTATGGTTGTGAGACATGGACACTAAATAGTGACTTGAAGAGACGAATCAATGCCTTTGGTAATAAGTGTCTTCGCAGAATCATGGGGTATCGCTGGGATGATTACGTGTCAAATCAGCGATTGCACCGTGAGACTGAATCGAGGCTTATTACCTGCATAGTCCGTCAGCGCCAACTTCGGCTATATGGGCTTGTGGCACGCTACCCTGAAACCGATCCTTCCCATCGGGTTGTATCTGTAAGAGACAATCCGGCGTGGAGGAGGCCAAGGGGGCGCCCACAAGGCTCGTGGCTTGGGCAAGTTGATGTTTCTTGTCGAGAGTTGCTTGGTATGGGAAAGGAGCCTGCATGGGAACTCGCGCGTGGTGACCCCCGGGAGTGGCGTCGTAGGGTGGGCGAGGCGACGCGCCCCCCGGCGTATGCCCCCAATGATGATTGATTGAGAGGAGTTAGGTGAGAGATATACAGCACAGATAAATTTAGTAAAAGAGTGACATTGAAGTCAAAGCCAGATGGTAGAAAATTCGGAAGATTCAAGGCCGTGGGCACGAGAGCAAATGATGTCATTTAATTTTTTCAGCCTTTGGGTTCGGCCAAACCTTTTGTTTCCTTTTGGTTGTACTTTATCGTTTCCCGGTATTAAGTCATTGTGTATTTCATGAATGGAATTGATTGTTTTCGATGGAGGAATTTCTACCTTTTCGTATGAACCGAGGATAGTACCTTTGCGAAAAAACTTTTCCTTCTTGGTATTATTAGTGAAGGGGACATAGATAGAACTTGCTGATGTCACTTGTACTAAGTAGGGGTGACTAGTTTTACTAACTCTTTCCTGAGGATAGACAAGTAGGTCAGAACCTGGGATCTCGTTTACGTTTACCGGCATAAACATGGAGTGGTAAGGGTTTACTTTCACCGGATGGAGAAGGTTTATTTGTGATGATATCTGTGACGGGCTTGTGAGTTCTACAGGATGTCTGTGTATTCTTTCGATTTTGTTTCTCTTTCGGCGAATATGATTAACTGTACGAGGGCTATCACCCCAGCGCATCGCTCTACTTTTTCCGTCCCATGTGAGGGTGGCCTTTGTGAGTATGTCACAACCAAGAAGCACCTCACCGATGAGATAAGAATCTGGAACAACTGGGAACCATTTTTTACATTTTTGTTCGTCATCGATTTCAATATCCGCCCATATCATGCCGAGAATTTTCAACCTTGTGTCTGTGATTCCCACGAGGCGAGGAGGATTCCGCCGTTTATTTATTTCCCCTCCGATTCGTTTTGCGGTACATTCTTTGATTAAAGTATAGCCACTCCCCGTGTCTACTATGGCTTCTACTATTTTCCCGTTGATAATTACATGGATAGTGGGTGAAATATCTTCTCCGTCTAGTCATGATTGTTGCCTTGGGTTTTGGGTTTGGCTCGGGGTTTGAGTGTGATTTCCCTGGGCGCGTCCAGGGCAACTACGATTTCCCCTCCGGCATCCGGATCTGCGACAATCGAAACAATGATCTAATGAAGGTTTTCTCCAACATTCCTGAAGGGTATGTGCTTTCGTCTGACAATAGGCACAATACTTGCGAGTGGGTGTTTCAAATTGTGGGAGTCTTTCGGTTTTCTCTTGAGCCAAACGGATCTGAATTTCTCGGACTTGTTGTCTTAGCTCCTCCACTTCGTCTTTGGTGGTCTCGGGGTTTGGGAAGTGTATGGAACTATCGGTTTCTTTTTCGTCTAGCACTTTTCCTTCTTTCTTATGTGCTGGGATCATGTTAACCCTTGGAGTGTGTCTCTTCGAGCAGTTGGCGTTCGTGCTCGAGACGGTCTATGAATTTTTTAAGGGGATATCCTTCATCCAGGAATCCTTCTAGTTTCTCTCGCGACGCGACTGGTAGGCCGTACCACAGTTTTCTCTTTATGGTCTTATCACGGTCGGGGAATTTTTCATTTGGGAGGTTTGTCGCAATCACCGCATGTTGGCAAATAAAACGATGGGTGAAAGCTTGAGGAGATTCCCCCCAGTCGTAAACCATTGCCTCCAATTCCTGCCAGGCTCTATCAACACTCACTTCGGTGGCGAATTCGGTCTCGAAAAGATTTCTAAGTGTCGCCCAAGTCTCTACTTTATGGTTGTTTGATAGCTGTGAATTAAGATTGAGAGTTCTGAGCTCACTCTCCCTTTTGCAATTTGGATGCATGTTGCGTCGTTTGACTACATTGTTCTATTAATCCAAAGAACATTTGGAGGCGGGCCGTTGCGTCAAGGCCTTGTAATTGATGTAACTCTAATATTGGAATATCTCGAGGTTTGGTGAGTCCCTCTTTCACGCTATTCGTGGATAATTGAGGGGCATGGAAAGGGTTCGTTTGATTTTGCTGTGACCTTAATTCTCTTAATTCAATTCTCTGCATTCTCTCAGCTCTTATTTCATCCACTAAATCTCCTAACCGTCTCACTCTGTCTGCATCCTCCTCCTCCTCCTCCTTCGTTTTCACCTCGGAGAATATGGTATCTTCCCAACTCATGATGACGCTGGAGAAACACCCCTTATAGACACAGGTAGGGACTCGATTCCCGTGTTCCGTCGGTCAACAGGACACTCGGGTTTCCCGTGACTAATAGGTGTGGTTCTCTTTCTGAATAAATGCATGGTTCTATTAAACAGATGCACACTACCGCCTCACAATTCCTCTATTGTGCGCGTAATTTCCTTGATAGCGTCAGCAAGAGAACCGGGATCTATGCCATCGGCAATATTGTTGCTACCTAACCACAAAATGCACAGATCATGTGGCCATTCTAGGACACTATTTTAGTCTCTCATCTGAGAAAAAGGAATTTGCCCTTCCTCCAGAAGCTCTGAAAATCCTAATTTCAGTTCCTGGGCCATCGAATGATTGGGGAAGTTGACCGTCCTACCAATGAGACTTTGTACATATTTCCTGAGGTTTTGACTCTATTTAGCTACTTTCCCAAGGTGAGATTCTGGTGCTGTTATTTGACAGGAAATAACATCCCACCGCTGTCACCAGTGTGATGCCAGGGTTTTCCCCCTAATCTTCTTTGTTTATATTCTCTTGATTTGAACTGGTTATATGAATTTGAATTATTAATTGTTAATCTCCACTGACGGATAAATCTTCTCGTTACAACTGAATTGGAATGAACTTAATTGAGATTAATTCTCTACTGAAAGAAGTATTTGTTAGTTATAACTTATAACGATGAAATTATTTTTATTTAGAAGGGAAATGCTGCCACCAGTCCAAGCGGGTATTCCTATGGTCCACCCCTTGAACACGATTTAATATATAAAGATTACGGTAGTCATGGGGATACTATTAGTATACCAAGTAAGTCTGAAACTCTTTTGGAAACGTGGATAAGTATTTCCACAGCAGAGAATAGTCACCTGGGGTTTTGCAAGAAAAAAAGAATTCCTACTTTAACTTATTTGGTTTATTTAACAAGAGGTTATTCATGGTTGAAAACTTAGGTATATTTATGGTTTAATTTAGTGGAGGAAAGGTTCTGAAGAGCATAACCTGCCTAACTGGACTATATTCCTAGGCCTACCATCTAATACATACAAGATAAACACCTAAGATATACATGGAGAACATAGGGAAGGGAAATGTGAGAGTAATGAAACTGTTTGCGAGTCGCGACCATGTGGAAACACGTGTTCCGCTTGATAAGTCCACCCGCGTGCCTGTACGGGAGTCAGAAGACGAATCATTTATAGCTAACACTTATAACAATCATTTGTGGTTTCCTATTTCATTTCACGATTACTCACATATCACCTAGGTAAATATCTAGAAATAAATATATCCTACCACAAAGGGGGAATGGGGGGAACACACACGGACAGAGGTCTTACCTGTACGGGAGTCAGAAGACGAATGACCTTCCGCAGTTTTAGGAGACAAGGAGAACCCCAGAGTGTTTATACAAGGCGGCCATGTTGCCTTGCGAACGACTAAACGCGGGAAATAACGAATGTTTAAATACCCACTAGAGGCTTCATTTACGGGCACAGCGCGTCGACTGACTCTTATTAGCTAGGGGGGGGGGCAACTATACAAACTAATGGAATAACTATAATCCAATTCTCTTAATTTGATGTAGTAAAATTTAATTTATACAAATAAACCATGTGGGTTTATTATGCCTAGTCCGGGGTCCTTGTCCGGACGCGTTTTTTACAGTGGTAGGGTTACAGTTACAGTGGTGAAGCGTGAAAGAGTCTTGGCAGACTCTTAATTTAAGCGAATGACTCTACTAATTTGTGCATCAATATGTGAAACAAACCTCTATTTTCCTCTTTTTTAACCTAAGACGTGCGCACAGGGTGTTTTCTACAGGGTCATACTGTGCGCATGTATGATGATTTTGGGACCCATTGCCAATTTCGATAAAAAGTACATCAGCGTGTAGGGAATGTTTGCGTGCATCGGCCCATATATATTTGACCCCCAAAAAAATGTCGGGGGGGGGGGGGGGAACGGTCCGTAGTTGAAAAATGTGGAGCGAATGGCACCGCGCGGCTATATTGTCATCGAGCGGCGAGATTTCCCTGCCGAATTTTCACGCGCCCATGGGATAGAACGAGAGGGAGGAGGGGATGGGTTACCGCGTTAGAGGGAGGCAAGGAGTGAGTCGTGGAGAGAGTGAAGGCAGTAAACATATGCAGCTGTGTGATAATTGTGGAGGCGCCCCAGGCGTATGGATGTCTTGGGATTTTGAACCTTATGTCTAGGAGGTGTCTGGTGTTCGTTGCCACCAAGAGGTCTACAATAACATGAGTCAGGAATGGAGAGAGAGAGAAAGTGAGACATGCGTATGTCGTACGTATAAATGGACTTCAGAATTGCATTTTTATGCAAGCAGACATTGCATTTTAGACACATGTGAAGTACCACAGAAACATGTAGTCGGTGGTGGTGTCGAGAGTTGACATGCAGTACTATACCCACACCAATGTTTAGCCGCCTGCCTATAAACGCGCGGTTTTGGTACGCGTTCAAAAGCTCTGCTCTTAAGAGTCTTCCCGCAGTCCGCCGGGGGAACTCTTAAGAGTCTTCCCGCAGTCCGCCGGGGGAACTCTTAAGAGTCTTCCCGCAGTCCGCTGGGGGAACTCTTAAGAGTCTTCCCGCAGTCCGCCGGGGGAACTCTTAAGAGTCTTCCCGCAGTCCGCCGGGGGAACTCTTAAAAGTCTTCCCGCAGTCCGCCGGGGGAACTCTTAAGAGTCTTCCCGCAGTCCGCCGGGGGATCTCTTAAGAGTCTCCCCGCAGCTCCCGGGTTAAGGATGCTAAGAATCT
>JACEEZ010003228.1:67500-80000 GCA_016584305.1 Chionoecetes opilio
ACAGCATCAGCCACGGGCAGTCGTGCACCTATAACAGTCTCTCTCCACTCCGCCACGGTGTGGACCTCGCTCTCACAGCATCAGCCACGGGCAGTCGTGCACCTATAACAGTCGCTCTCCACTCCGCCACGGCGTGGACCTCGCTCTCACAGCATCAGCCACGGGCAGCCGTGCACCTATAACAGTCTCTCTTCACTCCGCCACGGCGTGGACCTCGCTCTCACAGCATCAGCCACGGGCAGCCGTGCACCTATAACAGTCGCTCTCCACTCCGCCACGGCGTGGACCTCGCTCTCACAGCATCAGCCACGGGCAGTCGTGCACCTATAACAGTCTCTCTCCACTCCGCCACGTGTGTGGACCTCGCTCTCACACGCATTCAGCCACGGGCAGTCGTGCACCTATAATAGTCGCTCTCCACTCCGCCACGGTGTGGACCTCGCTCTCACAGCATCAGCCACGGGCAGCCGTGCACCTATAACAAATTCATGAGGAATAGGAAGAGACCGCGGCGTCCCACAGTCACATATATCGTGGCAGCGATCCACAACACTTGTCGTGATGAAGGAGGCTTATCTATATTTGGGGAGGCGGTAGCGGAGTGGTTAGCGCCTCCGACTGGCGTTCTCGGTGACCCGAGTTCGATCCCCGAAGAAAACCAAAACCTTTCTGCACCGTCGAGTGGCCTAAGAACACCCACATGCCCTGCCCATCAACTCTACCTTCGATTGTGAGTGCATCGGAGGACACAGGGGGGCGGCATGAGCCTCTAATCACAGGCGTCACTATAAGAATCCTGCCTGCGCCACCACGGGCGAGGATCAACCATCACAGCCCTCAAGTGAACCTCCAGAGCCTACCATCCGAGCCCTGGGTCACCACTGCCTACAGGCGCTATAGGCACAACTGTAAAAAAAGAAATTAGATAAATTAATTAAAAAAATAAATAAATACTGCTTTAATACGCGAATACTTTCTACATAAAAGGATGGTAAAAGGGGAGAGATGCATTGGAGGATGAATCACAACTAGCAAGCATTCATCGAGCTTTAGGCAAAGAATAATTGGTAGCTATATAAGGAAACGTAGATGTAGGTACGTACACGTGTGTCCATGTAAGCATTAAACATCCTCGACGCACATCGTGAAATGGCTGCGTGGCAAATAAATATTCAAATAACATTTGCATAGCGCCCTAAACATTTCAGTTTGATATGAAGTCCGTCTATAAGTTAGAAAACGACGCTAGGCCATTCTAAGAGCTCAAAAAAATTATATATCGATGTGTAATACTAATAACAACGCTACTACTCTTTGCTGTGTCTTCAATAATGTCAACCTTAACGATATTCCATGAGCCTCTGAAGAGGCCGGTTCCCACAAGTCCGCTTCTACGGATTCCGTTGCCGTTCACCGCCCAGCAATCACGTCACCACCATCACCGCTTGAGTGGCTGTAGTGGGAGCCGGGCACAGTTTGCACTTCCGCTCGACCGGACACCGCCGAGCGAGAGATATATGACTTGATTTTAACTATGTGACAGTCAGCCAACTCAACCCGCTCGGTGCGCTCGACTTTTTGTGACGTCATTTTTGGGCGGTGAACGGCAACGGAATCCGTAGAAGCGGACTTGTGGGAACCGAGCTTAAGAGGTAATGAAGTGTACGACACTTTTACTCCCGGCAACATCTAGAAAGTGTTTTGGCAGCGCTACAATCGCATGTTGTGATGGCAAGCAGGGCGGAGCTTAATAGAGTAAAATGTTACAACATTTTGCCGCTACAAAATACGCCTAATTTTTCTTTGGTCTGCAAAATGAGTTTGAGACGCACACATCAATCGAAAAGTTCCTTTGGTTTCCCGTTAGTACACTCCAAATAAAATGACAATAACCTCAAGTCGCCCTTTTCACAACCTTCTGTAGCCCTGCCAGGCAGTGAAGGGATCCCTCAGCCTAGGTGTGACAACCTTCTACAGCCCTGCCAGGCAGTGAAGGGATCCCTCAGCCTAGGTGTGACAACCTTCTACAGCCCTGCCAGGCAGTGAAGGGATCCCTCAGCCTAGGTGTGACAACCTTCTACAGCCCTGCCAGGCAGTGAAGGGAACCCTCAGCCTAGGTGTGACAACCTTCTACAGCCCTGCCAGGCAGTGAAGGGATCCCTCAGCCTAGGTGTGACAACCTTCTACAGCCCTGCCAGGCAGTGAAGGGATCCTCAGCCTAGGTGTGACAACCTTCTTAAGCCCTGCCAGGCAGTGAAGGGATCCCTCAGCCTAGGTGTGACAACCTTCTACAGCCCTGCCAGGCAGTGAAGGGATCCCTCAGCCTAGGTGTGACAACCTTCTACAGCCCTGCCAGGCAGTGAAGGGATCCCTCAGCCTAGGTGTGACAACCTTCTACAGCCCTGCCAGGCAGTGAAGGGAACCCTCAGCCTAGGTGTGACAACCTTCTGTAGCCCTGCCAGGCAGTGAAGGGATCCCTCAGCCTAGGTGTGACAACCTTCTGTAGCCCTGCCAGGCAGTGAAGGGATCCCTCAGCCTAGGTGTGACAACCTTCTACAGCCCTGCCAGGCAGTGAAGGGATCCCTCAGCCTAGGTGTGACAACCTTCTAAGCCCTGCCAGGCAGTGAAGGGATCCCTCAGCCTAGGTGTGACAACCTTCTACAGCCCTGCCAGGCAGTGAAGGGATCCCTCAGCCTAGGTGTGACAACCTTCTACAGCCCTGCCAGGCAGTGAAGGGAACCCTCAGCCTAGGTGTGACAACCTTCTGTAGCCCTGCCAGGCAGTGAAGGGATCCCTCAGCCTAGGTGTGACAACCTTCTACAGCCCTGCCAGGCAGTGAAGGGATCCCTCAGCCTAGGTGTGACAACCTTCTACAGCCCTGCCAGGCAGTGAAGGGATCCCTCAGCCTAGGTGTGACAACCTTCTACAGCCCTGCCAGGCAGTGAAGGGATCCCTCAGCCTAGGTGTGACAACCTTCTACAGCCCTGCCAGGCAGTGAAGGGATCCCTCAGCCTAGGTGTGACAACCTTCTACAGCCCTGCCAGGCAGTGAAGGGATCCCTCAGCCTAGGTGTGACAACCTTCTACAGCCCTGCCAGGCAGTGAAGGGATCCCTCAGCCTAGGTGTGACAACCTTCTACAGCCCTGCCAGGCAGTGAAGGGATCCCTCAGCCTAGGTGTGACAACCTTCTACAGCCCTGCCAGGCAGTGAAGGGATCCCTCAGCCTAGGTGTGACAACCTTCTGTAGCCCTGCCAGGCAGTGAAGGGAACCCTCAGCCTAGGTGTGACAACCTTCTACAGCCCTGCCAGGCAGTGAAGGGATCCCTCAGCCTAGGTGTGACAACCTTCTACAGCCCTGCAGGCAGTGAAGGGAACCCTCAGCCTAGGTGTGACAACCCTTCTGTAGCCCTGCCAGGCAGTGAAGGGATCCCTAGCCTAGGTGTGACAACCTTCTGACAGCCCTGCAGTCAGTGAAGGATCCCTCAGCCTAGGTGGACAACCTTCTACAGCCCTGCCAGGCAGTGAAGGAACCTCAGCTAAATGTGACAACCTTCTGTAGCCCTGCCAGCAGTGAATGGAATCTCAGCTAGTGTGAAAACCTTCTACAGCCTGCCAGGCAGTGAAGGGATCCCTCAGCCCAGGTGTGACAAACCTTCTACAGCCCTGCCAGTCAGTGAAGGGAACCTCAGCCTAGGTGTGAAACCTTCTGTAGCCCTGCCAGGCAGTGAAGGATCCCCAGCCTAGGTGTGACAACCTTCTACAGCCCTGCCAGGCAGTGAAGGGAACCCTCAGCCTAGGTGTGACAACTTCTGTACCTGCCAGGCAGTGAAGTATCCCTCAGCCAGGTGTACAACCTTCTACGCCCTGCCAGGCAGTGAAGGATCCCTCAGCCTAGGTGTGAATAACCTTCTACACCCTGCCAGCAGTGAAGGGACCTCAGCCTAGTTGTGAAACTTCTACAGCCTGCCAGCAGTGAAGGTATCCCTCAGCCTAGTTGTTGACAACCTTCTACAGCCTGCCAGGCAGTGAAGGGATCCTCAGCTAGGTGTGACGCACTCACGTGGCAATAGAGCGTGGCCACCGAGATGATAAGAGCCTGTGGATCGCCCGTGACGTCCACCCTAGGATCTCACCCGTCCGCTCCCCGTACAAGTTTACCTACCTAATATAAGTTTATCAGCATAAAAGATATACTGTTATCTTCGGAAATGTTTGTTCATTAAATATTATCAAAAAAAAACCGTAAACACACAAAGAAAAGGCCATTATGAGACTTTCAAGAAATAAGCATTAACTTAAACTCTTCGCCATTTTAATATTTTACTCGCAAACATTTTACATGAGAAATCAATAGAAGCGGAGTTTAATAGCTTCCATTGATATATTTCGTTTAGTGATAAATGAATTGCGGCATGCATTAAATTAGCGTTAACTAGATTAAAAAATCATGAAATCGTATAATTTCCTACCTAATATATGTTTATAGTATAAAATTATACTGTTATCTTCGGAAAATGTTTGTTCTATAATATTATCAAATAAAAAAAACCGTAAAACACACTAAAGAAATGCATTTATGAACTTTCAAGAAATATGCATGAATTTAAACTTTTCGCCATTTAATATTTGTGAAAAAACTTTTTACATGGAAATATTCATAGAAGCAGAAATTAATTAGCTTTCCATTGATATATTTCCTTTTTGATAAATAATTAGAACCAGCTGCATAATTAGCGTTAACTAAATAAAACATCATGAAATCTGGAAATTACCCGATATCATGAATGTTATTTATTTAGTTAACGCTAGATTTTGCATAGTTCTAATTATTTATCAGAAAAGGAAATATATCAATGGAAAGCTAATTAAATTCCGCTTCTATTGATATTCTCCATGTAAAAAGTTTTCCAAAATATTTAAATGGCGACAAGTTAAGTTCATGCATATTTTCTTGAAAGTCTCATAATGCATTTCTTTAATTGTTTTACGGTTTTTTATTTGATACATTTATAGACAACATTCCGAGATAACAGATAATATTTATACTGATAAACTATATTAGGTAGGAAATTACCCGATTTCATGATTTTTTATATCTAGTTAACGCTATTTTCATGCGCCCTAATTCATTTATCACTAAACGAAATATATCAATGGAAAGCTAATTAAACTCCGCTTCTATTGATATTCTCCATGTAAAATGTTTGCGAGCAAAATATTAAATGGCGAAGAGTTTAAGTTAATGCATATTTCTTGAAAGTCTCATAATGGCATTTTCTTTGTGTGTTTTACGGTTTTTTATTTGATAATATTATAGAACAAACATTTCCGAAGATAACAGTATATCTTTTATGCTGATAAACATTATATTAGGTAGGTAAACTTGTACGGGGAGCGGAGCGGGTGAGATCCTTATGGTGTGACGTCACGGGCGATCCACCAGGCCTTGTCTCTCGGTGGTCTCGAATAGAGGCGTTTGGGTTAAGGATACAGATACTACATACCGCCAGAATTTTAATTTCCTAATTTCTTTTGTGGACCTCGGAGATTGTTCATATACGAGTGGTTGTTCATAAAATTCTTATGTACATATTCTTATAATTCATTTAAATCTAGTTGCGTGCCTTATAATGAGGTAGCAACATATTTCGTGAAGTGTTGTTGATGTGGCCATATACGTCAAGGGATGAATATTTATCGGTTTTTACATGTGTAAAAATATTTTTTTATCTACAGTTTTATTAATTATTCGCCACATCTCTTGCCAAGCTTCTCCGATTAAATCGAGAAGATGTATATATCACTTGTATATATAAGTTAAACCAAAGGACGTGTTCAAATCAACACGGCGAATATCCCGCCGCGTCAGTGTTGTTTGATAGCCCCCCTGACGCCTCAAACCAAAACACACCACACCGCCCTTCACCTCCGGCCTGATCAAGGACGGGTCACACCAAGGCCCGTACCAAGAGTCATGATGAAGGTCGAGCGACGCCCTTCGTAGACTGAGGAAGGGTACCATAAAAGGGATGTTTTTCGGAACGAAGAGCAGCGACGACGGTCGAAGGTGTCTGAGGCGAAAATATAACAACGGCTACTTACACCCAGATCTGTAGTTTGTAATCAAGGTGGCAACAGTCAACACCACTGGGATTGCTTACTTATCATATCCCAATACTTATATTTTACTTAAACTACCTTATTTTACCCAATACCATTATAAGTATATATATATATATATATATACCGTATATATATATATATATATATATATATATATATATATATATATATATAATATATATATATATATATATATATATATATATATATATACCGTATATATATATATATATATATATATATATATATTATATATATATATATATATATATATATATATATATATATATAATATATAATATATATATATATATATTAGGGTGTTCCATATTTACTAGGGATAAATAAAAGTTCAGATACTTCGCCATATTGACTTTGCCCTGTTTTATTATTTAAAATGGATGCTATTGATACCTCTTTTAACAAAATCAAATAAAATTTACAGGTCGCGCACATGACTGCCGTAGCACTCAGAGGGAGGAGGCCGAGCAGGCGGCCTTGGTCCGCTTGGGAACCTCGCTGCGGTAGTGCTTGTCGACGCGCAGGAGGTATGGAGCTGGCCCTCATCCTTTAAAAGCGCCGTCATTGACCACCTTCAGAGCCCTGACGCGGTTCTTCAGTGCCTCGTCGATCGACACACTGATCGGACCTCTGATTACACTGACGCACCTCTGATCGCACTCAGAGGGAGAAGGCCGAGCAGGCGGCCTTGGTCCGCTTGGGAACCTCGCTGCGGTGGTGCTTGATGACGCGCAGGAGGTACTGGCGCTGGCCCTCGTCCTTTACAGCGCCGGCGAACTGCTTGATGAGGGCGATCGCACGCTCAGCGCTGTCATTGACCACCTTTAGAGCCCTGACGCGGTTCTTCAGTGCTTCGTCCGCGAGTAGGTTCTGGGGCTGTTCTTTCGGATCCGTCAGCAGCTCGAACAGCCGCTTACTGCGACTGGTGATGAAGCCGCTCAGGGTCGTGGTGTTGGTCACTCTCAACCCTTTTCCCTCGAGCCTCTTCAATGCCTTCTTGGACGCAGGCCTTACCAGGTTCTCCAGCATCCGCTTTTTCTCCCCATCCTCGACTCTGTCGTCGAAGAAAGCCAGCGCGATCAGGTCTTCTGAAAGATATCAGAGGTGGTGAGAAAGAGCCCTGGTACCCTCTGCGCCGACTTCCTTGTCAGGATACTCGTTGAGGGCCTGCAGGAGCTCCAGATTGTTCTTTGGAGCGTACTCCGGAATCAGTGCCTCGTGCTAGTGTTTGATGTACAAGAGGCTTTTTGACGAACAGCGCCACTTGACGCAGGCCTCGTTGAATGCGAGCTGGCAGCTCCAACTGGTCGGCGAAGAGCGTCATCTTGACGGCGTATATGGCCTTGGCCATCCACCTTGCTTGGTGGTAGGCACCGGGAGCTCGGAATCGGATTGTCCTCGCTTACCCCGAGGAACAGGAGGCACAGTCGGAGGAGTTCATCGTAGTCCTCTCGTGGGTTGCTTCCGTCATGGAGAACTGTTTGCGGGAAACGTAACCATCTGTACGCGGGGCAGCTCAGGGCGTTCTCCAGTGGCTCCTCATCATTCAATGTGCGGTACGATCCACGATCAAGGATTCCCAGCGTGGACTGGAAGCGCTTGAAGGTTGGGATCTCGGGACCATTGGAAGGGCCGCAGCACTTTTCGAAAAACGTCTTCAGGACAACCTCCAGTACGGGGTGCCGGCATGCCAGCCAAGCAGGGAGCGCCCGGGAGGAGATTTTCGAGGTGTACACAGACGCCTGCGAGCATGCCGCTGTTTGAGGCCGTCGTATCAAAGGGAAAAGGCCAATGATCTGCTCCCTGGCCACCAACTCGCTCCACCTCCGGGAAAAACCGTCCTTGCGACTTCTTGTCCCGTTCCATCTTGTGCGACGGGGACTCCCAGGATCTCCTCGAAGTTCTGTCCGGTCGCACCTACGGCAATGCGGTCCTCTGAAGCCCATTTCGAAGTCGCTTTCGGTAGTAGTTTGCCGTCCCAGTGGAGAACCAACGGAGGAGGATCCTTGAAGGCCTCCCTTTCCAGTTGCATGGCAAGTGTCTCCCTGGTCCTTGAACGATGGACAGTGCTCGGCGAAATGACAAGCTGACTGACATCGTGGCCCAAGTCCTTCGCTGTCGCGATGTAAGCGCTCGAGGCCTGACGCACGGACAGCCCTTCTCGGTCCCAGGCCGACGTTAGCCCGATATTTAGGGACAGCTTGTTTGTTGGTGCTCGCCGGGGTAATTTTGTTGCCGGTGCCTTGAAGTCGCCGTCCTCATCTTCCGACGATGTAGTAGACGATGAGGAAAGGCCAGATCGCGGATAGGGGACCTTCTCCAGTAGGCGTTCCGTTTCAGCCTCCTGCTTCCGCTTGCGATTTTCCAACTTCTTAGCGGCTTCCTTTTTCTTCTTTTCTTTCGCCACTTCGGCGACATCGACGCCGGCCATGGACGAACTGGAACGATCTTCTCTCTGCGAAATGAGGAAGCTTTTGTCCTCATCCAAGATATCCCTCCTTTCAAGAACGTCTGCGCTGGAACGCAAGTCAACGCAGTGTGTTGGGACACGTATCCGTAAAAAATTTGGGGAAAAATTTTTTTAAAAACAAAGTATCTCAAGAACGTGACATGTTAGGACTAAACGGACTATGCCACTGCGTAGATCTCATCGAACCGGACAGAAAATAATTACGGCATTTTTCTGTTTAGATCAATAGTGTAGTCGGAAAAAGCCAAAAATTTTGCCTTCATTTGTAATGAAGGCAAAATTTTGTGGAATTTTGCAGCCAGCAGGTATTTTAATTAAAAATTACATATATAAGTAAAAATGAATGAAGTATAAATTGTGTATAATGATGGTGTAAATACTTGTTATTCAATGTAATTTTCCCAGTGATGAATATTAGTGAAGATAGAGTAATGTTTGTATGCATTTATAGGGCGTAAAAAAAAAACAACTGATGGAAGAAATAGCTTTAAGAATCGTATATCGGCAAACAAAGGCCAGATTCGTGATCGCCATCAGTAGAAGCCCCTATAAACCGAGTTTTATCAAAATAGGGAGATATTTATTTGCGGCCAAAATCTGCAGGCCATGTATGTATGTATGGTCCAGGAATTTTTTTAGGAAATCACATTTTCATTAATATCACAGTAACCATACACGCAAGGACAAATTGGTATAGAACATAAAAGATGCAGCTCTTGAAGGCCGATCCGGTGGTATACGCGGAAGTGAAATTCATGCATAAATGAAGGCACAAATCAATGGTTTTTAAAAACTTTTAAAAAACGATATATCTCAAGAATGTGACATGTTAGGACTAAACGGACTGTGCCATTGCGTAGATCTCGTCAAACCGGACAAAAAGTATTTATGTGTTATTTCTGTTTAGATCAATAGTTTAGTCGGAAAAGGCCAAAAACCAAATGAGGCCAAAATTTTGAGGAATTTTGCAGCCAGAAAAAAAGATTTTTTTTATTTACATATATACGTAAAAATTATCTCAGTAATAATTGTGAATAATGACGTTGTAAATACTTGTTATTCAATGTAATTTTCCCCGTGATGAATATAGTGGAGATGGAATAATGTTTGTATGCATTTATAGGGGGGAAATAACTATGATATTTTTTATTTACATATATACGTAAAAACAATCTCAGTAATAATTGTGTATCATGACAGTATATATAATTGTTACTCCATATAATTTCCCCAATAATGAATATTTGTTGATCGGTAAAAACCGTACGCTAATATTCATACTCTAACTCCCAAACCGTAAGTCGTAGAGCGTTTGTACTTGACAAGCAAAAGATAGTAAACCCTACGTTGCTTCAAATATGTTAACGGTCATTGGGCCGACAAAAGTCGGTTAAACTCGTCACAATGAAAAAACCGTAAAATTCATACGTGGCAACTCGCGAACCAAAAGTCACAGACCATTGGTGATGGTTTCCGCTAGACCGGCAATGGCCGCACAACAAAACATGTATTCCAAACGTTGGCCTTAAATTCCAATGAACGCGTCACAAGAAAAAAAACGTAAAATCCCTACTTGGCAAATCAAGAACCAAAAGTCACAGAACGTTGGTGATGGTTTCCCAAGACCGGCAACGACGTAACAAAAAAACTTGTATTCCAAATGTAGGCCGTTACATTTTAAATAAAAGCGTCAGATCGAAAAAACCGGTCTAAGTCCAGCTCACGTTCCTCTATTATATATATATATATATATATATATAATATATATATATGTAATATATAATATATATATATATATAAAATATATATATATATATATATATATATATATATATATATATTAATATATATAGCGGGGATTTATGCGGGCGGGGCGGGGCAAGGCTCAGAGGGGTTTTTCGTCAGTAAAGCCACTTACGTCGAGATTCAAGAAATTTCACTGCGGACAAGTTGTAGAGGGCCACAAGCTCTATCGGAAGTGTGGCCTCAACATTTCATTCAGACTACACTAAGTCCGCCAGACGCCACGAAGCTCACCTGAAAACCACTATAATTCACTTTAAACTCACAGTAAAGCCACTTAAGTTCGAGATTCGATAAATTTTACTGAGGACCAAGTTGTAGAGCGCAGAAAACTCTAGCGGAAATGTGCTATTAATGTGCTAATAATATTATAAATTCTAATTAATAATTAATATTTCTTGATCGGGAAGCTAATATTCATACTCTAACTCCCAAACCGTAAGTCGTAGAGCGTTTGTACTTGACAGGCAAAAGATAGTAAATCTTACGTTGCTTCAAATATGTTAACGTCAGGGGCCGACAAAAGTCGCATAAACGCGTCACAACGAAAAAACCGTAAAATTCATACGTGGCAACTCGCGAACCAAAAGTCACAGACTATTGTTGATAGTTTCCGCTAGACCGGCAATTAGAGAGAACTGAAACTCGAGAAATGCCAGTGGTCGCTGGCAGTTTTAACTCAAAGGTTGGTCTACTGTGTTTTCCCTCCGCGACTAATATTTTTCATAAATTAATTTCGCGATAACATTGTTTGCACCGCATCTGAAAAACCAAAATATAGTTCTTCTGTTTTTTCTACTAATTATATGGATGACATGCATACGATGGAACGTTTCTATAATAGCAATTTAATGCCAAATTACTCGCCTCGTGTAGCAAAGCTTAATATATTTTTTACATGTATATTGTGCATGTAAAATTTGGGCGATGTTCACACTGTTTTCTAAGACAAGTCTGCTGCGTCTGGCAAACGCTTGTCAAAAATACAATAAGCAATGCCTTGGAAAAACGAAGAATAAGGAATGCCGAAATCGGCTTGCTGCTGCGACAATGTAGGTTATAATTGTGGAGGCGATACGCCGCGGCGGGGAGTGGTGGGCGGGGAGATTGTGGCGGGGAGATTGAATCAAAACATTGCCACTTCACGCGTCGACTCATTGCACTTCCAGGCTTTCTATCTGATTGATACACAATAATAACAGGAAAATATACTGCTAGGTAAGATAACTTCTAAACATTCGTTATTGCTATAAATATCATAGAGTAGCATTTACCTCGCCTCCTCAACTATACCTACTTGGTTATTTGGTTATATACAATGTTTTACAGAATCAGGCTTCTATACAATATACATATAGAAAAAAATCGTTCTTAATATTATACTTGTGTGTTTTAAGTGCAGTGGAATAAGCCCATATTTTTCTTTCAAGTTGACCAACTTTTCACCAAATTGTGAGTTAAAACTGCCAGCGACCACTGGCATTTCGGAGTTGCAGTTCTCTCTAATTACCGCACAACAAAACATGTATTCCAAACGTTGGCCGTTAAATGTCCAATAAACGCGTCACAACGAAAAAACCGTAAAATCCATACCTGGCAACTCGAGAAATAAAATTCACAGAACAATTCGGACGGCTTTTTAGAACAACACATTTGACGTAGAACAAAACATGTATTCCAACTGTAGGCCGTAACATTTCAAATAAACGCTGCAGCACGCAAGACACGGTCCGAAGTCCAGCTCACGTTCCTCCATCTATAATAATATAAGCGAAAGTGTGTCTGTCTGTCTGTCTGTCTGTCTGTCTGTGTGTGTGTGTGTGTGTGTGGTGTGTGTGTGTGTGTGTGTGTGTGTGTGTGTGTGTGTGGTATAGGTTCCGCCCCCCGTGGCGCAATCACCTCATATGGCACATTTTTGGAACCAGGTCGACCAGGGAAAGGTTTTAAGCCCACTTATGAGATGATCCGATCACTTTTTTTTTTTTTTTTAAGCAGCCTATTAGCGAGAATTGTGAAAAAAAAAGTGGGTTGCGAGAATTGAGGAAGCCTTGATGTAGGGTGATGGGTAATGGGTGAGTGAATG
>JACEEZ010003228.1:85000-136782 GCA_016584305.1 Chionoecetes opilio
TGCGGGTGGTTTTCTGGTTCCATTCCCGTAAAAAATAACGTATGCAAATTTGTTTTGAAAAATATTAATATTTAAAGGTCGCGAATCGAGGTAAAAGTTGAGATTTTGGGGGCAAATTTCAAGATTATCAAATTCGTTTCTGACGTTGTTGTTTCACTATAATTGGATGATTAAAAGGCATTTCTTAGTCATTTTCATATTGTTTATTGGTATTTCACTCAGTTTTGGTCACACCGGAATGCTGGTCTACTCCAGGTCCCTCTCTCTTGCAGAGTATTAGCCCCTCATCGGGGGGGGGGGGATCATGGGCAGTGGGCACCCATCTCTCACTCTGTGTGGCCTGGTTAGCAGTCGCAGTCGACTTGCGGGCGTCGGGGTACCGCTTCCTGTGGTCCTCAACGACCTGCAGGAGGAACTGGCGCTGTTCCTCATCCTTCGTGAGGGCCTGGTTGTAGGCCTGCATCAGCGCCACACCGCGCTCGGCGAAGTCATTCACCACCCGCAGCTCCCGGACTACACGAGCGGCGGCTTGGTAGCTGCTGTCCTCCTCCCAGTCGGCTGGATCCTTGTTGAGGAACCCCGCCTCCAGGTCGAGGATCTTGAAGAGCTGCTTGGACGACGGCGTGACGAAGCTCGCCACCGTCTTGGTCGCGAGAGCGGCGCTCTTGATGTCCACTGCGGACTTGCGGGGCGTGTCCTCGTCCTCCTCCTCCTCCTCCTCCTGCAAGTCTATGGCCTGGACCATGTCTCGCTTGACCCCGAGGGGAAGGTCGGGGTCGAAGAGTGCCAGAGCCACCAGCCGCTCGCTCAAGTACCACAGGTGGCGGCCGAAGACCGGGACTGTCGCCTTCGACAGCTCCTTGTCGGGGTAGGCGCGGAGCGCGTTCACGAAGGCCAGGTCCAGCGCCGGCGCAGCAGCGGCGAGTGGAGTCCGGAACCAGGCGGCGGCGTACGTGCGGACGACGAACAGCGCACAGCGCCTGATGCCCTGGGCCTCGGCTGCCGTCAGCCGGAACTGCTCCCTGAAGAGGAAGACCTTCACAGCGTAGATGCCCTTTGCCATCCACCTGGCCCGGTGGAGCGGTCCGGGGCGGGAGAAGCGGATGCCGCGCTTCGGAACTCCGCCGAGAGCAATTACGCAGAGCTCCAGAAGTTCCCGGTAGTCGGCCCGGGGCTGGGCGTGGTCGAGGAAGCGGCGGAAGTTGACCAGCAGCTCGTCCCGCTCCGGAACGTCATCGGCGGTGAACGGCTCCGGCGTGGTCCTGTCGATGAACTCCCACCCGCCTTGGAACCTCTTGAACAGCTGGATGTCGGGGCCGCTCGAGACTCCAAGGCAGGTGGAGAAGGCCTTCTCCAGGACCAGCTCGTACACGTGGTGCCGGCAGGCCAGGTGGAGGACGGGCCGATCCAGCTTCTGCTCGATGAGGGTACAAGCCCCGTTCACCAGCCCGCTGTTCACCGCCGTGGTGTCGAAGCTGAGACCGCGGACCCGCTCCTCCAGCTCCCAGTCCTCCAGCGCTGTGAGCACGGCCTGAGCGCAGTCCTGTGCTCGGCCGGACGGGAGCTTGGGGACGGTGAGGAGCTTGACCACTCCGCCCCCCGACACCAGGACCGGGAGCCGGTCGACGCTCCCTCCCCCGCCATCGCTCTCCGGGACGATCTTTCCGTCCCAGTGGACGATGAGAACGGCGTCGGGGTTGAACGCGGCCTTGATCTCCTTGGCAGCCTCCTCTCGGAACTTCATCCGAGCGCGCCTGAAGGATTCGCGGTTCAGCACCAGCTCGGCGGGGTCGTGTCCTAAGTTCCGTGCTGCAGCTGACAACACGTGAACCGCATTGCGGTTGGACACCTTGGTCCGGTCGAGCGCGGCGGCCAGTTCACTGTTGAGGACGGACTTTCGCACGCTCGCCCGCATGCGCTTCGGAGTATGTGCCGACGTTGAGGGCCTCTCGTCGTCGCCATCGTTGAAGACGTTCCCTTCGTGTGCGCGCCGCAACGGCCGGGTAGGACTGTTGCCGGCACTGGCACTGGAGTCGGAAGAACTGCCCGCGGAAGAACTGCTCAAAAGCACAACGGACCGGTCAAGCTCAAGGCACACTTTCGCCTCCGCTTCCGCCCGCCGGCGATTCGTTGACTCCAACTTCTCCTTGACCTTCTTCTCTTTGACAGCAAGGGACATGTCTCGAGAACCGAGAGAACCGCGGGGCTCGTCCTCCCTTTGGGCCAGCAGGAAGGACCGGTCCTCTTCCTCTGTGAGGAGTGTAAGCGCATCTTGGTGCGCGATGTCGAAGAGGCGACGCAGGGATGCGACGAATGCCTCTTCCCTCGCCACCTGGGTCGGCCCGCGCTTCGACTTGCTCTTCTTCAAGGAGACCCACTCATCGTAGAGTCGGATGAGTTTGTCGCGCGCCCGGTGGGCTGCCTGGACTGGAATGCGTGCCCGGGCCCAGAATGCGAGTACCTCATCGATCACCTTGGCCGCCGCGGGCTTCTTCTCGTGCTTCAGTTCCAAATGAAGGTGCAGGAACAGACGGAGAGCTTGTCCTCGTGTTGGGAGTCGGCTTCCCGTAAGTTCGTTCAGTGTACTATGTACAAGGTACACAGTCGTGTTTGACCTAGTCGTCGCCATCGCAACTCTGGGGAAACAGGAGAAGGGAAGGCTATTATTAGTCAATTATATAAAAATTTTATGTAATGCGTCAAAAGAAGAAACATGTCAAATGGATGAGGATGATTGGAAATTCCCTGAGGAACAGCACTTTCTGGGCAACAAAAATGTAACAGAGCGAATAAAAAACGAACCAAACTGTTATAGAGGCGTTGGTAAACAGTTTCTAAGAGCCCACGGTGCCAACCGACACTCCTTTCCGGTCGAAACGTGCACTAAGACTGAGCCAACCAACGGGCAAAATACGGCCCCGGAACGCGGGCTAACGAGTTTTTGCCTGTTTTGGCCTGACCTGGCCTGGCTCCGATCGACCGGAAGTGGTGTAATAAACAATTGTTAGACAAAAAAAAGCCAAAGTACGTCGGAAATGCAATTTAATGATGGAAAATGTTGTTCGAAATATGTTTAAAGTAAATTTGAAAAAGTTGATTTTTTCCCGAAAAATGTCAACTTTGACCTCAATTCGCGACCTCTAAATATTAATATTTTTAAAATCCTTTTGCACACATTATTTTGTACGGGAATGAAACCAGAAAACCACCCGCACACCTAAAAATCGGATAAAATAAAATTCACTATATGGCTAAGTGCCACCCTAAATTATATATATATATATATATATATATATATATATATATATATATATATATATATATATATATATATATATATATATATATATATATCAGAGGTGGGCATCGCAAAAAAAATTCCAATTCCGCAATCGCAATTCTGCAATTTTTTTCAGATAGGCCTTTTCGCAATCACAATTCCGCAATTCCGCAATTCCGCAAGCTAATTTACTCTTAAACATCATTAGGACTCTTAAACACCTACAATTAAAGCAAAAAATGTCTCTAGACTTTTTATTAGTGTTTAATACTTCTGTATTCCTATTCTGTTTCTGTCTATACTTGTTACTTGTCCTTCACCATTAAGTCTGTCTCTTTTGGTGTTTTTCTTTACTTGTACACTGCACAGTCTATACTGGCTAGTAATCACTAATCTAAGTAATCTACTAATCTTCCTCCTCCTCCTCCTCCTCCTCCTCCTCCTCCTCCTCCTCCTCCTCCTCCTCCTCCTCCTCCTCCTACCACTTTTTCTGGTTCAGCATGTGGAGGTTGGCAACTAATCACACACACGGCCAGCGTAAACGCTCTCAATCCCAAGTTCCAGCACGCACTGACTGAGTGACTGTGCTACACTTGGCAAGTTGGCAGTTAGCAGTGTCGTCTGCACAATATTTGGTGGGAACTTATCACTTGCCACTTTGAAGGTGGTGACCGTCACAATTATTGCGATTGCGTTTCAAAATGTTGGCGGTCCGCAACCCGCAATTCTGCATTTTTTTCAGGCATCCGTAAATGCGCAATTCCGCAACCGAATTTTACCATTCGGCAAGTTGCGGAATTGCGGACTAAAATTCCGGAATGCCTACCTTTGATATATATACGTATATATATATATATAATTTATACTATATATATATATATATATATATATATTATATATATATATATATATATATATATATATATATATATATATATATATATATACGTATATCTATCTATAATAATCTAAGCGAAAGTGTGTGTGTGTGTGTGTGGGTGTGGTATAGGTTCCGCCCCCCGTGGCGGAATCCCATCATATGGCACAGTTTTGGAACCAGGTTGACCAGGGGAAGGTTTTAAGCCTACTTATGGGATGATCCGATCACTTATTTTCTTTTATTTTTAGTAGCCTATTAGCGAGAATTTTGAAAAAGTGGGTTGTGAGAATTGAGGAAACCTTGATGTAGGGTGATAGGTAATGGGTGAGTGAATGGGTGGGGTGATGGGTAATGGGTGTGGGGTGATGGGTGAGTGAATGGGTGGGGGGTGATGGGTTGGGGGTGATGGGTGATGGGTGAGGGAATAGGTGGGGGGTGATGGGTAATGGGTGAGTGAATGGGTGGGGTGATGGGTAATGGGTGTGGGGTGATGGGTGAGTGAATGGGTGGGGGGTGATGGGTGATGGGTGAGGGAATAGGTGGGGGGTGATGGGTAATAGGTGAGTGAATGGGTGAGTGAAGGGGTGGGGGATGATGGGTAATGGGTGAGTGAATGGGTGGGGGGTAATTGGGAATGGGTAAGTGAATGGGTTGGGGGTGATGTGAATGGGTTGGCGTTAATACATACATTTCTATATCCATGATATCAGGAAAGTTAGAAGGGGCTATCTGGAGAGTCTGTGTTTGGTGGGCTGAAGGCCCACCAATAGCCCTCCGCAGGAGCTAGCCAAAAAGTCCGCCCGAAGGGCGGCTTTGCGGCTAGTATATATATATATATATATATATATATATATATATATATATATATATATATATATATATATATATATATATATATATAACATATACAGGGAGGTTCCGTTATACGAGCATTCGGTATACGAGACTCCGATGATACGAGATGTGTAAATTAGGGTCTATTTTCAATATACGAGATCGAAAATCCAATGCTACGACATTCAAACTGGGGTGAGTAAAATTATCAAGTTCAAAATGCGCGCCCTACCACTCCCGGGCTGGACATAGGGGGATTTGGTTGACCCCAATGAGGTCACCCCTAGCAAGCCGTGACCTGAAGGGTAATTAAGCATATGGCGGGGCCTGACCTTTAGGGGTAATTAGCAGGTGTGCGGCCCCAACCTTGGGACTGCAGTCAGGTCACCCCTAGCAAGGCGTGGCCTGAAGGGTAATTAAGCATATGGCGCGGCCTGACCTTTAGGGGTAATTAGCAGGTGTGCGGCCCCAACCTTGGGACTGCAGTCAGGTCACCCCTAGCAAGCCGTGACCTGAAGAGTAATTAAGCATATGGCGCGGCCTGACCTTTAGGGCTAATTAGCAGGTGTGCGGCCCCAACCTTGGGACTGCAGTCAGGTCACCCCTAGCAAGCCGTGACCTGAAGGGTAATTAAGCATATGGCGCGGCCTGACCTTTAGGGGTAATTAGCAGGTGTGCGGCCCCAACCTTGGGACCACTACACTACCTTCTCTTGTATCACGCGGCTTCCCCTACATTACAACGTCTTTTTTGCTAGTTATGCATGTTTTATGTTTAATTAATGTGCAGTTATGTTATTTTGTGTGCTATTTTCTCTTTCAGAATGCTTTTTCTACAGAATAGGTAGTACAGTGTGGGTAATATAGACGATGTGTGTTTGTTGTGTTTGCTATAGTTTATTTTAGCTTGAAAAACATGGTTTTTTTTTTTGGCTTTTTTTAAATTGATGGGGTCCTGGAACCAAACCTATATTTTACCATTAGTTATGTGTTTCGTTATACGAGATTTCGCTTTACGAGTATGCCAGGTCGAACCTAACTGCTCGTATCTTCGGGACCTCCCTGTACTGGAAATCCTGCAAACTTTCCGGAGAATCTAACCTTATTTATCTAACGAGGAAGATTAAAAGCAGAAAAAAAGACAACATTTAAAGCTTATAAAACGCCAAAGGATGATAGCACACAAACCTTTTCACTTCTCCATGAAAAAATAATTATATCAAACTTTCTAATACTAACTTTTCACTCATCCATTGAAGAAAAAAAAATTCTAATCCTGAGATCCCTACATAAGCCCTATATACCTATGGCTAAAAAACTATGACAGCCCTATGATCATTTATAACACTGCATTCTCCATACTTTATTAATGTCCTATCACTCCTACAGTATGACAGCCCTATGATAATTTATAACACTGCATTCTCCATACTTTATTAATGTCCTATCACTCCTACAGTATGACAGCCCTATGATAATTTATAACAGCATTCTCCATACTCTTAACCAAGCTCCTATCACTCCTACACTGACATTCCTATGATAATTTATAACAGCATTCTCCATACTCTTAACCAAGCTCCTATCACTTCTATACTATGACACCCCTATGATAATTTATAACAGCATTCTCCATACTCTTAACCAAGCTCCCATCACTCCTACAGTATGACAGCCCTATGATAATTTATAACACTGCATTCTCCTTACTCTTAACCAAGCTCCCATCACTCCTACAGTATGACAGCCCTATGATAATTTATAACACTGCATTCTCCATACTCTTAACCAAGCTCCCATCACTCCTACACTGACAGCCCTATGAGAATTTATAACACGGCATTCTCCATACTCTTAACCAAGCTCCTATCACTCCTACACTGACAGCCCTATGAGAATTTATAACACAGCATTCTCCTTACTCTTAACAAAGCTCCCATCACTCCTACACTGACAGCCCTATGAGAATTTATAAGCCAGCATTCTCCATACTCTTAACCAAGCTCCTATCACTCCTATACAATAACACAAGAGCCTATGTCACCTCTTTGACAACCCTATGATCATTTCTAGGCCAGTATTCTCCATAGCATGCCTGGCTTAAGGTGTTATGTCCTACACTTCTCTCATGTCCTCTTAATGCCTCTCTCTATGCTCTCTATGCCTCTCTATTCTCCTCTATGCCTCATATCCCTCTCTATGTCACTCTCTATGCCTCTCTCTATGTCTCTCTCTATGCCTCTCTCTATGCCTCTCTCTATGTCTCTCTCTATGTCTCTCTCTATGTCTCTCTATGTCTCTCTCTATGTCTCTCTCTATGTCTCTCTCTATGTCTCTCTATGTCTCTCTATGTCTCTGTACGGCTTCTTTCATATACTTGTAACATCTCATGCCTCATTTCCATAGCCATATCATATTCAGACATGCTCAGACAAAGGGTTTTTAGAATGGACTCAATGACTTTCATTAATGTGGATTTTAAAGTGATTCGAAACGTGAATTTTAAGTGTGCGTATTTTGAACTTACATTTTAGAACAAGGATATCATAATTAGGAAGACTTAAGTGATTTCAAGAAGGTGGTTAAGTAATCACAGTCCCAGAAACTTAATCTATTCACTAGTTCATTATACATAAGCTCTTATTCATTTCTTATTCATAGATTTTTTAATATATTACGTATCATTACCGGCCAATGTCGAAAAAATGGCCTGAAATAATTACCTGAAAAACAGAATTCTTAGCTAATCTTCTTCCTCCTCCTCCACCACCTAATCACTGCCTCCAATCCTCCACCCAATCACTGATCCACTATTCCTCTTTCACACAATCACTTTTACTCTTTTTCCTCCACCCAATCACTACTAACCAATGCTCCTCTTCCACCCAATCACTGCTCCACTATTCCTCTTCCTCCACCCAATCACTGCTCCACTATTCCTCCTCCTCCTCCACCCAATCACTGTTCCACTATTCCTCCTCCTCCAACCAATCACTGCTCCACTATTCCTCCTCCACCCAATCACTGCTCCACTATTCCTCCTCCTCCACCCAATCACTGTTCCACTATTCCTCCTCCTCCAACCAATCACTGCTCCACTATTCATCCTCCTCCTCCACCCAATCACTGCTCCACTATCTCCTCCTCCACCCAATCACTGCTCCACTATTCCTCCTCCTCCTCCACCCAATCACTGCTCCACTATTCCTCCTCTTCCACCCAATCACTGCTCCACTATTCCTCCTCCTCCTCCACCCAATCACTGCTCCACTATTCCTCCTCCTCCACCCAATCACTGCTCCACTATTCCTCCTCCTCCACCCAATCACTGCTCCACTATTCCTCCTCCTCCTCCACCCAATCACTGCTCCACTATTCCTCCTCCTCCACCCAATCACTGCTTAACCATTCCTCCTTCTCCTCCACCCAATCACTGCTCCACTATTCCTCCTCCTCCACCCAATCACTGCTCCACTATTCCTCCTCCTCTCACCCAATCACTGCTCCACTATTCCTCCTCCTCCTCCACCCAATCACTGCTCCACTATTCCTCCTCTTCCACCCAATCACTGCTCCACTATTCCTCCTCCTCCACCCAATCACTGCTCCACTATTCCTCCTCTTCCACCCAATCACTGCTCCACTATTCCTCCTCCTCCTCCACCCAATCACTGCTCCACTATTCCTCCTCCACCCAATCACTGCTCCACTATTCCTCCTCCTCCTCCACCCAATCACTGCTCCACTATTCCCTCCTCCTCCACCCAATCACTGCTCCACTATTCCTCCTCCTCTTCCACCCAATCACTGCTCCACTATTCCTCTTCCTCCACCCAATCACTGCTCCACTATTCCTCCTCCTCCACCCAATCACTGCTCCACTATTCCTCCTCACCAATCACTGCTCCACTATTCCTCCTCCTCCACGCAATCACTGCTCCACTATTCCTCCTCCTCCTCCACCTAATCACTGCTCCACTATTCCTCCTCCTCCACCCAATCACTGCTCCACTATTCTCCTCCTCCTCCACCCAATCACTGCTCCACTATTCCTCCTCCTCCTCCTCCACCCAATCACTGCTCCACTATTCCTCCTCCTCCTCCACCCAATCACTGCTCCACTATTCCTCCTCCTCCACCCAATCACTGCTCCACTATTCCTCCTCCCACCCAATCACTGATCCACTATTCCTCCTCCTCCACCCAATCACTGCTCCACTATCTCCTCCTCCTCCACCCAATCACTGCTCCACTATTCCTCCTCCTCCTCCTCCACCCAATCACTGCTCCACTATTCCTCCTCCTCCTCCACCCAATCACTGCTCCACTATTCCTCTCCTCCTCCACCCAATCACTGCTCCACTATTCCTCCTCCCTCCACCCAATCACTGTTCCACTATTCCTCCTCCTCCACCCAATCACTGCTCCACTATTCCTCCTCTTCCTCCACCCAATCACTGCTCCACTATTCCTCTTCCTCCACCCAATCACTGCTCCACTATTCCTCCTCCTCCTCCACCCAATCACTGCTCCACTATTCCTCCTCCTCCTCCACCAATCACTGCTCCACTATTCCTACTCCTCCACCCAATCACTGCTCCACTATTCCTCCTCCTCCTCCACCCAATCACTGCTCCACTATTCCTCCTCCTCCTCTTCACCCAATCACTGCTCCACTATTCCTCCTCCTCCTCCTCCACCCATCACTGCTCCACTATTCCTCCTCCTCCTCCACCCAATCACTGCCTCTATTCCCCTCCTCCTCCCACCCAATCACTGCTCACTATTCCTCCTCTCTCCTCCTCCACCCAATCACTGCTCCACTATTCCTACTCCTCCACCCAATCACTGTTCCACTATTCCTCCTCCTCCACCAATCACTGCTCCACTATTCCTCCTCTTCCTCCACCAAACACTGCTCAACTATTCCATCCTCCACCAATCACTGCTCATATATCCTCCTACCTCCACCCAATCACTGCTTCCACATGCTCCTCCTCCACCCAATCCTGCTCCACTATTCTCCTCTCCACCCAATCACTGCTCCACTATTCCTCCTCCTCCACCCAATCACTGTTCCCCTATTCCTCTCCTCCCCACCCAATCACTGCTCCAATTCCCTCCTCCTCCACCCAATCACTGACAACACTATTCCTCTTCATCCACCAATCACTGCTCACTATTCCTCCTCCACCCAATCACTTTCCATATTCCTCCTCCTCCACCAATCACTGCTCCACTATTCCTCCTCCTCTTCACCCAATCACTGCTTACTATTCCCTCCTCCACCAATCAACTGCCTCTAATTCTCCACCTCCCCCCAATCACTACTAACCATTCCTCCTCCTCCACCCAATCACTGCCTCTAATTCTCCACCTCCCCCCAATCACTGCTCTACTATTCCTCCTCCTCCTCCACCCAATTGCTATTTTTCCTCATCCAATCAAGAGACATTGAATCAAAATGAGTACAGAAAGTTAAATCAGCATAATTTAGTTGTAGTGAAGGAATTAGTTTTAGAAGAATTAATACGACCAGACGACATCTCTTGAATAGAATGTTAACCATCTTGCATTGATGAAGAGGTAACAATGCCTCGGGATAATTAACAACACCACCGGAAGAAAGATCAGAGAGAGATATGATAGAAGGTATAGAAACAAAAAAAACTAATATATATGTATATATATAAATATATATAATAATTTATAAGTATATATTATAATACATATATATAAATATATATGATATATATATATATATAATATATATATATATATATATATATATATATATATATAATATATATATATATATAATATATATATATATATATATATATATATATATATATATATATATTGCAACGAACTATTTCCTTACCTTCACTGTCCTCAGCTACACCTACACCGGGCTGCTCTCTTGAGAGTCAGGGAAGCAGGCAGGTGCTTAAAGTAATCGTCCAGACCCAAATTTTTTTTGCCGAATTATGTTGAATGTACATTCAAAACACCTAATCCACCAGAAATAATTGATTTCCAGGTCTTATTTCCGTAAAAACACGACTTTTGTAAAAAGCGCGCGAAAAAAAAATTCTTCCCTCCAACAGGGCTACGACTGTTATGATGACGTCAGAACAGGGACGCCCGCAGACACTCTGTCTGACACCTGTCGGCAAATGTTATGATGAGCGATTGTACTTCGGTGTCAGACAGTGAATCTGTCGCTGTGACAGATCTAGAGTACGATGCTCAATCTGACACCGAAAGAAATGACGCTGGTCATGTATACTATGAGGAAAACGAACCTCAGATTGTCATAGGATCCTATATGTTTGAGCCCGAGTACGAGGTGGATGAACAGGTGTTAGCAGAGCCTGAGGTTCAGCAGGAGGACCTGGCACTTCTCCAAAACATGGATTGGTAAATAAGGTTAAACCATGTGTGTGTGGGAATCACAATGAAGGTACTTTCGAGAAAATCCTATGGTTAGTTTTGGAGCTACAGTCAAACGTCATTACTCGGAAACCACATACTAGCATTAACTACAGCATAGAGTTGGAAAATATGCGGGCGGGAAGGCAGAAAGTGTGACAGCCACACTACCACAGGGTCTCTCACCACAGGGCACGCCCACTCCACAACTGGTTTACTTGGTTTACTTGGTCTTGTTAGAGGCAAAGCCTCACAGTCGTGGTGGTCCATCGCTACCCTCACTACACACCGTTTCTCAACACAACTGCTCGCCCCAACACACTATAGGCGTGAATCACCACACGCCACTCCGCCAGTCCACTCCTACACACGCCACTCCTTTCCGTGTGCAAACTTTTCTCGAAAGGCACAGCTGTCTTGCTGCACCCATAAAGGATGCATGCATGTGGCATATAGCAAAACAAATCTATCAGAAACACCCAAATATCTTCAAGTACTATATTTATCTCTGTGTTTACGTGCCTCTCTGATCAAGCGCGGGAAGATGAGCCTCCCTGATGCTATGTCACCGAGCCTGAGCCTGAGCCTCTGCAAACCTTGAGAGCGTTTTGAAAACTCGGGGAATTTGCAGATTTTGATTGCGGATTATTTAAAAACGGCTGACTGGATACAAAAAGTGACGACGTATTGTTGACATACTCGTTAATGGCTATGATTTGATTGCATTAAATCAGGAATGATGAAATGGTCTGGACGATTACTTTAAGACAGAGGGAGGGGGGGACGCGTAGCTCGTAAACAGGGCACGTGCTAGGAATTGAGGACTTACCAGGCTGGGTTCTCCTTCTCTGGCTGTTCACACACTCAGGGGGGAAGAATTTAGGCAAACACAAGGGGTCCTTTCACGGTGGTATATTGAAGTAACTCACAGTATAAGTTGTAAGGTCACTCACTACAAATCTACAACACCTGACACCAATGCAACGTCACAACCCCCGACCTCTTCCTCGGCCGTCGTAGGGACTCGGGAGACGCTACATATTCCCCCCACAACCCCAGTACCTTTCACAGGCACACTACAGTGGCCGCCTCATCAGGCGCCACAATCCACCGCAGCCGTCACAAGCCAGGCGCCGCAATTAGAGAGAACTGCAACTCCGAAATGCCAGTGGTCGCTGGCAGTTTTAACTCACAATTTGGTGAAAAGTTGGTCAACCTGAAAGAAAAATATGAGCTTATTTCACTGCACTTAAAACACAAAAGTATAATTTTAAGAACGATTTTCTTCTATATGTATATTGTATAGAAGCCTGAGTCTGTAAAACATGTATTTAACCAAATAACCAAGTAGGTTATAGTTGAGGAGGCGAGGTAAATGTTACTCTATGATATTATATAGTCAATAACGTATGTTTAGAAGTTATCTATACCTAGGCAGTCATATTTTCCTGTTATTATTGTGTATCAATCAGATAGAAAGCCTGGAAGTGCAATGAGTCGACGCGTGAAGTGGCAATGTTTTGATTCAATCTCCCCGCCACAATCTCCCCGCCACCACTCCCCGCCGCGGCACGTCGCCTCCACAATTATAACCTACATTGTCGCAGCAACAAGCCGATTTCGGCATTCTTTATTCTTCGTTTTTCCAAGGCATTGCTTATTGTATTTTGACAAGCGTTTGCCAGACGCAGCAGTACTGTCTTAGAAAACAGTGTGAACATCACCCAAATTTTACATGCCACAATATACATGTAAAAAATATATTAAGCTTTGCTACTCGAGGCGAGTAATTTGCATTAAATTGCTATTATAGAACGTTCCATCGTAATGCACGTCATCCATATAATTAGTAGAACAACAGAAGAACTATATTTTTTGGTATTCAGATGCGGTGCATCAATGTTTATCGCGAAATTAATTTATGAAAAATATTAGTCGCGGAGCCAAAACACAGTAGACCAACCTTTGAGTTAAAACTGCCAGCGACCACTGGCATTTCTCGAGTTGCAGTGCTCTCTAATTCTACCACAGGACCTTACCTCCTCGCAAGCTCAACCTAGCGACTATCCACTGTGGCCGCATCCTTCTGCAGCGTCGCCGTCAGTCCACACAGGCGCACCACAGTCCACAGGAGATGTCACGTCGCCTTACCTCACACCGGCACACTACAGTACCTCCCTACGTGCTAGGAGACGTCTCTCCACTGGCCCCGCCGTTTCCCTTCGTCGGCGACTCCCACAGGCGGCAGCCCGCGCGCGAAGTCTTCCTCTAGAGACGTATCTCACCCGACCTCGTGTCTCCCCTGGCCCCAGCCAGCCAGCCACAACAACACCTCATGGCTTCCTCCGATCTTGAGCTCGAGTTGTCTTCGAACCTAAGCTCGAGTTGTCTCAGGAGCACGTTCGTAACACTGCCCTCCCCGCACAAAAACTGTCCGACCTCGGCCAGCCAAAATTAAAAGAAACAGAAAAATCATAACACATGGCTACATGCACATATAACACAAAAATCCTCAAATGAAGAGAAACTCGCCCCATCATTAAACAAACCACATTTTACTAAACATTACCACCCCAAAGCTTCACAACTGCAAGTCCCTCCATCGCCATCCACCAGCCGCCACTGCAGTGTTGGAAAGTCACACCAGGCTGCCCTCCTCTTCCACGCGAGACACCCCAGCAGGAACACAGCTGCAACCTCAACCAGGCGCCACAACACAGCGGCCGCCACAGGCCACAGGGGGACTTCCTCTACCCCTTGGCCCAACTCAGAGGTAACCACGGCCCAGGAATCTTCTCACTCCACTGGGCCTCCACAGCTCTAACCCGGCTCTACTGATCCAGTCTCCACGGGAAAGGCGCAACGACTTCCCGACCGACCATGCCCTCCACTGCAAGGCGCCGGTGACGGTGCGACAGGGCTTAACAGCAGCACGCTGTGGCTGGCTCTGCCTGGTAGCGGGCACGGTGCTTCCCCCCACCGTCGTAACAAGCAGTTACCGCCACCTGTACCAGCTTCGGCGGGGGCCACACACTGCAGGAGTAGCTCAACTGCTTGTCAACCCCCCGAAAGCGCGGCAGAAGCAGGTAGGGATGCGTCCACTTCATCATCCTGGCGCTCGGAGGCATACCTCGCTTGCCGTGTGGCCTCCCACGCTCACTCCGGCGGCGCCTCTTCTTACGGTGGTTCCATGCCGAGGCGAAATGAGCGGGTTTCTTGCCCTTCCACAGTGGGCTCTTGACCCGCACCCGTCTGGGCGTCAGGCCATCAACAAGGCCTTTCCTGCCGCGCAGACCTTTCACGTCGCGCAGGCCACCAACCAGGCCTTTCCTGCCGCGCAGGCCTCCCACAAGGCCTTTCTTCCCGCGCAGGCCACCAACAAGACCTTTTCTGCCTTTCACGCCGCTCGCCAGCATCGCGAATTGGGCCCGACAGGCCTTCCACGACACAGGCGCATCAAGCTTCTGCGGCCTGTGTCGCAAATCGCCACATTCCTGACGTGCACTCGGGCCCGCACGACGAGATCGAGACTCGCGTGAGCTAGGTCTCGGAATGGTACAGGAGAAAGGACCAGCCACGGTATGAAAGGTTCTATGATGGTGGCTATGGAGGGGACCTACTCTTCAGAGCCAGGACAAAGTCGCTGGAGGTAAATAGTCGTATGTACAGATGGAAGAATGATGGCAGCAAGGTGTGTGCGATGTGTGTGACAGGAGTGGATGAAACCGTGGAGCACTTGATGCTGGAATGTGAACGGTATGAGTATGCTAGAACAAAGATGTTGGAGGTGGTGGAAGGAGAGGTCGGAGTGGAAGAATGGCGAGAGATGAGAGACAGGAGAGTGGAGATGGAGTACCTGCTGGGGTTGTGTGCTGAGTGGAGGAGTGACAGTCGTGTGATTGAGAGTGTAAAAGAATTCTTGGAGAATTCGTGGAGAGCACGTAGGAGAGAGCATGAAAGGCAGGGGGCCCCTCAGTGATGGGGGACCCCGTATGAATGTGATGCAGAGAGAGGAAGGAGGGGAAAAAGAAATCCCTGGTTTTGCTTCCCCCTTTTGCTTCTCTCCCAACAGATTACGTGTGTGGGAGAACGCCGGACCAAAGGCTTCACTGACAGCATCTGCTGGGTGACTCCCAAATTAAGATCAAGATCAAGGTGGAGTGGATAGTGAGAGGGCAGGGCTACGCTCTCCCTACACTCCACAACACGCCCCACTTCCCACTCACAAGCCGCGGCCGCGCTCTCATCCCCAAACTCGTCCTTCACAATCACACCCACGACTGGATCACAAGCCGTGGCCCCAGCGCTAGCCACATGCTCAGACATATCACCCTCAGCCAGGTTTTTCTGCGCACTCATCACTGGCTCTAACTCTTTCCGCTCTGCCTTAGTGGGTACTTCACTTAGCACCTCACTTTTCACTTCAACCATACGCTCAGTCACTTCCACGTGGGGCTTACCGAACATTGTCTGAATTTCCTGCCGTGTCACAATTATTTCCTGCAGTGTCGCCTGATGTTCTACACTCATTTTGTGACTCAAAATAACTCTCGATCATGGCTTGCATCACCGCCATAAGGTCAGTCAGAGTCGGCTGCTGTGCCGCTGACTTACCACCGTCTGCCATCTTGTCTTCCCCCCCGCACCAGACAAAGGAATTTCACGATACCTGCCTTTTTCACCTCAAAATTCCAGCAACATCCCACTCCTAACACCACTGCAACGAACGCCCCTCCCTTCCTTACCTTCACTGTCCTCAGCTACACCTACTCCGGGCTGCTCTCTTGAGAGTCAGGGAAGCAGGCAGGTGCTTAAGACAGAGGGGGGGGGGGGGCGCGTAGCTCGTCAACAGGGCTCGTGCTAGGAATTGAGGACTTACCAGGCTGGGTTCTCCTTCTCTGGCTGTTCACACACTCAGGGGGGAAGGGTTTAGGCAAACACAAGGAGTCCTTTCACGGTGGTATATTGAAGTAACTCACAGTACAAGTTGCAAGGTCACTCACTACAAATCTACAACACCTGACACCAATGCAACGTCACAACCCCCGACCTCTTCCTCGGCCGTCGTAGGGACTCGGGAGACGCTACATAACCCCCACACAACCCCAGTACCTTTCACAGGCACACTACAGTGGCCGCCTCATCAGGCGCCACAATCCACCGCGGCCGCCACAAGCCAGGCGCCGCAATCCTACCACAGGACCTTACCTCCTCGCAAGCTCAACCTTGCGACTATCCACTGTGGCCACATCCTTCTGCAGCGTCGCCGTCAGTCCACACAGGCGCACCACAGTCCACAGGACTCACGTCGCCTTACCTCACACCGGCACACTACAGTGCCTCCCTACGTGCCAGGAGACGTCTCTCCACTGGCCCCGCCGTTTCCCTTCGTCGGCGACTCCCACAGGCGGCAGCCCGCACGCGAAGTCTTCCTCTAGAGACGTATCTCACCCGACCTCGTGTCTCCCCCGGCCCCAGCCAGCCAGCCACAACAACACCTCATGGCTTCCTCCGATCTTGAGCTCGAGTTGTCTTCGAACCTAAGCTCGAGTTCTCAGGAGCACATTCGCAACAATATATATATATATATATATATATAATATTATATTATATATATATATATATATATTTTATATATATATATATATATATATATATATATATATATATATATATATATATATATATATATATATAATATATATATATATATATATATATATATATATAATATATAATATTATATATATTGTTGCGAACGTGCTCCTGAGAACTATTAGATTAACTATTATATTAAAAATATTAGTCGCGGAGCCAAAACACAGTAGACCAACCTTTGAGTTAAAACTGTCAGCGACCACTGGCATTTCTCGAGTTTCAGATCATTGGAATTGGTAGAGTGGTAGTTTTGTCCCCCCTTGTGGGGGGAGGTGTTGTTTGCTTATTATAGGGGGAGAGTAGGAAATATATATATATATATATATATATATATATATATATATATATATATATATATATATATATATATTCCTACTCTCCCCCTGTAATGAGCGAACAACACCTCCCCCCACAAGGGGGGGACAAAACTACCACTCTACCAATTCCAATGATCTGAAACTCGAGAAATGCCAGTGGTCGCTGGCAGTTTTAACTCATAGGTTGGTCTACTGTGTTGTGGCTCCGCGACTAATATTTTTCATAAATTAATTTCGCGATAAACATTGATGCACCGCATCTGAATACCAAAAAAATATAGTTCTTCTGTTGTTCTACTAATTATATGGATGACATGCATTACGATGGAACGTTCTATAATAGCAATTTAATGCAAATTACTCTCCTCGAGTAGCAAAGCTTAATATATTTTTTACATGTATATTGTGGCATGTAAAATTTGGGCGATGTTCACACTGATTTCTAAGACAGTACTGCTGCGTCTGGCAAACGCTTGTCAAAATACAATAAACAATGCCTTGGAAAAACGAAGAATAAAGAATGCCGAAATCGGCTTGTTGCTGCGACAATGTAGGTTATAATTGTGGAGGAGACGTGCCGCGGCGGGGAGATTGTGGCGGGGAGATTGAATCAAAACATTACGACTTCACGCGTCGACTCATTGCACTTCCAGGCTTTCTATCTGATTGATACACAATAATAACAGGAAAATATGACTGCCTAGGTATAGATAACTTCTAAACATTCGTTATTGACTATATAATATCATAGAGTAGCATTTACCTCGCTTCCTCAACTATAACCTACTTGGTTATTTGGTTATATACAATGTTTTACAGAATCAGGCTTCTATACAATATACATATAGAAGAAAATCGTTCTTAATATTATACTTTTGTGTTTTAAGTGCAGTGGAATAAGCCCATATTTTGTTTTCCAGTAGACCAACTTATTATCAAAAAAGTGAGTTAAAACTGCCAGCGACCCCTGGCATTTTGGGTTACAGTTCTCTCGAATTGAGATCTCTGTCGATGTAAAAATCTCCTTTTTGGCCCCGGTGGCGCTTAGTACCCTTCTGCAGCGGGGCGGCGCCTCATATTGTTTGCAATGTTTTGAACTGATTATTATTTCGGCCCCTACCAAGCTTGTTGTGTTTTTGTCGCAGAAACCAATCCGTTTTCAATTGCGAGAAAAAACGGTCTTCGTACCAAGATGATACTTGGATGACAAAAACACGGCTTTGATTAGATAGGTAGCTTGCGGACAACTGGGTGCTAGCGACCAATATTTGATGTTATTTTAACCACAATTAGGTTAACTGCGTTTTCTGACTAATATTGATTTTGTCGCTTAGTACCCTTCTGTCGCGGGGCGCCTCATATCACAAAGCAATATAACACACATTTCAGCAAGTGTTATTGGAGTGGTCTTCGTAATCCAAGACGGTGCTTGGACGACAAAAACACGGCTCAAGATTTATGAATATTTGGAACGGGTGATCTTATTATTCAGTGCAGTGGCTAATTGAGAGGGTGGTTGGTGAATAATTTCCACATTACCAATGTCAAAAGTGCAGTTTTAGTGTTTTGGGACAAGCGAAAAATGTGTCCAATAATGAAATGGCCTTTATTTTTCCTTTTCATTTATTGCAAGTGAAACTTACCAAAATTTTCAACATAGGCGAGGGTTCCACTGTCGGTGAGAGTTCTTGGTTGGTGTTTCGGCGAGAATTCCTATCAGCGACAGTATCAGTCTTACGCCGTAGACTAGTTTTTTTTCTCATTATTGTTTTTAACTGTAACCACTTATTATTAATCAAATTCAACCTAACCTATACCTAACCGGTATATGTGCAGTTTGAACCAATACACGATCGGTGGTTTTAAGGAATACACAACCTTTCGAGCGAATGGCTATTTGAGCGGAGAACCATTAAAGCGAATGTCTAATTAATCAGTAAGATCATAGATATGCTACTATACACGCATGGTATTAAAAAAACCAGGATGCGACGGGCCACGTAGGGTTATCGACCCAAGTTGTCCTGATGTAATCCACCAGTGCACGTGGCTGCAGTGGAGGAGTGGCGTTGTCAGCTAGGGTTTCAAACATTGCTGGGATGTTCTCTGCTGGGAGGAAGGGTAGTGCAAGGGGCTGCCTGATATACTCACGTATAGCACCAGAGGTTAGGTAGAGCACTTTTACATCTTGGCCTGTAGCGCCTGTAGGCAGTGACCTCCAGGAGTGGGATGGTAGGCCCTGGAGGCTCACTTGAGGGCTGTGATGGTTGGCCCTCGCCCGTGGTGGCGCAGACAGGATTTTTATAGTGACGACTGTGATTAAAGGCTCATGCCGCCCCCCCTGTGTCCTCCGATGCACTCGCAATCGAAGGTAGAGTTAATGGGCAGGGTATGTGGGTGTTCTTAGGCCACTCGACAGTGCAGAAAGATTTTAAGTGGATTTATGGGTCTCACTCGGGATCGAACTCGGGTTTTCGAGAACGCCACCCGGTGACGCTAACCACTCTGTTACCGCCTCCCCAAGTTTACAACCAAGATCCACTACCTTCCTCTTAATACAGCTTGAGTCCAGTGAAAGACACATCCCGGGATCTCCTTCCACATCTGGCAAAACCTCACGGACAGCTGCCCAAACTGCTTGCTCAAAGTCTAGCGTAACCTTTTGGATACAGAGAGCTGGAATAAGGTCCTTCACAGTTGAGAGGACTTCAACGTAGTCTTGGCGTCTACAGCGGGACATCACAGCAAAAAGAAGAGGGACCTGCCTCACACTCGAAAAAAATATTCGCTCGAATGGTCCGGTTACCATTCTATGATTTCTATCGGTAACTACCTGGTACTCTCGTCTACCAAAACTAGACGAGACATCAACCGAGAACTCTCGCTGACGTAAAAAAGTTCCACAGTTCCACTTGTAATAGATGAAAAGGAAGAATAAAGGGTATTTCATTATTGTAGACGACATTTCGAAGACACTTTATTTTCTATTTAGTTTTGATGTGTTTTGAATTAATTTACCTCTTGCTTTTGGCGAAAATGAATGTGTACTTATATTGCCCCGTCCTCTACTCTAAGTTTATAAAATAAGTAATTTCTGCCTAGTAACGGTTAGGTTAGGTTGGATGTGGGGTTTTATTTAGTTAGATATATGTATTGGGTAATGTAATATCAAGATCAAGAACTGGAACTGTCGTAGAAAATAGGAATACTCGACGACGTGAAAAATTGGAACACTCGCCGACAGCGACGAAAATCCGGTAGACGTGAGTTCCATAAACTGCTGTATCAGGGTTTCCACAATATTTTCAAGCTCCAATAAACTTCTCCATCCCAGTCTTTCCACAAACTCTCTGTCCTCCAAGTCAAAACCTTTGATTCTAATGAGTCTCAGGACTACTCATAGTGTTGAATGTGTAAGTAGACGTTGCTGGAGAAACTGGTGTCAGAAAAGTGGCTCAAATGGCTTGAAATGGTGGAGCCCTTTGCCAGCACGTTCAGTGTTCACAGAAGGCGTCGCAGGTGTATATAGGATGCCTTGCTACTGTGCCGCAAAGTTATTATGATATAAACCTATAACACTAGGGACAAAATAATGCAATAGCTATTCCTACACTTGACCACTGGAAGAAACAAGCAGGTACTTTTACCATGTATTAAGTGTTATGAATTTTTCAATTTGTAGGTCCCCTTAAGTAAACAAAGCAAGTGCAAAATTTGAATATTCCATGATTGTTATTTTGTCATAAATGATGAAAGTATGTACTAACGCCCCAGTCAAAATGGCATTTCCAAAGCAATATCTTTGATTCATGCTCATCTAGCTTTTGTATATCTATTACTTACAGGAAGGTCCAAAAGACCTGAGAGGCCTGCCAGAGTGGGGGAGGCCACCACCACCACCACCACCTCCATCCCACAGCCCAGACAAGATGTCTCGGGGAATCAAGATGTCCCGGGGAATCATGTCTGACTCGTCAGATTCTGAAAGTGGACTAGAAGACTCCTGGCCCGCCTCCCCGTCCTCGGTGCGGCCCTCGGAGCCAAGAGTGCCGCCCCACCCAGGCGTGGACTCACACAATGTGGATGACATTTTTGCTGTCAATTACTCAGGTAAGTGTGATGACTGTGATCCCAGGTTCAGAAAGAGTAAGAGTGGAGAGTGAGTGCACTAAGACTCACTGCTCCAGTAGCCGGGCTGAACCGAGGCCCACGAGAGAGAAGGCCTGTTCGGTGGGGGTAATACGTCACAACAGTAGTGCGCTCAGTTCAGGGTTCGCAGGGTGGACTTAACTCTCTCCCCTGTAAAATGTTGTGTGTCGCACGTTTTAAGTAATCATATTTTTTATTATTAGTTTTTGACATATTACATAAGAACATAAGAAAATAAGGAAGCTACAGGAGGCCGTGAGACCTACACGAGGTAGTTCCTGTAGACTATGCAGTAAATTACATGCAGATTAAAGCATTACCCCAGCAAGGTTAAAAATAAGAAAAATATATACATACATTATATACATTTTATTAACATGCATAATACAGTATATGCATAAACAAAAATATTTTCCTTCCTTAATGATGTAGTCAGGTCCTAGGTCTGTCAAGCTTTGCCATCAGCTTTCTCCCAGTAGCCTCATCGAAGAACGTAGTATCATATACTTGATCCTCAGGTTTGAAGTGCAGTTCACATATCTGAAAAAGAGTTAAACATTGTTAACCTCTCTTGCCATAACTCCGTTGTTTAATGTCCTTAGGTGTCATAATGCCGTTGTTTATTTCCTACTTATAAATTACGGCTATTTTGGAATTTTGCCAAACCTGTTTAACCATTCAAAATATTTAAAATTACTGGAAATACCAAATTAAACTTAAGATTTTAAGTATCTCGAGGGCCGACATCTCCTTTATTATATCCCTTTAACGACTTAACAACTATCAGACCGCCCCTTACTCTCCGCCTCTCGAGTTGAGTGTCAATTCAATAGCTTCAATTTCCTCTCATAACTTATAGTTACTCATCCACTGTATCATTTTAGTCATCCTTCTCTGCACTGATTCTAACAATCCATCCTGTAATGCTAAAATAATATATAATTTAAGCTAAACGTGCTTTATATTTAAAAAAAAAAAAAAAAAAATAGATTACAACAGTAACACATTACTTACCCTGCTGTTGTTATTTGGAGTGTAGTGGTCTCTCATGATAGCCTGCAACCACTTGTCCGACTCATCCTCACTTCTTGGAAAAGAAAAAACACTGACTCTTGGTCCTTTTCTATAATTCCCTTTACAATTTGGGACACAACACATGCAAGGCATGTTTACCTCAATAAATAAGTCTCAACTTTCGTCCTATTGGAGACACGACGTGACCTCTCACGTTCACGTCTGAATCAGCACTGATGAGATGAAGCACTACTGTTGTCTCGTCATCAGTCTCTCACCCCCCACTGAACAGGCCTTCTCTCTTGTGGGCCTCGGCTGAACTCCTGGGCTACGTTTGAGAAGAAGAATTTGAGCGGCTTGCGCCGTTCAGGTTTCTGTACCCCTCTATCAAACGCTTTTGGGCGCCTCGCAGTGGTATGTAAACAAATCCCCGCCATTACCATGGAAACGACGACGCCACAGCTCAGACTGTGGGCTTTTGACCTCACCACTTTCCTCTACTGCCCTCTACCTGCCCACGCACAGTACGGAAGTGTAATGGCATACGCTGTAGCTAACTGACGACAATTTAATTATTGTTGTAATGGTAATTGTCGCTGAGAGAGGTGAAATGCTACGAATCTCGGGCATCGTCAGCCAACTACCGTCAATAACACTATAGTCGCCACTGCACTTTTGTCGCCAGGCGCTAAATATTACTAATTTTAGCATCACTATAGACTTGTATGTGCCACAGGTACATAATATAAACTACTGTGCATGCCTCTTTACTGGCACATACAATTATGTATCTGTAGTGATGCTAAAATTCGTAATATATGGCGCCTGACGACATATATGTGCGTGCGTCTTTCTGAATCAAATTCCTCTCGTGACTTCTGGCATCTAGCTAATAACATCTCGAACAATTTTTCTTCTTCATCTTTCCCTCCTATGCTTCACCCAGATGGCTCCACAGCTGTCTCATCTACTTCTAAAGCTGAGCTCTTCACTCAAACCTTTGCTAAAAATTCCACTCTGGTTGATGAAGGGCTTGTTCCTCCTTCTCCTCCACCCACTGACTATATTATGCCTGTCATTAAGATCCTTCGGAATGATGTTTTCTTTGCCCTTTCTGGCCTAGATCCTCGGAAGGCTTACGGTCCTGACGGAGTCCTTCCTATTGTTCTCAAAAACTGTGCTTCTGTGCTTGCACCTTGCCTGGTCAAACTTTTCCATCTTTGTCTATCTACTTCCACCTTTCCTTCTTGCTGGAAGTTTGCTCACATCCAACCTGTTCCTAAGAAGGGTGACCGTTCTAATCCTTCAAACTACCGTCCTATAGCTTTGACATCCTGCCTTTCTAAAGCTTTTGAATCTATACTTAATAAGAAGATTCTTAAGCATCTATCTGCTCACAATCTTCTATCTGATCGTCAGTACGGTTTCCGTAAAGGGCGATCTACTGGCGATCTTCTAGCTTTCCTAACTGAATCTTGGTCATCCTCCTTTAGGGGTTTCGGTGAAACTTTTGCTGTTGCCCTAGACATATCAAAAGCTTTTGATAGAGCCTGGCACAAATCTTTAATTTCCAAACTACCCTCATTCGGTTTCTATCCTTCTCTCTGTACCTTCATCTTAAGTTTCCTTTCAAACCGTTCTATTGCAGCTACTGTAGACGGACATTGTTCTTCTCCTAAATCTATCAATAGTGGTGTTCCCCAGGGTTCTGTCCTATCACCCACTCTTTTTCTATTATTCATTAATGATCTTCTAAGTCTAACTCAAAGCCCTATCCACTCCTACGCTGATGATTCCACCCTGCATTTTTCAACGTCGTTTATTAGACGTCCAACTCAACAGGAACTAAGTGACTCACGGAGAGATGCCACCGAGCGCCTAACTTCTGATCTTTCTATAATTTCTGATTGGGGCAAAGCAAACCTTGTTTTGTTCAATGCCTCAAAAATCCAATTTCTTCACCTATCTACTCGACAAAACCTACCAGATAACTATCCCCTCTTCTTCAATGACACTCAACTGTCTCCTTCTTCTACAATGAACATTCTAGGACTATCCCTTACTAAAAATCTGAACTGGAAATCTCACATCTCATCTCTTGCTAAAACAGCTTCTAAGAAGTTAGGTGTCATGTGGCGTCTGCGTCCTTTTTTTTCTCCCTCCCAATTGCTTGCTCTCTACAGGGGCCTTATCCGCCCATGTATGGAGTATGTCTCACATGTTTGGGGAGGATCCACTCATACAGCTCTCCTAAACAGGGTCGAGTCAAAAGCTTTTTGTCTCATCAACTCCCCTCCTCTGACTGACTGTCTTCAATTTTTAAATCACCGCCGCAATGTTGCTTCTCTTGCTCTCTTCTACCGTTATTTTCATGCTCACTGCTCCTCTGAATTTGCTAACTGCATGCCTCCCCCCTCCCGCGGCCTCGCTGCACAAGACTTTCTACCCATTCTCATCCCTATTCTGTCCATCTTCCTAATGTAAGAGTTAATCAGTATCTTTACTCTTTCATCCTTTTCACTGGTAAACTCTGGAACTCTCTTCCTGTTTCTATTTTTCCACTTTCCTATGGCTTAAATCTTTTCAAAAGAAGAGTAACAAGACACCTCCCGAACTAAATTGGCTCACCCCTCTTTTTTATTTTATTCTCTTACTGACTTCTTTATAGGGACTGGCAACTAAGCGGGCTTTGTGTTACCCATCTGTGTTGTGCCCTTGGCCAGTTCCTTGTGATGTAAAAAAAAAAAAAAAAAAAAAAAAAAAAAAAAAAAAAAAAAAAAAAAAAAAAAAAAAAAGGGGCGACTATAGTGTTATTGGCGGTAGGGTGTAGGGATACGTGAACAGGTTTATGAAACTGTCGCCAATTCTCGCAGAAAACACCAACTGAGACCTGTCGCCGACGTGGTACACTCGCCGACGCGGAAATTTATGGTAACAGTTCCACTTGGAATAAATGAAAATGAAGAATAAAGTGTATTTCATTGTTGGATACCAGCATATCACCTGGTATATAATCTCTGAATGCAGAAATACTGGTAAAAGCTTATTAAATGTATATACTGTTTTGTGTACTATAATATCAAGATCAAGAACTGAAACTGTCGACGCAAATAGGCAGATGAAATTAAATGAAAATATGACAGTGTTAATATGATTTGACTAATGCTTCATGTTCGCTTATAATGTCAAATTACTGTGATAAATAATGCTGTTATGTATATGCAGGTTGTTTTCTCCTCTAACTCATAAGAGTTATGTACACATTTATATAGCTAACCTGCCACTTATAGAGATAATCTGAAGACATATTTTTACAGCAACAGGACATTCTGAAACAGAAGAACTCCCCATTGTTTATTTTTTTGTTTTGTCAAACATTATTGTTTTCAACTTAACTAATTCAATTTACGTAAACTAAATCAATTGCTAAGATAACCTAGCTTTTCTAACTAAATAAATCTGGATTGTTTAGTAGCTGTCTATTAAATTATCAATCGTATTATCACATATCATTGCTGCCACATAGTACACATCTGGAGCTGAAATACCTCCTCCGCCACCCTCGCCCGGCCGTATATGCATCATAACTAGTATAAATATAACCAATAAAATTTCATTCTTACCTAATAACCTAACCTACCCTAACTGGTGGGTGAAGAAGGGGTATTTAAGATTAAGGGGTATACAGTATTTCTGTATAATGAAAAGGTATAAATAATTGAAATCACAGCAAAAGAAATGGTAAATATGCATTTCCAACCAATACTCCCTATTGACCAATACTCTTCTGAAATAACTGGCGGGGCTACACTCCCCAGACCTAAACTAACCTAGCTAACCTGGGCATTGATTACATAACCTTAGCTCACTGAGGCCGGGGGTTTCGCTCACCACCAGACCCCCCTTGTTATTTTTTATTTTTCATTCCTGCCGGCGGTAAATGTGCAGTTTCAACCAATACTCTCCTGGGGGAGCTGCTCTCCCCCAGAACCCCCCACTAGTTAACAAACCTAACCTGGGCATTGATTACGCAACCTTACCTCACTAGGGGGGTTTCAACCCCCCCCCCAGATCACCTTGTGTTATTTTTTGTATCGGTTATAAATACTCCTTGGCGATGAGAACGAAACGAAACGTTCAGGATACTTAACGGTAAAATTCTAGTGTTTGCCCATACTCTCCCACTTCCCCCAAACAAGTTTGGGGACCTGTGGGAATGAGGTGTCTTCAGGTGGGGAACAAATTATGCGTCGGAAACATGTAATTCAAGAGTTGTGTAGGGGGGGTAAAATTCCCTAGATCTAGTATAATTTCCTTAAATCTAGAGAAATTTGCCTAACCAAAATTAACCTAACCTAGCGGGGGGCTTGACCCACCAATAAACTAACCTAACCAAATCTAACCTAAGCTAACCTAACCTAACCAAATATAACCTAGGCTAGCCTAACCTAACAAAGGACAGTGAAGAAATTAACTCGAGTTGCTAAGAACAATTATGAGATTAAAGTAGCAGGACAGGCGAAAAGGGACCCAAAGGGGTTCTATCAGGTATATAAAACAAAGACAAGGGAATTAGTTGGGCCGTTAAGGTCAGGACAGGGTGAGGTCTTAAATACGGATGAGGATATGTGTAAGAGTCTAAATGATTATTTCTTAAGTGTTTTTACGAGGAGGATACACAGACGATACCTGATAGTGAGCAGATGTTCAAAGGAAGCGATGAGGAGAAACTCAAAGATATTGTGATAACTAGGGAAATGGTGGAAGAGGGTATAGATAAAATGAAAACATTTAAATCGCCAGGACCAGATGAAGTGTATCCCAGGGTATTAAAGGAATGCAAGGAGGTTGTTAGTGAGTCGTTAGTGCACATTTTTAGGAAATCGGTTGAGATAGGCAATGTGCCATTATTGTGGAGGAAAGGAAATGTTGTTCCCATATTTAACCCGTGCAGCGCGGCTGTGTCCATTTGGTCACTCACTAAGAAAACGCGAGTATGCCCAATTGGGTGGCCGCCAAATTCAAAAAGGTGGGCTAATTTTTCGGCCGGTGAAATCTAGCAACTCTATTTTACCTGAGAATGACCCAGGGGTCACACATAGGCTCAGTGACCCAGTGACCAGCATGGAAGGTGAAGGGGCTTACAGGTCTCTCCCTATCGCGGGCAGAGAGATTAGAGAGGAAGACCCTTGCGGCCTGTTTTCTGTGAACGAGCTGTACCATGTCATGGATTCCATAAACCTCAACGCTCTTCATCTTGCAAGTACAATCATAGAATAACCACAAGACTTTAGCAAAAAAAAAAAAATGTTTGCGGTTGAACAAATATATGGTGAATACATTGATACACATTCAAGTTTGTTTAGCGACTATAAGAATTCTGGCAAAAGTCCCGCGCACACAGAGATATTGTCACACAGGTGTCCACAGTTTACGGGTTAAGAAGGGAGACAGAGGACTGAAATCAAATTATCGGCCCGTAAGTCTAACATCAGTGGTGGGTAAATTATTGGAATCTATTATTGCAAAAAACATTAGAGAGCACTTAGATAAACATAGTTTGATCAATGATTCACAACATGGATTCACCAAGGGTAGGTCATGTCTCACCATTTATTGAGTTTTTATGGGAAAAGTTTATGAGATGGCAGATAATGATAAGGATTATGATATAATTATCTGGACTTTAGTAAGGCATTTGACAAAGTCCCCACACGAGCGACCCCTTAAATAAGGTTAGGGCTCATGGAATAGATGGGAAGGTTCTTCATTGGATCAGAGCTTGGCTAAGTAATAGGCAACAAAGGGTTACAATTAATGGTTCTAAATCTGAATGGGGACTGGTGACAAGTGGAGTTCCACAAGGGTCTGTTTTGGGTCCATTACTATTTTTTATTTACATCAACGACTTGGATAGTGGGATTAGCAGTGATATCAGCAAGTTTGCTGATGATACTAAGTTAGGTAGGATTATTGGATCACAGTCTGATGTAAACATATTGCAGGGAGACTTAGATAAACTTAACGAGTGGGCAGTCAGATGGCAGATGGAATTTTATATTGATAAATGCAGCGTTATGAATGTTGGTAGAAAGAACCCTGGTAATAGATACACCATAAGCAATGTATCGCTGAAAAGATCAGAAGGTGAAAAAGATCTTGGAGTGAGGGTGAGCCCAGACCTCCGACCTGGGAAACATGTATTGAGGCCAGAATAGAGCTAACAGAGTATTAGGATTCTTTACCAGAAGTGTTAAAATAGAAGTGCGGAAGTATTCTAAAGCTTTATCTGGCTCTAGACAGGCATCACCTAGACTATGCGGTTCAGTTTTGGTCTCCATATTACAGGATGGATATAGCCTTGTTAGAAACAGTGCAGAGATGGATGACCAAAATGATACAAGGGGTGTGTAACTTTAGTTATGAGAGGAGATTGAAGTTATTAAAATTACACTCACTCGAGAGACGCAGAGTAAGGGGCGATCTGATAGAAGTTTTAAAGTGGAAAAAGGGGTTTTAAATAAAGGAGAGGTAGGAAAAGTTTTTACGGCTTTTAACCAGGGTAAAAAACAAGAAGTAACGGATTCAAGCTGGAAAAGCGTAGTTTTAGAAAGGAAATAGGGAAAAACTGGTTCAAAAATAGGGTGGTGAATGAATGGAATGGTCTCAGTAGACAGGTAGTTAGTGCGGAGTCATTAGGGAGTTTTAAAAGAGGAGCTGGATAGGTTCATGGATGGGGATGAAAGGGGGATGTAGTATGTTAGGTTTGACAGGAATTTCCCACGTGTAGGCCTCGCGGCCTCTTGTAGCTTCCTTATTTTCTTATGTTCTTATGTAACCTAACCAAATCTAACCTAACCTAACCAAATCTAACCTAACCTACCCAAATATAACCTACCCTAACCTAACCAAATTTAACCTAACCTAACCAAATCTAACCTAACCTAATCTTCCAGGGGGGGGTTGGGGGGGTTCTCGACACTTCGGTCATCATTCTGTGAGGATCGTCAGGTTCACACGTCTCTGGATTCAGAAGAAATCCAAAGAATTTTCCCTAGATCTAGGGAATTTTTACAACACCCCTAACTCAAAAACTATGTGGTTGCGACGCATATTTTGTACCCCAGCCAAATATCCCGCATTCCCCCAGGTCCCCAAGCTTGTTTTGTGGGAGACGGGGAGTATGGCCAAACACTAGAATAATACCACCTTAACCAGCGATCGTGTATTGGTTGAAACTGCACATATACCCTGCCGGCTATTGTAGGGGTTAGAAATACTCTTTATGATGAGAATGAAACGTTCAGGATATCTAAAACCACCGATCTTGTATTGGTTTAAACTGCACATATACCAAAAAAATACTAGGAAATACCTAATGCTTATATAAGGGGATGTATTGTGAACTTGAATAAATGTATCTCCCTCCACTGTTCATTGGACCACTATAATATCGTAAATGATCACTCCGATTTACTGTGTTTTCACTATTAATTATAAGTAGTCTCCAGTACAGTACTTAGCAGTGCATGGCAATGCATGCTGCGGGATAACATTGTAGTCTTTCGACTGTAATCGGCAGGAATAGCATAAATTTGTCTCAAATTTGTCTCTGTTTGGGCGGCCATTGTTGTTGTCATCATCATGACGTCACACCTCGCAGAGCGCCCAACGTCTGTGGGTTGGGCGCTCGGTGGCAACTCGAGCGGCCCGCCTGAGTCGCGCACAGGTGTTTGAGAGAGAGTTTGAGCGGCTCGCACCACTCAAATTCTTCCTCTCAAACGCACCCTTGGCAATGGGGTCGGGCTGTGGACGAATCTTGGGCTGGACAGATTTCTAACAGCTAAACAAATACAGCAATATTTAACCCCAAAAAAAGAAAAGATGTGTGTATATGCGAGTATGGGCATATTGGTGTATATCTATATGAGGATATACATGCGTGGCTCGGTGGTCTAGAGCGTGCTTTGACATTTCGTGATCGCACGTTGAATCCCTGCTCGCTCACGGGATTTTTTACTCACAAATGTGGACGATTCCTGTCCCTCTGGAGAGGAGAGTGTGTGTGTGAAAATATTGCAGTGGATTTTGCGAACAGGCAAATTTTGACGTCACAGATAATTTTGCTCTAAGGTGCTCTTCTCTGGTATTATTAGGTTACTATCATGGGATCTTACTGTATATTAATGTCAATGTATCAGTGGTATTTTATGGTGTTATTTCCCCTTCGTGCCACATTGAGGCTGCATATCACCCCCCCCCCTCTCTGTGCCTCCCCCACAGCCCACAGCCTTCAGGCCCTCAGGGGAGCCTACAAGGAGTTCTACATCAATGAGAGAGAGCAGAGTGGCAGCGCGGCGCCCATGCCAGTCGTGCCTCCCTATAACCTGGGCTCCAGTGATGATGACTGCATTATAGAGGAGCAGCCCGCCACGTCAAGGGACAGGTAGGCTCGGGCATTCTGTATAGGCCTACCTTCTTTTTATCTATTCACATCCTGGCCTTTATATAAGAATACAAGAATATAAGGAAGCTACAAGAGACTGGGAGACCTACACGAGGTATAGTTCCTGTTAATTAACACTACTTACATCTACCTTTCATCCCCATCCATAAAGCTGTCTGGCCTCCTTTTATAGCTACCTATTGACTCCGCACTAACTACCTACCGACTGAGTTCATTCCAATCATTTACCACGCTATTTGTTAACCAGTTTTTCCCTATTTCTTTTTGTATGCTTCTACACGAGTTTATGCACAAGGTTTAGTCAATAAATTCGGACTGACACTACAAACTTTGAAGGAACATAAGAACATATGAAAATAAGGAAGCTACAAAGAAGAAGAATCTTTTGACACTGAGGAATATGGAAATTTTGCAATGATAAGAATCCCAGAAAGGATCTCTAGTGAATAAGTAATCCCAGGTTGTTTATCAATACAGGAGGCAATTCCTAGTCATATTCCTTCCATCCTACACGTTTGCCTATGATTTTCACCCTCAGCCGGACCAGCAGAGACACCCGGCGTCCCCGCCCTCCCCCATTCTGTTTGACATGGACACACACGACCAGCAAGAAGAGGCGACACAGAAGATAAGGGGCAGGAGGACGACCAGAGCATTGAATATGTCGCTGGAGGAAAAATTGTCAAAGAGGCAGAGAAGGAGTGTAAGTAATTAAATAACATAGAGGTATGTGGTGGAGGTAGGGATATTTTCAGTCACTGCAGGAAGAATGGTCAAAGAAACAGAGAATAAGTGTAAGTAATGGGCCTCTGCACTGAGGTTTATGATCCCGTTACAGCCTGTGAATCTCACTCAAATAGACAGGTTTTGAGGACTTCATAGATTTTTTTTTTTACATTCTTCTATATAGTCTTTTCAATAAAAAGGGATTATTCAAATTCATTTAACAAATGCAACATTGGTGTCTAGGATGCATAGAAAATGAAAATATATGCGTACAATAGTAAATATTTTCTCCATAAATCAATCAATCAATCATTGGGGGCATACGCCGGGGGCGCGTCGCCTCGCCCACCCTATGACGCCACTCCCGGGGGTCACCACGCGCTAGTCTCCATGCAGGCTCCTTTCCCATACCAAGCAGCTCTCGACAAGAAACATCAACTTGCCCCAGCCACGAGCCTTGGCCTACTCCACGCCGGATTGTCTCTTACAGATACAACCCGATGGGAAGGATCGGTTTCAGGGTAGCGTGCCACATGCCCATATAGCCGAAGTTGGCGCTGACGGACTATGCAGGTAATAGGCCTCGATTCAGTCTCACGGTGCAATCGCTGATTTGACACATAATCATCCCAGCGATACCCCATGATTCTGCGAAGACACTTATTACCAAAGGCATTGATTCGTCTCTTCCAAGTCACTATTTAGTGCCCCATGTCTCACAACCATAGAGTAAGACGGATCAAAGGGGACTTAAAAATCCGGATCTTTGTCCTCCTGCACGGGTTTACCGACAACGCCAAATACTCCCGCTGAGCGAGTCATAACACCGTGGGCTATGCCAATCCCCCGTAAGCCTTCTTGACGTGACCCGCCGTCATTATGGACTGCGCTACCAAGGTTTATGTTAAAAACTTTCCCAAGATCTCAATGTCCTCGCCACACGCATGAACAGACTTTTACTGCTTCATCTAGTAAGTCTCCAAACACCTGGACCTGGTCTTGAGCCAGAGACCTCAAGCCCCAAAAGGCTTTGCCTCCTCATGCGCGCCTCGAGAGCCACACCAGGACCTCCAGCGACTCAGCAAAGATTACTGCATCATCGGCAAAAACAAGATCAGTGATCTTGGTGTTGCCGACGGACGTTTCCACAATCACTTTGATCTACAACCTTGTCCAATACCCAGTCCATACAAGCGTTGAAAAGTGATGGGGCAAGGACGCACCCTTGCCTCACTCCTGTATTCACAGGGAAGAAGCTGGATACATCTGCCCCACACTTCACAGCACTCTCAGTCCCAGAATACAGACCAGTTATCAAACCAATAGTCCTTGCAGGAATCCCTCAAGTCGCAGAAGATCCCAAAGTGACTCACGATGCACTGAGTCAAATGCCTTCTTGAGATCAACATAGGCTGCAAGCATCCCCTGTCGAAAACTCACGTCGCGTTCCACCAGGACATGAAGCGCTAGGATACGGTTTCCCTGTTGACTTACCAGGCGTGAACCCAGACTGCTGAGGTCTCTGATGCTTCACCAGATGACTGGGGAATCCCTGTCAGCAATAGATGGGCAAGCACCTTGCCTGGTACGCTGAGCAGTGTAATACCGCGGTAATTGTTGCAGTCCTGACGGTTCCCTTTCCCTTCCAGATAGGGACGACCAGCCCCCTTTTCCAGTCAGGAGGGAAAGGTACCTGATTGCCACACGGCAGTCAGGACAGCATGCAACCCGCGGATCATGGGCCCCACCCCCAGCTTTTGAGGAGCTCCGCACTGATATTACAAACACCAGCGGGCCCTTTTCCCCCCCTCAACTTTGCTACAGCCTCTCTGACTTCGTCAAAGGGAGGACCGGGCATCCACTGCCTGTAACCCAGTGGTGTGAAGCTGCTCGTTGGAGGGCCAACCGTGAACAACTGCCCAAAGTACTCAGCCCAACGAGCCATTTTGCCATCCATGTCCGACACGAGGCGCCCATCTGCTGTTCGAATAGCACTCGCCCGAGAAGGAGACTTGGAACGGAGCTTCTTCAGGGCTCGGTAGGCGGGTCGGAGGGCATTAGCGTTCAAATGACCCTCGACATCCTCAGCGAGACTCCTGACTACCTCTCCTTGTCTCTCCTCAGGAGGGTTCTAGTCCGGCGTGACAGAGCCCTGTGCTGGTCCCGGTTCCCAGCCAGCCTGGCAGCGCGACTCTCCTCGATTTTCTCCAGCGTCTCCGTCGAGACAAAACCACGCTTTGACCTCAGGCGCTCCCCAATACACTCCTTGGCAGCCTGTAGAGTTTCACGTTTGAAGGTATCCCACAGTTCTACAGGGTCCCCGAGAGCACCGAGCACATCAAACCGATTTGAGACTGCCACCGCATACTCATGAGCACATGTCAAGTTCTTCAGTTTCTCAAGATGAAACACAGTATGGTTACCTCTTGAGATTCTTCTGGACTTGACATGAAGCTTAAGTGTAGCAACAACAAGTCTGTGATCTGTTCCAAAGAACTCAGCACTCCGGTAAACCCTGCAGTTCTGGAGGATTCTCCAACGAGTACTAACAAGGACGTGGTCGATCTCCTTAGCTACCCCTCCGGCATTACTATACCATGTCCAGCGGTGCAGCTCTGGCCTCTGATACCAAGAACCTGCAATTCTCAACCTTCTGGATCTTGCAAAGTTCAGAAGCAGAGAACTGTTGGTGTTTCTGGTACCGGGCCCATGGGGACCAACACATAATTCGTAGCCGCTCCATAAAGTCAACTCGTATATACAAATTCTCGATTCGGTAAACGTCTCATTTAGTCAATATAGCATTATATCATGGTAGAAATTTAGAGCAATGCATTAATGAACGCTTGTTACCATATTCTTTATTTGTTGCCAAATCAGTGTACGGCAATTTTTGACAGTGTACGACAAGGTCAAATTTGATAACGTTTAGGGTGAGGAGTTGAGAGTGTAGCCATACACGGTGGGAGTGGAGGCGTGGACACTGCAGCAGCAAGTGTTCAATGGTTTACAGTACGTTCATGCACCAGGGGCAGTTGTAGTATACTGGTAAACACGAGCGACTAGCTTCGTCAGCTGTAAATTCCCCGAGCTCTCAAAACACAACTGGCGACCAGCAGACGATGCACCACGGCTTGGCGACGTCACAGCAGGAAGCCTCCCAGCCCTGCCTGATACAGATGCGCGGAGACTCGTTGAAAAATGTAGTACTTGGGTGTGGAATGGGTGTTTCTGATATTTTTTTGTGCGATGTGGCATGTATGTACTTGCATCCTGTGTGGGTGCAGCGGGGGGGCTGTGCCTTTCCCAAGAGCTTAGCACCCATTTGCAACCTGTGCGGCGACGATATATGTGTGCAGACGTGGGGAGCGGCGGGTAGTAGCGGGGCCACCGAGATGAGAGGGCTCGCTACTACCCGCCGCTGCCCGCCGCTCGACACGTCTGCACACATATATCGTCGCCGTGTGGGCTGTGAATGGGTGTTAAGCTCTCGGGAAGGGCACAGCTTTCTTGCTGTGCCCATGCAGGATGCAAGTATGTGCCGTGTCGCACAAAAAAAATATCAGAAGCACCCGGGATTCTTCGGGTACTGTATTTTTCTCTTGAGTCTCCGTGTGTCTGTGTCGGGCGGGGCTGGGTGGCTTCCTGCTGTGACATCGCCAGCAAGTTTCGCGCCAAGGCTGGAATGTGGCTGTTGTTTTTCCCGCGCTTTTTACAAAAGTCATATTTTTAGGGAAATAAGGCGTGGAAATTAATTATTTTTTGTGGATTAGGTATTTTGAATGATCATTCAACATAATTATGCAAAGAAAAAATGGGTCTGGACGATTACTTGGACGATGACTTGGACTTGGATTATGGACGATGGCTGTCGGACCATACATGAGTAGATCATACTTTCAAATACTATTTCTTCAAGCCATTGTTCATGGTATGGACATGAGTATATCAAAACCATTGGTTTTATTAGTGAAAACCTAATATTCAACATAAGAACACTTAAGATTGCCATATTTTGGTCAAATTAACATAACATATTGGTCGCTAGCACCCAATTGTCCGCAAGTTGCCTATCTAATCAAGATTTATGGACATTGAGAACGGGATCTTAATGGGCTAAAACAGTGAGCTGACCTGCCATCTGGTGGCCGTCTGGGAACCTCCCGTCAGCTCCAGGACGTCGGGTCAAGGGGTGTCAGGCTAGACTTATTTTCCATTATTCCCTACCAAACCAGCTACAATTAAGTGTTGTCAACATAGGTTTATGCAAAATGAAAATATAAGGCCCGTACCGAGAGTCATGATGAAAGTCGAGCGACGAGCGACGAACGACAGAGGAAGGATAGCGTAAAAGGGATATTTTTCGGAACCAAGAGCAGCGACGACGGTCGGCACGAAGACACGCGTACTCCCGTGTCTTCGTGCCGACTTTCAACCGTCGTCGCTGCTCTTTGTTCCGAAAAATATCCCTTTTACGCTACCCTTCCTCTGTCGTTCGTCGTTCGTCGCTCGACCTTCATCATGACTCTCGGTACGGGCCAATGAGTTTTTCATAGCGTTATAATGAGGATTGTTAGCAAAATAGAAGCATTCGACCACATGTGTCCTACAACATTCTATTAAATACTGTAGAGGAATGCATCAAGGCGGGTGTATGGGTAAATATTACCTTCTCTCTGCATGCGTGCCTTGATGCATTCCTCTACAGTATTTAGTAAAATTTTGTAGGACACATGTGGTCGCATGCTTCGAATTTGCCAACAATCCTCTTTATAACGCCATGAATAATGTAAAACTCTTATATTTTCATTTTGCATAAACCTAGCTATGTTGAGCATAACAACACTTAATTGTAGCTGGTTTGGTAGGGAATAATGATAAATAAGTCTAGCCTGACACCCCTTGACCCGACGTCCTGGAGCTGACGGGAGGTTCCCAGACGGCCACCAGATGGCAGGTCAGCTCACTGTTTTAGACAGTACTCAGTGCAGAGGCCCATAGGAGAGAGGTAGGTAGGTAGGTATACTTTATTCTCTTACTGTCTTCTTTATAGGGATTGGCAACTAAGCGGACTTTTTGTTACCTCTTCTTTTTTTTTGCCCTTAGTCAGTCCTTTGTGGTGTAAAAAAAAAAGGTAGAGGTAGGGATATTTTCACATCAGTTTAGGATATTTCTCTTAACCCATTTTGCAATCCAGTTTAAGCCCAGTCTTTTATCCTTGTAATGTCCTCCACGGAGCCATTGCTGTGCACTCAACAGCTACTCAGGAAAGCTTGACATGACCTCCATCAGTTTGCCTTATCTCCTTTGTCGTCCACACTTCACAATTATATACCGTGTCTTCACATTCTCGCCAGGCCACTGACTACCATATACTGTCTTCACATTCCCGCCAGGCCACTGACTACCATATACTGTCTTCTTATTCTCGCCAGGCCAATGACTACCATATACTGTCTTCTTATTCTCGCCAGGCCAATGACTACCATATACTGTCTTCTTATTCTCGCCAGGCCACTGACTACCATATACTGTCTTCTTATTCTCGCCAGGCCAATGACTACCATATACTGTCTTCTTATTCTCGCCAGGCCACTGACTACCATATACTGTCTTCTTATTCTCGCCAGGCCAATGACTACCATATACTGTCTTCTTATTCTCGCCAGGCCAATGACTACCATATACTGTCTTCTTATTCTCGCCAGGCCAATGACTACCATATACTGTCTTCTTATTCTCGCCAGGCCAATGACTACCATATACGCCTTTTACATTCCCGCAGGGCCCAAAGACTACCATATACTGTCTTCTTATTCTCGCCAGGCCACTGACTACCATATACTGTCTTCTTATTCTCGCCAGGGCACTGACTACCATATACTGCCTTCTTATTCTCGCCAGGCCACTGACTACCATATACTGTCTTCACATTCCCGCCAGGCCAATGACTACCATATACTGTCTTCTTATTCTCGCCAGGGCACTGACTACCATATACTGCCTTCTCATTCTCACCAGGCCAATGACTACCATATACTGTCTTCTCATTCTCTCCAGGCCAATGACTACCATATACTGTCTTCTTAGCCAGGGCACTGACTACCATATACTGCCTTCTTATTCTCGCCAGGGCACTGACTACCATATACTGTCTTCACATTCTCGCCAGGCCACTGACTACCATATACTGTCTTCTCGTTCTCGCCAGGGCACTGACTACCATATACTGTTTTCTTATTCTCGCCAGGCCAATGACTACCATATACTGTCTTCACATTCTCGCCAGGCCAATGACTACCATATACTGTCTTCTTATTCTCGCCAGGCCACTGACTACCATATACTGTCTTCTTATTCTCGCCAGGGCACTGACTACCATATACTGTCTTCTTATTCACGCCAGGCCACTGACTACCATATACTGTCTTCTCATTCTCGCCAGGCCACTGACTACCATATACTGTCTTCTTATTCTCGCCAGGCCAATGACTACCATATACTGTCTTCTTATTCTCGCCAGGCCAATGACTACCATATACTGTCTTCTTATTCTCGCCAGGCCACTGACTACCATATACTGTCTTCTTATTCTCGCCAGGCCAATGACTACCATATACTGTCTTCTTATTCTCGCCAGGCCACTAACGAACAGACCCTCATGACTCGGTACGTTCGCCCTGCCAATGCGCCACAGCCTGCCCCTGCCGACGCTGCCCCTGCCAGCGCACCACAGCCTGCCTCTGCTGACGAGCAACAGCCTGGCCCATCAAACGAGCCCCAGCCTGGCCCTTCAAAAGAACCGTTGCCCAGCCTGTCAGAGTTTGAGGGGTTTATGATGGACGTGGCAAAAAGGCAAGGCCAACGCTCACTCGCCATACTCCGAGCTCTGGGTCACACTGTGTTGGGCATTTCCCGTGACGCATGAGTGACCTCCAAGATGCCTCGGAACCCCTCGCCCCCGGTACATAATCCCTATTAGATTTAAGGTAAGCAACAATATGCCTATTTCATCATTTCTATGCATAACTTATCATTTATGTTTTTGTATGCATGGGTGTGAATGAGTATATATGTACGGGCATGGACCGGAGGATCGATCGACCAATATCAATTTTTCCCATAGGTTATGTGTTTCACATAGAGCGAATTCACATAGAACGACCTCGTTTATCGACCAATTTCTCATTTTATGTGGGACCCTAGTGTATATAAATCACACGAAGTAGAATATAGATGCATGAGTCAACCACTCTGCCACTGAGGCGAGTAGTGTACCAAAAATAAACTGAGACTATATTAGTTAATCAACCAAAAATGGAAATAGAGAAATCACACCAAATAGATATTACATGATAAGTTAACCACTGAAGCGAGACGTGGACTGAAAATAAACTGAACACTTTAGTTAACCACTCAAGCACAATAATGTACTGTACTGAGTCGTAGATAGGGTATATTTGGCAACTATATGGCAACTCTCCTTGACCTCTATACCGGGTCACGAGCGAGTTGCCATATACAGGAGAACCTCGTTTATCCGGCACCCTCGGGGGGGGGAGCGCATGCCGGATAACTCATTTTGCCGTTGTTTTGAGAGTTACTCTTATGGAATCGCCCAAAATCCTTTTTTTTTTTTTTTTTTTTTTTTTTTTTTTTTATATACATCAAAGGAACTGGCCAAGGGCACAACAAAAGTGGGTAACACAAAGCCCGCTTAGTTGCCAGTCCCTATAAAGAAGACAGTAAGAGAATAAAATAAAAAAGAGGGGTTAGCCAATTTAGTGAGGGAGGTGTCTTGTTACTCTTCTCTTGAAAAGATTTAAGTCATAGGAAAGTGGAAAAATAGAAACAGGAAGAGAGTTCCAGAGTTTACCAGTGAAAGGGATGAAAGGGTTGCCAACCCTGCGTACCCCGCCAAATTTGAACTAAATTTCTGCCGATTTTCTCAGTTTTTGAAATAATGATACCTAATTACTGCCTAGGTTATCCTGCTGAGTGCCCCTTTCTACCCCGCACTCCTCGTCAGGATGGACAAGCCAGTCCTCGTGTCGCACGCCAGCACCACGAACACTCTCCTCTCTTTTTTCACAGGATCTCTCTGACGGGCTCAAGCTAGCCCGTGGTCCTCCCTGCTGGAGGCCCGGAGAAGAAAAAAAAAAAAAAAAAAAAAATGTAAATGCCTGGGTCGATTAGTGCCGTTGTTTTGAGGCTGCCGTTGTTTTAAATGCCGGTTAAATGAGGTTCTCCTGTAGTTGCCAAATATACCCTACTTACGACACAGTACACTACATGACTACCTCTAATCTTCCTTCATATTCCTATTATATTCTTATTTTATATTCATATATTCATATTTTCCCTTTCTATTCCTTTTCAGATCAGTGACAGCCTCAACCTCAGCAGTGACAGCCTCAACCTCAGCAGTGACAGCCTCAACCTCAGCAGTGACAGCCTCAACCTCAGCAGTGACAGCCTCAACCTCAGCAGTGACAGCCTCAACCTCAGCAGTGACAGCCTCAACCTCAGCAGTGACGTCATCCTGAGTGAGGACGAGGAGGACGTCAACCCAGAGATCAGAGTTCGCATCAAGTGGGGCAGCGAGAGCTTCCGGTTGCCCATCAGAAAAGTTGGTGCCTGTTGCTATTACCTATCTCCACTATTTCCCCCTTTCTCTTCATCTCATGCCTTAATGTCTTGCTCCTAAATGTTCCTTTTCATCACTGATTACCTGATGCCGGGAATCACAGAGCGTTGAAATGCAGTAAACCCTAAGCCTTAACGGACCACCATATAATACATTTCGGCTTTAACAAACTTTTTTTCTGCCAGTCCGATATATGCGGTGATTTACCAAATAAATTCTGTAAATGCGGGGTTTGGTTCGGTGGTGGGCCGGCCGAACATGTACACGCAGGTCGGACCAAAGTTAAGTCAGTTCACGCGCAGGGGGGTGACGTCACGCTGTCCCAGTGGGTACAAAATCTCAGAAAACGGAGCAATTAACGGGGAAACTTGTATTTTCACCCCTTGTTTTTTACTATTGAACACCCGTCACATTGTTTATTACTTATTATCACATTGGGTGCTACTATTACTGCAAATGTCCTGGTAGACCGCACGCTATAGTAGCACTTCACATTGTTTGTTTTATATGAAGAAAGGTTGTCCTTAGGCATACCATAAAGAAATAGTATAGTTTACATTAAAATATTGACGTTTTCTGTAATAAGTTTACGTTTTCTTTTATAGATTTTAAGGTACACTATTTTACTTGCATCGAAAAATCCTTATCGAATTATCCATATCTCGCGTATATTTACCTATTATAATCCCTTAATATAATCGCAAATCCTTTGTAATCCTTCGCACATATTCCGTAATCATCAAATTCTGCTTTAATCCTTTGTAATTCGGTTATTTCCCATTTCCCTTTATTTAATATCAATAAGGAACAGAATCCTGGTCTTATACAAAGGAATAAAGTCTTTAGGAATTTTTTCCATGATGGCTGCCACCTCAAATCCCCTTCCCCCTAGTCAACGTCACTAAGGACTCAATCAATCCATCATTGGGGGCATACGCCGGGGGGCGCGTCGCCTCGCCCACCCTACGACGCCACTCCCGGGGGTCACCACGCGCTAGTTCCCATACAGGTTCCTTTCCCATACCAAAGCAGCTCTCGACAAGAAACATCAACTTGCCCCAACCACGAGCCTTGTGGGCGCCCCCTTGGCCTCCTCCACGCCAGATTGTCTCTTACAGATACAACCCGATGGGAAGGATCGGTTTCAGGGTAGCGTGCCACATGCCCGTATAGCCGAAGTTGACGCTGACGGACTATGCAGGTAATAGGCCTCGATTCAGTCTCACGGTGCAATCGCTGATTTGACACGTAATCATCCCAACGATACCCCATGATTCTGCGAAGACGCTTATTACCAAAGGCATCGATTCGTCTCTTCAAGTCGCTATTTAGTGTCCATGTCTCACAACCATAGGGTAAGACAGGGATCACAAGCGACTTGAAGATCCGGATCTTTGTCCTCCTGCACAGGTACCGACAACGCCAAATACTCCTGCTGAGCGAGTTCGTAACACTGTGGGCTATGCCAATCCGCCGTAAGACTTCTTGACGTGACCCGTCGTCATTATGGACTGCGCTACCAAGGTATGTAAAACTTTCCAAGATCTCAATATCCTCGCCGCACACATGAACAGACTTTACTGTTTCATCTAGTAAGCCTCCAAACACCTGGACCTTGGTTTTAAGCCAGGATACCTTAAGTCCAAAGGCTTTGCCTCCTCGTGCAGCGCCTCGAGAGCCATCACCAGGATCTCCAGCGACTCAGCAAAGATTACTGCATTATCGGCAAAAACAAGATCAGTGATCTTGGGGTTGCCGAGGGATGCTCCACAATCACTTTGATCCACAACTTTGCCCAATACCCAGTCCATACAAGTGTTGAAAAGTGATGGGGCAAGGACACACCCTTGCCTCACTCCTGTATTAACAGGAAAGAAGCTGGATACGCTTCCCCCACACTTCACAGCACTCACAATCCCAGAATACAAACCAGTCATCAAACCATGTAGTCCTTGCAGGAATCCCGCGAAGTCGCAAAAGATTCCAGTGACTCACGGTGCACTGAGTCAAACGCCTTCTTGAGATCAACATAGGCTGCAAGCATCCCCTGTCGAAGCTCACGTCGGCGTTCCACCAGGACACGAAGCGCTAGGATACGGTCCATTGTTGACTTACCACCACCAAGGTGTAACCCCCACTGCTACTAAGGACTAGAGTCCTATTAATTAACATAGCAATCTCACGTAACGGACTCTTGTTTGGAAGGCAGCGTGACGCCATTGCGCAGCACGACCATATTTCGGTCGAAAGTGAACTGACTTGATATATTTAGATTTTGGGTCGGACGGCGGGAGTGAAAACAAAGCCGACAGGGCGATGCGCGGCTGCGCGCCGATCAATCTGGCTTTGTCGGCCCGAGTGTAAACACCTCCTCTCACGTCCTCCCGTGCCTCACTACGTTGCCTGCCTCCCGTGCCTCACTACGTTGCCTGCCTCCTGTGCCTCACCACGTATTGTTTGAATTCCCAGTATGAGTGTAGTAGGCTACTATTTGTGATGGCTGCATGTACATAAGTATACGAACTTTCATCTAATGTAACAAACAAGGTTCATTACACACGGAAATGGTTGGAAATAGCTAACTTTCACCTCATGTAACGAAAAGAGTTTCTTATATGCGAAAAGTTTGGATCCCTCGGACATAACGAACTTTTGGATATAACGTCACCCCCTTCCCCCCAATTGGTTTGTTATAGTGAGGGTTTACTGTACTAACATGTTAGTATGGGGATCATCAACCTTCTGTGATGTGAACCTTGAGGCCTGTTTGGTGGCATGGCGTTAGTGTCAGTACTTTTCACGGCCCAAACAGGTAATGGCTATTTCCCCCCCACAGCTGCAGAAGTTCTCACACTTTTACGAGGTGTTGGGACATAAATATGGGGTGAATGCGGACCTTATAGTACTGAATCTCAAGGACAAGATCATCAACCCAGTATACTCCCCTGAAGACCTTGGCGTGACCATTGCCGATGTCATAGGTAAGCAAGTAGCAGTGAGGAGTGAGTGGTGGCTTGTATACTGTTTTTTTGATGAGGTGAAAAATCCTGACCCCTTGCTGCTTACTGACTGATATTTGATACCAGGAGAAGGGAATACTACAGTTTTTCTTCATTTCAGTTGTATTTTATCATAGTTAACCATATTATCAGGTAAATAGAGGCGTGACTTTCAGCATGAGACCTTAAAATAGAAGAGAATTTTCCCCTCGCTAAAAAAATTGACTATTCTGTGGAGGGGATGGGGGAGAAAGTACAAGTTAGTGGAGGTGGTGATGATTATTGGTGGAGGTGGAGGTGGTGTTGATTATTGGTGGAGGTGGAGGTGGTGTTGATTATTGGTGGAGGTGGAGGTGGTGTTGATTATTGGTGGAGGTGGAGGTGGTGTTGATTATTGGTGGAGGTGGAGGTGGTGTTGATTATTGGTGGAGGTGGAGGTGGTGTTGATTATTGGTGGAGGTGGTGTTGATTATTGGTGGAGGTGGAGGTGGTGATGATTATTGGTGGAGGTGGAGGTGGTGTTGATTATTGGTGGAGGTGGAGGTGGTGTTGATTATTGGTGGAGGTGGAGGTGGTGTTGATTATTGGTGGAGGTGGAGGTGGTGTTGATTATTGGTGGAGGTGGAGGTGGTGTTGATTATTGTATTGGTTGTGATGTGTGCGAGGGAAAATGGTTAAGAGGGTTGTTATAAGCACTTTAATTTAGCGGTAAAGATTAATTTCATTGATTTTTGTAGCGTGACAAAGTGTCTTATTGATGCTTTGAGGAGTCATTAATGTCTTGCAAGGAGGGCAATAACAACAGAGACACAGAACCTTAACACAAACCCTAACTAGGTACAATTTTGAAAGCCAGACAGCCGACCTGTTCACCCATAACCTTGAACCCTGCACCTACAGAGGGAGGCATAGGGTCCCTGCAGAGCTGTAGCAGAGGCCAGCCATCAACACCCAAGACAGTCACTCATGATCCAGATGCCATATCCCTAAGAGTACAAGGCTGCAACAAAAAAGATTGCGTCAACATCAGCATCGGCCTCAAGGATAAGATGAACGTCCTGATGCACAAATATGCCGAGGAGATGCAGCTCAAGATAGAAAAGCTGAGATTCATGTTTGACGGAGATAAACTGAATCCTCAAAGCACCCCAAACAGTCTTGCTTTGGAGGACGGCGAGTGTATTGACGTGTTTAAACTACCGTAAGATAGGGAGACGTAAGGAGATAAGGAGACGAGTGCTGCCGAGTGCTGGAATCATGCAGCCGCTTGGAAGTGCCACACTGCAGAATGGGTCACTTGTTGAAGCAGACCGTGCGTGCACCAGTGGCAGGGAGTCTGAATTTTCACCTCGAGAATGTCATGCATTTTTCAAGATTTATTTAGAATAGAATATATTTTCATAAACTTCACTAGTTATTTCTCTACAGGATGGATGTGTGTTAGTGCCGTGTGTAGATGTGGTGTAGAAAATGACCAGCAATGTTAACTTCAGTTTTCATTTGATTTGCATTTCATATGATTTAATATTTGACCTAATAACTTGCCCCCCCCCCTCTTCTCTCTCTCTCTCTCTCTCTCCTCTCTCTCTCTCTCTCTCTCTCTCTCTCTCTCTCTCTCTCTCTCTCTCTCTCTTCTCTCTCTTTCCTCTCCTCTCTCTCTCTCTCTTCTCTCTCTCTCTCTCTCTCTCTCTCTCCTCTCCTCTCTCTCTCTCTCTCTCTCTCTCTCTCTCTCTCTCTCTCTCTCTCTCTCTCCTCTCTCTCTCTCTCTCTCTCTCTCTCTTCTCTCCTCTCTCTCTCTTCTCATTTACTATACCCAGACTCCTCCAGGTGTATAATGTCTTTAGAGACACAGCAGAATTGATACACTACTAACAAATATATCATAATAAAATGTCATTATAGGTTATTTTCAATACGTTACTAAGTGAATTTTCATTAAAACCAGACCTAAATGTAAGTTACTCTCATATTTGCTGTACGATTCATGTCTGCTGCCGCCGCGCCCCTTGTGAATGCCAAGAGCTGCAGCCGTGCAGCTTTTAGTCTCGTCCCCCAGCTTTTAGTCTCGTCCCCAGCCAGTGTGTATAGACGGTGTGCATAGTGACGGCGGGCGGCGGCAAAATCAAGCGGTACTGACTTTATTTTCAAGTAATACTGTAATTCTACCATCACCACCTCAGCCATCCCCTCTACTGCCAACACTACCACCCCCACCATCCCTTCTACCACCACCACTACCACCCCCACCATCCCTTCTACCACCACCACTACTACCATGCCCTCAAATCCGTGAACATCAACTACAACTCATAACTGAGATAGGTAAAATTTATGTATCCTACTGTTGTGTTCCTACTGCAGTCCCCCCTTTTATTTTATCACGAGCCGCCACTGGTGACGCCTGTAGAGGCTCATGCTGCCCCCCTGTGTCCTCCGATGCACTCGCAATCGAAGGTAGAGTTGATGGGCAGGGCATGTGGGTGTTCTTAGGCCCTCGACGGTGCAAACAGGTTTTGGTTTTCTTCGGGGATCGAACTCGCGTCACCGAGAACGCCAGTCGGAGACGCTAACCACTCCGCTACCGCCTCCCCATGTAAAATATACTTCTACAAAATTATGGTATTTGTAAAATTTGGTTTTCTAAAATGCTAGTTTTCGTAAAATCTTAGACTTCTTGTAAATCTATAACTTGTAAAAAAAAGTTTTCATAAAATAAAAAAATAAAAAATCATAAAATGGTTTTTTTTAAGTCTATGAGGAGTAAATACGTAGAGCATCGAGTATTTGTGTTGAGTAACCGAACAGTGTGTGTGCCACCAGTGTTTGGGGAAGGCCTTGGGAGTGAAACAAACTAAACATATAAATGCGGTTACAAGTGTGAACAAAAAGATGCAGTGAATGTGAGGAGTGTGAAGAGATTAGTGCCACGGGTGGTGATGACAAGAGGCCTCTTCCATTTGTGCCCAAGCTGCATGAACCAGTTCTTTCAGTTCAGGGTTGGGTTCTGGGTTCAGGGTTGGGTTCTGGGTTCAGGGTTGGGTTTGCGTGTCACAAATGGAACGCAAAAACCCCGTTTTTTGTTTACAAACATACTCAGCTGGCGAGGCAATTTAAGAGAGAGAGAGAGAGAGAGAGAGAGAGAGAGAGAGAACGAGAGAACGAGAGAGAGAGAGAGAGAGAGAGATAACGAGAGAGAGAGAGATAACGAGAGAGAGAGAGAGAGAGAGATACCGAGAGAGAGAGAGATAACGAGAGAGAGAGAGAGAGAGAGAGAGAGAGAGATAACGAGAGAGAGAGAGAGAGAGAGAGATAACAAGAGAGATAACGAGAGATATATATCGAGAGAGATAGCGAGAGCTAACGAGAGATAGATAACAAGAGATATAACTCAGCTAGCTGCTATGTGAAGGGATCATATCAAGTTTAAGATCGCGGGAACGCATGGCTCCACCAGCCATGTATGCCTCTTTTATGCCGTCTGACATCCTCTCCGACTCGTGCATGCGGAAAACCCTTCACGATAAGAGAAATAGGGCCCAAGGCGACCATTGTTTGTTATGAACTGAAAACTCTACCCAAGCTACCCACCTCTCAATGTGAGTAGAGGAAGTTCACGGGTTTTGCTGAGTCACTACGCGCTTTGCCTCGGACCCAGGCTTTCGTGCGCAAATGGAACGCCTGAACTCTTGGGTTCCGTGAACTGGTTCTTGAAATGTCGCAAATGGAAGAGGCCTAAGATGACTCACAACAACCAGCATGGAATGAGGAAGGCAGTGTGTACAAAAACTGTATTGACGAGGAGTGACGTAAAAACGTGAAGCAAAACATCTATACAGAACTTAAGTTACTTTAAATTAGAACATAAGAAAGAACATAAGAAAATAAGGAAGCTACAAGAGGCCGCGAGGCCTACACGTGGTAGTTCCTGTCACCTAACACTACCTACATCCACCTTTCATCCCCATACATGAACCTATCCAGCTCCCCTTTAAAGCTCCCCAATGACTCAGCACTAACTACCTGTCTACTGAGACCATTCCATTCGTTCACCACCCTATTTGTGAACCAGTTTTTCCCTATTTCCTTTCTAAATCTACGCTTTTCCAGCTTGAATCCGTTACTTCTTGTTCTACCCTGGTTAAAAGCCGTAAGAACTTTTTCTACCTCTCCTTTATTAAATCCCTTTATCCACTTAAAAACTTTTATCAGATCGCCCCTTACTCTGCGTCTCTCGAGTGAGTGTAATTTTAATAACTTCAATCTCCTCTCATAACTAGAGTTACGCATCCCTTGTATCATTTTGGTCATCCTTCTCTGAACTGTTTCTAACAACACTATATCCATCCTGTAATATGGAGACCAAAACTGAACCACATAGTCTAGGTGAGGCCTGACTAGAGCCAGATAAAGCTTTAGAATAACTTCCGCACTTCTACTTTTAACACTTCTGGTAATGAATCCTAATACTCTATTTAGTCCAGTCAAAATACGAAAAAAAAAACCTTTACCCTGAACAAATTCCAAGAAAGCGTTTTATTGTTTTTTTTGGTAGTATTACATGTAGGGAAAAACATACTAAAAGTTTACCAAAATATGGTTACCACAAAGGGTCCAAATGTGACGTCAAAGAATATGGCCGCCAAAGCTATAAAATGTTAAGGGGATCGACTCCCAAAATTTTTTTTTTCTTTTTTATTAAACCTACATCTTTCCCCTATCGGGCAATTTTTTTTGTTATTGAACCTATAAACGTGAAAGTTGGTATATATGCGTAAAATTTAATTCTAAGAACTTTTTGTTCCTGAAAAAAAATTGATTTTCCTGGATGGAGAACAAACAGTCTCTTATCAATCTGATTTCACAACGCATGAAGGACAGAGGTTGCAACGTAATACAATCAGAGGGGGATGCAGATGTGGAGATTGTTAAGGCAGCAGTGTCAATGTCATCCAACAAAAGGACTAGTCTCATTGGCGAAGATACAGATCTATTGGTGTTGTTACTTCATCACGCGTCAACCAGCGATGGCAACAAGCTTTATTTCTACTCGGATAAAGGGAGTCCTGCAACAGTATACGACATTAAGGTTATGAAGAAGTTGCTTGGAAACGATGTCTGCAGCAGTCTTCTGTTCCTGCATGCATTCACGGGATGCGATACCACTTCCGCGGTTTTTGGAATCGGAAAAAAACTCGCTCTACACAAGGTTTTGAAGGGAGACTCTGTCTTCAATAGCTGTGCTAAGATGTTTACCACACCTAAGAAAAACATAGCTGAGATTGAAGACGCTGGGTGTAAAGCGATGGTGGCATTGTTCGGGGGCAAACCTGGAGACAATCTGTCTGCAATGAGGTATTCTAGTCTCTGCCGAAAAGTTGGTTCAGCCAAAAGCTTTATTACACCTGAACGACTGCCACCGACCTCCTCTGCAACGAAGTATCATGCCCTTCGGAGTTACCTCCAAGTGATGCTTTGGATGGACAATGGTGAGGCCATGGACACTACTGAATGGGGATGGGAATTGCAGAACAACAGTCTAGTTCCAGTGATGATGGATACTTCACCTGCGCCAGAAAAACTTCTGAAAATAATTCACTGCAATTGTTCTCGTGGTTGTAGTACACTTCGGTGCACTTGCAAAACACACGGACTTATCTGTTCACGGGTATGCGGACCATGTCAAGAAGGGCATTGTGACAATATGAGTGAGGAAGCAGTGTCTGATGATGAAAATAGAGACTATTAAACTGACACGGTTATTCAGTGATGAAGTAGGTCTTAAAATGCACTGTGTATTCTATAATTTTTAGAAATGTACATGTATGTCATGACGTCATTGATGACGTCATGACCTCGCCTGTCCGTGTAGTTAGTATAAAACTTTGTATAAAAATTGTTATATCAACATATATAGTATAAAAAATGTAAACTCTTCTGTAACCTACAGCTACAGCTTTGAAATAAGGAAATAGTGGTTATTTTTAGTGCGATGGCTGTCATCGTCTTATGACGTCATAGTTAGGACCTTTGTGGTGATCAATTTTTGATAAACTTTTAGTATGTTGTTCCCCACATATAATGTATAGGTGTATAGTCCCTCAAATAGTCCCTCAAAGTAAAAAAAATGAAAAAAAAATTAAATTTTCATTTTTTATTTTTATTTTTATTTTTGAGGGGCTATAATTTTTTATCTAATTAGAAAATAAAAAAAAATCGCCCTTGAAGTCCTAGCGGCTTTATTCCTCTTTCGAATGACACCTCTACCGACTCTCTCCGACTGATATTGACGGAGGAGTAGTCTTTGGGGGGACCCCCCTAAAATCACGTTTTCTTTCGCTAACTCGTTTTCTATGCGTCAAATCAAAATTTTTCCATAAGACGACCCCTATTTTTTTTACTTGTTTTATATATGTACCAAGTTTCAAAGATGTAGGTTTAATAATAAAGAAAAAAAAATTTTGGGAGTCGATCCCCTTAACATTTTATAGCTTTGGCGGCCATATTCTTTGACGTCACATTTGGACCCTTTGTGGTAACCATATTTTGGTAAACTTTTAGTATGTTTTTCCCTACATGTAATACTACCAAAAAAAACAATAAAACGCTTTCTTGGAATTTGTTCAGGGTCAAACCGTATTTTGACTGGACTAATTAGCTCTATTTCTGGCCTCAATACATTGTTTCCTAGGTCGGAGGTCTGAGCTCACCCTCACTCCAAGATCTTTTTCACCTTCTGATCTTTTCAGCGATACATTGCTTATGGTGTATCTATTACCAGGGTTTTTTCTACCAACATTCATAACGCTGCATTTATCAATATTAAATTCCATCTGCCATCTGATTGCCCACTCGTTAAGTTTATCTAAGTCTCCCTGCAATATGTTTACATCAGACTGTGATCCAATAATCCTACCTAACTTAGTATCATCAGCAAACTTGCTGATATTCACTGCTAATCCCACTATCCAAGTCGTTGATGTAAATCAAAAATAGTAATGGACCCAAAACAGACTCTTGTGGAACTCCACTTGTCACCAGTCCCCATTCAGATATAGAACCATTAATTGTAACCTTTTGTTGCCTATTACTTAGCCAAGCTCTGATCCAATGAAGAACCTTCCCATCTATACCATGAGCCCTAACCTTATTTAAGAGTCGCTCGTGTGGTACTTTGTCATATGCCTTACTAAAATTCAGATATATTATATCATATCCTTATCATTATCTGCCGTCTCCTAAACTTTCCTATAGAAATTAAATAAATTGGTGAGACATGACCTACCCTTGGTGAATCCATGTTGTGAATCATTGATCAAACTATGTTTATCTAAGTGCTCTCTAATGTTTTTTGCAATAATAGATTCCAATAATTTACCCACCACTGATGTTAGACTTACGGGTCGATAATTTGACTTTAGCCCTCTGTCTCCCTTCTTGAATATGGAAACAACATTTCCTTTCCTCCACAATAATGGCACATCGCCTATCTCAACCGATTTCCTAAAAATGTGCACTAACGACTCACTAACAACCTCCTCGCATTCCTTTAATACCCTGGGATACACTTCATCTGGTCCTGGCGACTTAAATTTTTTCATTTTATCTATACCCTCTTCCACCATCTCCCTAGTTATCACAATATCTTTGAGTTTCTCCTCATCGCTTCCTTTGAACATCTGTTCACTATCAGGTATCGTCTGTGTATCCTCCTCCGTAAAAACACTTCAGAAATAATCATTTAGACTCTTACACATATCCTCATCCGTATTCAAGACCTCACCCTGTCCTGACCTTAACGGCCCAACTAATTCCCTTGTCTTTGTTTTATATACCTGATAGAACCCTTTTGGGTCCCTTTTCGCCTGCTCTGAAAGTATTCCTTTTCATGGTCTATTGTTATGAAATTTTGTTATTATGCAGGTTTTTTTTACTTGTCCTGAACTGTACTCTTTAAACTAGTCTTATGAGAGATTAATTTTCTGAACTAGATTGTTTTAGTCATCAGTCCCTGTGGACAAATGCTGCAGAGGTTGGCGCATAAGGTGACTTCTTTAAAACTTTAAAAACTTTAACTATAAAAAAAATGTCCCGCTTCAAGTCAATGTTATTTGTATATAATTATGATATGTAACCCTTGAATCCCCTGGTGTGCAATAAGTTCTCGCATCTTGGTAACTACTAACACACACAGACATTTTACTGGAACAACTTATTTACAATATTAGGATGAAGTAATACAAGTGTGATGCAATAACTCATATGGTATCAGGATAGAACAAGAAGTCCCGGATTCAAACTGGAAACGCGTAGCTTAAAGAATAGGAAAACGGAAATAGTGGAAAAAACTGGTTCACAAATAAGTGGTAAATTATTAGAA
>JACEEZ010003228.1:137516-187580 GCA_016584305.1 Chionoecetes opilio
GGAAGGCAGTGCTACAAAAATTTATTGACGAGGGGACGTAAAAAACGTGAAGCAAAACATCTATACAGAAATTTAAGGGTTATTTTAAATTAGAACATAAGAAAGAACATAGAAAATAAGGAAGCTACAAGAGGCCGCGAGACCTACAGTGGATTCCCTGTCCCTAACACTACCTACACCACCTTTCATCCCCATACAAAACCCTACCCACCCCCTTTTAAAAGCTCCCCAATGACTCAGCACTAATACCTGTCTACTGAGACCATTCCATTCTTTTCACCACCCTTTTTTGTGAACATTTTTTCCCTATTTCCTTTCTAAATCTACGTTTTTCCCAGCTTAAATCCTTTATTTTCTTGTTTCCCCTGGTTAAAACCCGTAAGAATTTTTTCCTACCTCCTTTAAAAACCCCTTTACCACTTAAAAACTTTTACAGATGGGCCCTTCTCTGCGTCTCTCGAGTGATGTAATTTTAATACTTCAATTCCTTCAAACTAGAGTTACGCACCTTGTATCTTTTGGGTCATCCTTCTCTGCCTGTTTCTAAAACACCATACCCATCCGTAATAGGAGACCAAAACTGAACCCTAGTTAGGGGGGCCCTGAAGAGCCAGATAAAGTCTAGAAAAACTTCCGCATTCTATTTTTAACACTTTGGTAATGAATCCAAAATACTTATTAGCTCTTTTTCTGGCCTCAATACTTTGTTTCTAGGTCGGAGGCTGGGTCACCCTCCCCAAGATCTTTTTCCCCTTCGATTTTTTTCAGCGATACTTTTGCTTATGGGTATTATTACCGGGGTTATTTCTCCCCAACTTTCATAACGCTGCATTTATAAATTTAAATTCATCTGCCATCTGATTCCCCCACTCGTTAATTTTATCTAAGTCTCCCTGCAAAATTTTACATCAGACTGTGATCCAATAATCCTACCTAACTTAGTACTCGAAAATTTGCTAATATTCACTGCTAACCCCACTATCCAAGTCGTTGATGAAATCAAAAATATAAGGGCCCCAAAAAACAGATCTTGTGGAACCCCACTTGTCACCAGCCCCATTCAGATATAGAACCATTAATTGAACCCCCTCTGTTGTATTATTTTAGCCAAGCTCTGATCCCAAGAAGAACCTTTCCCCCATCTATACCATGACCCCAAACCCTTTATTTAAGAGTCGTGTGTGGTACTTTGTCATATCCCTTTTACAAAATAAGAATTTTATAATTCCTTACTTATCTGCCGTCGCATAAACTTTCCCTAAAAAAATTTAAAAAAAATTTGGTGAACTGACCTCCCCTTGGTGAATCCATTTTTGTGAATCATTGTCAAACTATGTTTATCTAAGGCTCTCAATTTTTTTTGCAATATAGTTTCCAAAAATTTCCCCACCATGATGTAGACTGGGGTCGATAATTGACTTTAGTCCTCTGTCTCCCTTCTTGAAAAAATGGAAACTTTCCCTTTTCCCTCCACAATAATGGCACATCCCCATCTAAACCCGATTTCCTAAAAAGTGCAAAACGACTCACTAAAACCCCCTCGCTTTCCTTTAATCCCCTGGATACACTTCATCGGGTCCTGGCGATTTAAATTTTTTAATTTTTTTATCCCCTCTTCCACCATCTCCCTAGTTTTTCACAAACTTTGAGTTCTCCTCATCGCTTCCTTTGAAAATCTGTTTACTATCGGTATCGTTTTGATCCCCTCCGAAAAACACTTAAAAAAATCATTTAGACTCTTTCCATATCCTCATGGGTATTCAAGACCCCACCCTGTCCCGACCTTAACGGCCCCAAAAATTTTCCCTTTTCTTTGTTTAATACCTGATAGAACCCTTTGGGGCCCTTTTGGCTGCTCGAAAGTTTTTTTCATGGTTATTTTTTATGAAATTTGTTTTTATGCAGGTTTTTTTTTTCTTGCCTGAACTGTACTCTTTAAACTATCTTATGAGGAATTAATTTTTGAACTAGATTGTTTTTAGTCATCAGTCCCTGTGGACAAATGCGCAGAGGGGGGCGCATAAGGTGACTTCTTTAAAACTTTTTAAAAAATTTTAAATAAAAAAAAATGTCCCGCCCTTTAAATCAATGGTTTTTATTATAAATTTTGATTGTAACCCTTTAATCCCCTGGGGTGAATAATTCCGCATCTTGGAATACTAACACACACAGACATTTTACTAAAACCAAAGTATTACAATATTAGGGGAAGTAAACAAGTGTGATGCAAAACCATATGGTACAGGATAGAACAAAAAGTCCGGATTCAAACTGGAAACGCGTAGCTTTAAAAAAGGAAAAAGGGAAAAACTGGTTTACAAATAGGATGGTAAAATATTAGAATGGGCCAGTGTCGGGGTCAGTGCGGAGTCAATGGACCCAACCATAGACCACTGTATACCTGGACTGCGCACGGAATATCGGCCTGTCGCACAAGGGCCTGAAGTCGGAGGGCCGCTCGGATTCATATATATATATATAATATATATATATATATATATATATATATATATATATATATATTATATATTATATATATTATACGGATCATATAGACTGGTTTATCAGTATATATGATATACTGTAATCTTCGTAAATCTTTGTTCTATAATATTATCAAATAAAAAACAGTAAAACACGCTAAAGAAATGCCATTACGAGACTATGAAGAAATATGCATGAACTTAATATTCACTTAACTCTTCGCCATTAAAAACATTGCGAGTCAACTTTTATCATGAATGGTATCAATAGAAGCGCAATTTTATTAGCTTTCCATTGATGTATTTCGTTATCTGATAAATTAATTAGAACCATGCATAAATTAGCGTTAACTAAATAAATAAAATCATCAATCGGGTAATTTTCCCGATTGATGAGGTTATTTATTTAGTCAACGCTAATTTATACATGGAACTAATTCATTTATCAGAAAACGAAATATATAATTAAATAAATAACATCATCAATCGGGAAAATTACCCGATTGATGATTTTATTTATTTAGTTAACGCTAATTTATGCATGGTTCTAATTCATTTATCAGATAACGAAATATAGCAATGGAAAGCTAATAAAATTGCGCTTCTATTGATACCCTTCATGATAAAAGTTGACTCGCAAAGTTTTAAATGGCGAAGAGTTAAGTGAATATTAAGTTCATGCATATTTCTTCATAGTCTCGTAATGGCAATTCTTTAGCTTGTTTTACTGTTTTTTATTTGATAATATTATAGAACAAACATTTACGAAGATTACAGTATACCATATATACTGATAAACCAGTCTATATGATAGTCCATAGACCACTATATCTCTTTGTCGGGCGCCCCGCAGGCCCCTATGCAGCCCCGCAATTCAAAACATTGTCGCGTGAACAGTCCAGGTATACAGTGGTCTATGACCCAACCCATAACTACGTCACAGTTTGTTTACCGCGGTGCATTGTGGGGATAAGTCGGGGTCATGAGGCTGAGCGGGCGGGCGCTACAGTGAAGAAAAGCAACACTGTGTCCTTAAATATTCCACATGCAAACTTTTTTGTTCCATATTATGTATTGCAACAAGTAGACGAACTCCTTCTTTACGATTCTACCAACTTATAAAAGCTGAGACTAGAAAGAAAGATCGATTGGATAAATCTCATAAGAAACGACAATATATACACTCACCACAGACACCTCTCAAGGAACTCATTTCAACTTCTCTTACAACTCTTGACATTTATTCCACGTCCAGGTCTCGGTTGCATATGTTACTGTCGGAACTATTGTGCTATTTCTAAGCGCCTTCCTTACTCACTGTCCTTCATCTCATCACGCGCCCCAAGGATAACACTGTACTTTCCTTCCTTGCAGGGCTCTCTCTCTTATCTCCCCTTCCGTGCTTCCATACTTGCACTGGATAGAGCCATTAACTGTCCATTCATCATTATTTTACATTGCTTCTGGCTCTCAACTCTCATTCTGTATTGATCTTCAAACTCAATAACTTCACTCTTTAATTTCTTAAATACCATCACTTCACTTTTGGCCAAATTAATTTTCAGTTTCCTCCTCACACCTTGAGTTGTACTGTTGGTTGTACTGTTGAGACGCTACTGAATTCATTGACCATTTTTTGCAAATCATTTTTACTCTCTGCTAGTAGTACAGTGTCATCTGCAAACACTATAGTATTGAGCTTCCTTTTGTATTATTGGAAGATGTACGATATGTTGGGTGGGCAGCGGCATCACGAGCCTATTGCACAGTGAGAGGCAGTAGCTGACCTACGGTCCTATCCTAAGCAGTGGCTGTACTGGGGGTCCAAATAAACCTGTAATCCGCTCTACCCTATTCCTCAAGACCTCGTATATGGCGAAGTGAGTGCTCGAACTACTCTTGTCGCTCATCATGGCCGCTTCCAGACCAAGATTCACCACACCTACCTCCAGACGTCGTCAAGACACAGCCGGTGCTTCCCGGTGTCCTACACCAGCCGGCCGCCCAGGCCCCGGGCCTAGCGTCGGCGTGCAGGAGGTGATGGACTGGCTGATTACCTCCACACGCCCACGCAGCCGTGACCCCAGGCCCGCACGTACCCCTGGACACGGTGGCCAGAAAGCTGTGGCTTCACCGCCGAAATGTGATGCAGACATGACGGCGGCAGCTTTCCGGACGTGGAGGAAGTCGATGGAGGCATGTATGAAGCTGAACGAGTGGACGCCTGCAGTGGCCGTCATCCACATACGCCTGAACTGCGTCGACAGGCTACAACAAGCCATTGACACAAGACACCCGGGTGGCACTTGGGAAACGCTATCACCGGAACATGCCCTGAACGCCATCGGTGAGTTAATGCTTCAGTCTACTAACCAAGCCGTGCGGTGGAGCAGTTTTTTCAGCAGCAGGCAAGGTGAGGGTGAGCCCATGAAGGATTACTTTCAGAAGTGTACGGCTGAGGCGTTGGAGTGCCAGTTTCGGTGCCCGACGTGTGATACAGACTTGTCGGACTACATGCTGCTCCGTAAGGTCATGGTGGGCCTCAGTGACCCGGCTCTGAAAAAGGAAGTGTTTCAGGGGTGCCCTAGCTTTAACAGTGTGGGTCAGTTACAGCAAAAGTGTTTTGCTCATGAGGCAGCAGCGCGCGACGCCGGTGTGTGGTGTCGTGCGGCTGGCAGCGTAGTAGCGTCGACAGCGAGCCGGGCCTCCACAGATGACGAGACAGAGGAGTGCGTGGCAGCTGCTCGCGCCCCACCACAGCGCCAGCAAGCACCTCACGCGAGGTGCCTCAATTGTGGCTACGCACATGGCCCAGGTAAAGGCCGTTGTCCAGCAAGTGGTAACCAATGTTTTAAGTGTTTGAAAACGGGCCACTTTAAAAAATGCTGTAGGGGTAATGCGGCCAGCCGAAAGGATGCTGCTATTGTGACAGGTGCTGTAAGGGTGGCCGCGGCACAGCTCTCTCTACACCCACGGTTGGAAGTGACAGTGAAGGGGGCACACGGCACCGGTGCTGCGAGGGTACTGGCCGTAGCCGACACAGGTGCTATGGTGTGCGTGGCAGGCACCGCGCTTATGCAGAAACTGGGTTTAAAGCCCAGGGAACTAAGGGACGTAGCGAACATACGATTGCAGTGCTTGGGTTCTGCTAGTTGTCACATCATCGCGGAAAACATGTCAACCAAGCAAGAGGTGTACTTTGTGCGTTCAGCAACGTCCCTGTACCTCTCCCTGGGAGCCTGTAAGGGCCTCGGCCTGGTGCCAGAAGCCTTTCCACTACACACCCAGCCTGTAGTGGGAGCGGCATGCAGCGAAAGCCTTCAGGGGGGCGTGAGTCACCAGGCGTCGCCCAAGCCCACTGAGGTGCCCTTTCCCCCGCTGGAGGAGAACGCTACAAGGCTGGAGGAGTGGTTGCTACAGCACTTTTCGTCAACCACCTTCAACACAACCAGGTCCCCCCTTCCAGTGATGGCGGGACCTCCCCACCACATCCATCTCGTGCCAGGTGCTGCCCCATACGCCTGTCACACCCCTGCAACCGTTCCGAAGCACTGGGAGGCCGAAGTGAAGGCACAGTTGGAAGAGGACGTCAGTAGGGGCGTCATTGAGCCGGTCCCTGCCGGCGAGGCCACAGACTGGTGCGCGAGGATGGTGGTGGTGGCGAAAAAGACCGGTCATCCAAGACGCACCGTGGACTTCCAACGCCTAAACGCGTGCTGTAAGACGCACCACACTGCCGCACCTTTCGACATGGTTTCTGGAGTGCCGGTGCACACTTACAAGACAGTCGCCGATGCCTTTTGGGGGTTCCATCAGGTGGAACTGGATGCGGAAAGTCGACGCCTTACCACCTTCATAACGCCCTGGGGCCGTTTCAGATACCGGAGGACGCCCATGGGGCACTGTTCGGCGTCTGACGCCCATGGGGCACTGTTCGGCGTCTGACGCCCATGGGGCACTGTTCGGCGTCTGACGCCCATGGGGCACTGTTCGGCGTCTGACGCATACACCAAGCGCTTTGAGGATTCCTTCCAGGACATCCTGCGCAAATACAAGTGCGTAGATGACACGCTACTCTACGACACTTGTGTGGAGGACGCGTTCTGGCATACTTACGAGTTTCTGGCCACATGTGCCAGAGCAGGAATCACCTTGAAACCAGAAAAATTTAAGTTCTGCCGCAGGGAGGCAGAATTCGTGGGTTTCCATCTGGGATGGGAGCACTACCAACCCACGTCAGAGCGCTTGGCAGCCATCAGGGAGTTCGCCATGCCAGACCGACCCACCATCACTGACATCAGATCCTGGCATGGCATGGTTAATCAACTGGCGCCATTCCTGGCCACCGCGCCTCTCATGGAGCCTTTCCGAGAGCTCCTCAAGAGGCCAGCAGGCAAGCGTGTCTACTGCGACGACCAACTACGCCAGAAGTTCCATCAGGCGCAGGCCACCCTTTGCCAGTTGGCGAAGGATGGGCTTGTCTATTACGACAAGTCCAGGCCCACGGCAGTCGTGACGGACTGGTCCAAGGAAGGACTAGGATTTGTGGTCCTACAGCAACACTGCGCCTGTGCTTCACCGGATACACCGTTTTGTTGCAGGGGGGGATGGCGCCTGGCCCTCTGCGGCAGCCGCCACCTGAGTCCAGCAGAAGCAGGATACTCGGCAGTCGAGGGAGAAGCTCTGGCAGTAGCGTGGTGTCTGCGCAAGGCCAGGCTGTTTCTCCTAGAATGCCCCAACCTCCTTGTGGTGACGGACCATCGCCCCTTAGTGGGTTTGTTCAAGGACAGGTCCCTCGCGGAGGTGTTGAACCCCAGGTTGCTCCGCCTGAAGGAGAAGACGCTGCACTACCGGTTTGCGATAAAGTATCTGCCGGGCAAGCAGAATAACGCGGCTGACTCCTTGTCGCGATTCCCTGCTCTCAAAGCAGCACCAGACGTAGACGACATGGACCAGGAGGAGGAAATAGCGGCTGCAGTGTGCGCGGTGATGTCAGCAGCACTGGAACATGACGGCCCTGTTACCATGGACGAGGAGATGGTGGCCAAGGCAGCATCGGAGGACCCAGCATATCAACTGCTGTTCAACAAGGTGATGTCGGGAGACTGGCACCAGCACAAAGCACAAGAAACACCTTGTCTGCGTCCGTACTTTACGGTGAGGGACAGGTTGGCAGTGGTTGGGAGCCTGGTCACCTACACGTTTGGTGGTGGGAGTGTGCGCCTTGTAGTTCCAGCCCCGCTCCAGCACCATGTCTCCTCTAATCTCCATGCTGGACACCAGGGCCTCGACTCCATGCTACGTAGGGCTAGGCAGTCGGTTTATTGGCCGGGCATGGAGGGGGACCTGCAGCACCATCGCAACCTGTGCCAGGATTGTGAGAAGCACACACCCTCCCTACCTCTGGAGCCACTGGTCATCACGCCACCGCCAGATTACCCCTTCCAGCAGGTTGTCGCAGATATGTTTCAGCTGGAGGGAAACTCTTACCTTGCCTATGCTGACCGCCTCACTGGCTGGTTGGAGCTGGCCCACTTCCCGAGTAGCACCAGCTCAAGCAAGATCATCACCTGCCTGAGGAGGTTTTTCGCAAGGTGGGGGGCGCCAGAAGAGATTTCCACGGACGGCGGCACCAACTTGGCCAGCAGCGAGATGGCCACTTTCCTTAGAACTTGGGGGGTCAAGGTGCGGCTTTCCTCGGCGCACTATCCCCAATCCAACGGCAGGGCAGAGGTAGCAGTTAAAGTTGCGAAGAGGCTCCTCAGGAGTAACACTGACCCAGGGGGCAGCCTGGACAATGGCCGGGCATCAAAGGCCCTCCTGCAATACCTCAACACACCGCTAAGGGACGTGAACAAGTCTCCAGCACAGCTCGCCACCGGCCGACAGCTGCGGGATGGCGTTCCCGTGGCAAAACAACACTACAGGGTCGACCAGCACTGGAAGAAGAACCTGAGGCAGAGAGAGCGAGCAATGGCGAGGACCCAGGACGAACTTCCTCAGGCGAGAGGAGGGGTGCACCGCCAGCTCCCACCATTAGAGCCTGGTACACGAGTGTGGATACAAGACGCAGACAGCAAATTGTGGGACAGAACCGGAATCATAGTTGAGTCCCGCCCCTACCGGCAGTACGCAGTGAGGCTGATAGGCAGTGGCCGGATCTCCATACGGAACAGACGCCATCTGCGGCAAGCGCAGACGCTCATCACTGCGACTCCACCACCAAGTTCAGGGCAGGATGGTGCAGACGGATCAGGGACACCGGGCCCTGGTAGCACAGTCCGGGACATTAGCCATGCTCCTGATAATACGACTACCACCCGCCCTCGTCGGGAGCGTAGGCATCCTGTACGGTTGCAGGACTATGCAATGTAATGTGGGTTAGGTGCATGGTCGGAGTTAGTGCTTGCAGCTGTAACATCATGTTTCTGTCTTTTTTATTTCTTCTAGGTAGTTTTGTTATTCTAGTTTTTTTTTTTTTTAGGATATGAACTTTTTGTCCGGTGTCATTTTTTTATATTATTGTGATGCGCCACAGGAATTGTGTTTATTTTATTTTTTAAGCTACTGTCTTCAGTTACGTTAATTGTACCTTTAACTGGGGGAGGAGATGGAAGATGTACGATATGTTGGGTGGGCAGCGGCATCACGAGCCTATTGCACAGTGAGAGGCAGTAGCTGACCTACGCTCCTATCCTAAGCAGTGGCTGTACTGGGGGTCCAAATAAACCTGTAATCCGCTCTACCCTATTCCTCAAGACCTCGTATAATTATCTATACCAACACTACCAACCTTTGCTTTAATGTATCTGATTACTCCATCCATAAGCAAGTTGCATAACCACGGTGACATTACCCATCCTAGCATCACGGTAGCAATTGAGAAGCAGCTTCACACCACTGGGTTACGGGCAGAAGATGCCGATCCTCCCATTGATGAAACCGCACTCTCTCTTAACGAAATCAGAGAGGCTGTAGCAAAGTTGAGGGGTGGAAAGGCAGCTGGTGTTTATAATATCAGTGCGGAGCTCTTCAAAGCTGGGGGTGAGGCCATGATCCGCGGGTTGCATGCTGTCCTGACTGCCATGTGGCAATCAGGTACCATTCCTCATGACTGGAAAGGGGGCTGGCGCGCGTCACTTTGTCAGCCTCAGTAGTATGCTTACGGAAGAGTGAAGTGCTTTTCTGCAGGTTGCCTGACAGTTTGACAATGGCCTCCTTCCTCTCGGCAGCAGACATCGATGCAAAGCTCGATGCTTGGTGCTGTGTCTCCCAGTGGCGGCGCACATTATACTCTTTGAGGACAGCCACAGTCTTCAAGCAAATGAGGCACTGGGCCTGTCCAAAGCATTCAGTGAAAAAGTACTTCTCCCACTCAGGGTTGAAGGCCCGACACTCGAGGTCCACTTTCCTCTTCTTAACAATGGCAGACATGATGATTGGCTAAAAAGAAAGAAAAAGAAAGAATAAGTACAAAGTGCGAAATAATGATCCACATATTAGACACGAATACATGCAAGACTTTACATAGTAAAAAAAATGCATACAATAATTAAAATTACGATATAGACGTCCACACAGTATTTTGTGACAAACATAGTGTTACGCCCCTGTGTTGGGCGTGGGCGTGCGTGTGTTTGAATGGGCGTGTTTGAGTGTGCGCGCATGTGTTTGAGTAAGGCCTCAGAAAAGCCATTGTCTGATTTGGGCGGGCGGGGGGACAAGGGACCTACCAATACGAGTAACTAGTGAGCGTGAATGTGGTTGTGAGCTTGGAGGCTGGGTGAAGTGGGGGAAGGAAAAGAGAGAGAGAGAGAGAGAGAGAGAGACAGAGAGAGAGAGAGAGAGAGGAGAGAGAGAGAGAGAGAGAGAGAGAGAGAGAGAGAGAGCAGAAAGAAATGCACTTTATATTGCCCACATTCCCTAATGATAAAAGTACATTTCAGACAAAGGGAAAGTTTGATGCATCCTCTTCTCAGTACGAACTCCTACGGAGACTGGCCGCTGGCGTGACCGTTGGTGGTGAGGGAAGACTGCTCATGGGACGTCACGTGTAATGCAGAGTTGTCAGATGCCACGATAGTGGTCAGTCCCACGTCGGCACCTCTCGACATGATCATGTGTTGCCATGTAGTCATTTTCTCCCTGGCGATTTTCCGTGGTGCTTCTGTGGTAAAGATCCTGACTTCATCATATGGTACATATTCTGCTGTGTGAGGTGTCTGGCTCAGACCATTCTGTGGCAGTGTATACATATTTTTTAGTTCTACAGTACTGCTTGAAATGCCCAGGTATTCCACAAGCTGTACACTTTTGGTTGTTAGCAGGACATTTGCGAAGCTCCCAAAAGGCATGATTTATGTTACCACATCTGGTGCAAGTTTTTACTGGTTTATTCTCAGCTTGCGGAAAACTTGGCTTTCTTTGATTATCTCTGGGCCTAAAGATTTTATGTGTGACTTGGCTTGCCTGCTGCGGATCATTGCTACTTGCATTAATAGACCTTCAATGACATTTGCCTGTCTGTCTGCTGCTTCCATAGCCCTAGCTGTTTGTAAAAGTTTATCCAGAGTCAAGTCTTTCTCTTGGAGTACTTTACGTTTTAACTGTGACGATGAACATTTTTCTATCACTTGATCTAATATGGCATCATTAGCATCTTGAAACTCATAGGTCACTGATAATCTTTTTAGTCTAGTAACAAAAGTATCTGTTGATTCCTGTGGTTCCTGCTGAATTTGTCTAAACAAAGCACGCTCATACCTTAAATTTGTTTGAGGGGCAAAATAGTTATCTAGGGCTGTCTGCACCTCCTGTTTTGTAGTCAATGGGGGAAGCAAAGTAGAAAACATCTCTTGTACCTCTGGTCCTGCCACATGAAGCAATAAGGCACGCTTCTGGTCGTCGTTGTTGACACCGGTGGCTGAAAGGTAAAACTCAAACCCTTTCACCCACTTCTTCCACCTGGTGCCCACTGACGATGGTTCCTCAGCCACCGAAAATGCTGAAGGTTGTGACAAGTCCAAAGGCATCGTGTACTGCCGTGCTGCACGCCTGCTCGGGTTTGCGTTGCCCGTATCTCGTCGCCACTGTTATGTTCTCGTCCTTGATGACGTACCTGTAACACGTTACCAGAGTTGAGTTGTCTGTCTGCAGTACATAATATGGTTGTGTTATGTATATCCCATACTCTTCGCCAGATGCTCGGTGAAGTGTTGGGGGGAATGGAGAGAGCCACGATACCTTATAATCCTTTATTTGTCGTAAGGAGTACGTAGGCCTGTACGTGGCTTGTTATATAAAATGGCTTCTCTGATATCCCAAGTACACACAACAACAGCTGAGGCACCGATACGACTTTGATCCCTTTATAGGGGGATCCAATACTATAACTACAGAAAACGGATGAGCTACGATAATCATAACAACGTAGTTATGGGTAGGGTCCAATGGAAGCTCCGAATAATGTGAGGCTGGGACGCGCGTCTCAAGGTCAGTGACGTCATCACTGCTCCAGCAATGTAGTGGTCGCGGGGAGCCTGTGTTTCACACTACACAGGCAGGAAGTGACGTCACTGTGACGTACTGTGAGTCACTGATGACAAGACGCACGTAGACTACGTCCATCAAAAACGTGAAGTGTGAACCGGGCCTTCACAGGGCAAAAAAGAATAGAGGAGGAACAGGATTTCCCCTTTTCTTTTAAGGATGATTGCTACTGTAGGCTACGTAGGTAGAGTTCTCGAGCTCAGCTTCTTTTGAGTCATGAAAATGTATTTATTTTTGTTTTATTCAATATTATTTATTTTTGGAGAAAAAAAAAAGTTGAATGTTGTGTCATGATTGGATTTGGTCCAGCTATTATTTATTGTGGTAAAAAGAGGAAATATTTTTTTTATATGAAAAATTTTATGCTACAAACATATTTAATCGGGAGGGTTCTCTTACCTAACAATCAAACCCATGTCCATCTCCCGACACATAATCCCAGTAATTAACTAACTAGGATATTTACCGGGGGGATAGTGGGTTGAATTACGGCGGAGGTTTGGATCAATATTGCAAGGTCTTGTGATCCGATGTGGTCGCCCGTGATCAGGGCCGCCCGTGTATGACAGAGGCGGTGGGCTGGGACGGTATTTGTCAAGGGTTTATCACCCCAGTAACTTGACGCGGCGGATTGTTATCTTTGTGTTGTATTTTAACACTGTTCCTATTGGTTTACACTTAATGTACAATTAACTATGTACAAAATCTTTATAGACAAGCACTATATTAGATGTTATTAAGGCGAGGGTCTGGCGTGTATACTGATTCTCCAAGGTGGGCGGCGAGCCACCGCTACCTGATCCTAAGCCACGTATATTATTCCCTAGGGCCCTATAATCTAATGACGATAGCCAATGGACGCGCTTAAAATTTAAGGTGTTAATTATTTAAGTGCAATGCTTATTAACCAATGGGAATATTAATTTATCCTATCCCAGTACTAAATTTACTTAAATTACCTTAATTAATTTCCCATTCCATTATGATTATATATATATATATAATATAAAATAATATATATATATATATTATATATATATAATATATAATATATATATATATATAATATATATTATATATATATATATATATAAAATATATATTATTTTATATATATAATTAAAATATATATATATATATATATATATACACCCCTATGACGAGCGGAAAAATACTTCACTCACAAGGGGGGGACCAAAACCCACCACTTCTACCAATTATGCGAGCGTGGTTATGGATAATTTCTACATTATATGGGGAATGCTAAATTCAATGAAGTTAAAGTCATTACTGACAATTATTTTATCTAAGGCTGTACGATAATCATTGAAAATACGATAGTTCTGGCGGCTCGGCACGACAATGTGGAAACAAAAGTCCCGCGTGCCGCTTTTGGGCAACACTGCGGCGACACAACAACAGTGCCGCAAAGCTGTCCCAGCCTGGGTGGTAGCCTGAAAAAAACGTCAAAATGTACGAGAAGCCGTAGACGGGTGATGAGAGGTGCAGAAGATGTGCCGCGTGTGTGAGGTGTGGGGGAGGGCGGGGAGGGGGAGGAAGGTGAGAGGGGAAAATAGCCAGCTGGCGTGTGTCTCAGTTTGGGAAAACGGAGGAAAAGTGAAGTAGGGGGAAATTTATTTTCGATTTATCTAAACATAAGGAGTTGAGTAGTATTTAGGTGTTCCGGGTTTCGTAGATTCCGGGTATTATTCTAGTTTTGCCATACTCCCCGCTCCACAACACAAGCTTGGGAACTGGGGGAAGCGGGATATTGGCTGGCTACAAATATGGTGCAACACATAGTTTAAACTACACATAGTTTTTGAGTTTGGGGTTTTGAAAAAATTCCCTAGATCTAGGAAAAATTTATTGGATTTCTTCCGAGTCCAGAGACGTGTGAACCTGACGATCCTCACAGAATGATGACTGAAGTGTTGAGAACCCCCCCAACTAGGAGGGGGAGGAGGCTAGGAGGTTAGGTTAGATTTGTTTAGGTTAGGGGTAATTTTGAAGGTTATGATGGACGAGAGTTTCGCGGTCGTTTTCAGAGACACCAACTATTTTTTCCTGGCCTACAATAGGTGCTTGTTCTAATGGTGCTAGTTTTATTTTGCGCAAACCAAAAAAGAAAAAAAGAAAAATGAAAAAAAAATGAAACCTAACCTAACCTTACAGGTTTTAAAGAAACCTAACCTAACCTTAACCACAAAATATACTTTTTTTTTTTTTTTTTTTGGTTTGCGCAAAATAAAACTAGCACCATTAGAACAAGCACCTATTGTAGGCCAAGAAAAAGTAGTTGGTGTCTCTGAAAACGAACGTGAAACTCTCCTCCATATTAACCCTATTTTTTCTTGGCCTACACTAGGTGCTTGTTCTAATGGAGATAGTTTTATTTTGCGCAAAAAAAAAAAACGAGTATACTTTTAGTGCATTTTCGTGCCGTTCACCGCCCTGGTTCAGTCCAGTCCGGACCGGGTCAGGGTGGACTGATGGTCGCGAAAATACATCGAGACTGGCCCCGGTCCCATCGTGGTTCCTTTTGGGTGGGGGATCGAGTGGGGGGGTCCCCCGGGGCAGAAATGCAATATAGTGTTGTTGACGGTACTTTAAATTTTCCCCAAGATTTTTCAGCAAATTGCGAATATTGTAATTTTTCGTGAAATGACTTTAGTTTTTAGGTCGGCCATCATGGTGTTTTAGCCTTATCAGCAGCACGAGAAGCTCCTGGTCGCCTTTCCCCCCTGATGTAGTGCGCATGCGCCCCGTTCTCCCCACACTGGTCCAAGGTGGGCCTGCTATCTGGGGTGCACGGACTGGACCTGGGCTAAAAACCGTTCCAGACTGCCTCGCAAAAAAAGTGGCCGCCCGGGACTAGCCCAGTCCAGACCGGACCAGAGCGGCCGCGAAAACGCGCTTTTGTTAGGTTAGGTTAGGTTTTTTAAATTTATTTATTTATTTTTTTTTTTTTTTTTTTTTTTTTTTTTTTTTTTGGTTTGCGCAAAAAAAAAAAAAAACCCAAAAACCATTAGAAAAAAGCACCTATTGAGGTCAAGAAAAAAATAGTTGGTGTCTCTGAAAACGACCGTGAAACTCGTCCATTATTACCATTGAAGAAGTTCTTCACCCCTATCTTTTTTTTGTCCCCCTACAGCCAACAAGCTTGGGGACCTGGGGGAATGCGGGATATTTGGCTGGGGTACAAAATATGAGTCGCAACCACATATGATAGTTATTGAGTTTGGGGTGTTGAAAAAATTCCCTAGATCTATGGAAAATTTATTTGGGTTTCTTCTGAGTCCAAAGACGTGTGAACCTGACAATCCTCACAGAATGATGACGGAAGTGTCGAGAACCCCTCCAAACCCCCGCTAGGAGGTTAGGGTTTGATTTGTTTAGGTTAGGGGTCATTCTGAAGATGTTATTTATGATGATGTTATTTATTACTTTTATATTTCGTTTTCTGATAAATGAATTAGCACCATGTATAAATTTGCGTTAACTAAATAAATAACCTCATCAATCTGGAAAAAATACCGATTTATGATTTTATTTATTTAGTTAACGCTAATTTATGCATGGTTCTAATTAATTTATCAGATAACGAAATATAGCAATGGAAAGCTAATAAAATTTCGTTCTATTTATACCCTTCATGATAAAAGTTGACTCGCAAAAATTTAAATGGCGGGGAAAAGTTGAAGTGAATATTAAGTTTATGCATATTTCTTCAGAGTTCGTAATGGCATTTCTTTAGCGTGTTTGACTGTTTTTATGATAATATTATAGAACAAAAAATTTACGAAGATTACAGTATATCATATATATGATAAACCAGTCTATATGATCCGTATATATATATATATATTATGAATCCGAGCGGCCCTCCGACTTTCAGCCCTTGTTCGACAGGCCGATATTCCGTGCGCAGTCCAGGTATACAGTGGTCTATGGCAGAGCGCATAACTGAGGCCATTGTCTCTGGCCCTGGAGGCGTACATTCCACCACTTTCTTAATCTTAAAGCCCCTCCACTTGGTTTAACGCTGCTTGTTCTCATGCTGTACAAGATAGAGAGGCGGCTCACAGACGGCACAGTAACCATCCATCTCCTGAAAACTCACGCCCTCTATATTTCTGCCCATAATCATGCCAAATATTTTTTTCAACTTACCAAAAAACCCCCTTCGTGCATAGAAATGTCAAAATGTTCTGAATCAAACTAATCTTGTGACTTCTGGCATCTTTGCTAAAAACATCTTTAACAATTTGTGTCTTGTTCATCTTTCCCTCCCCTGTTTCTCCCGATGGCGCCACAGCGGGCCCATCTATTTCTAAAGCTGAACTTTGTGCTCAAACCTTTTCTAAAGCTTCCATCTGGTTGATGAATACTCCTCTCCTCCATCCTCTGACTATGTTATTAAGATCCCTTTGTAATGATATTTGCCCTTGCTGGCCTAGATCCCCGGAAAGACTTACGGTCCTGACGGAGTCCCTCCTATTTTTCTCAAAAAATGGGCTTCTGTGCTTGCACCGTGCCTGGTAAACTTTTCTGTCTTTGTCTATCTACTTTCACCTTTACTTGCGGAAGTTTGCTCACATCCAACCCGTTCCTAAGAAGGGTTTACCGTTCTAATCAGGACTCAAACTACAAACCTATAGCTTTGACTTCCTGCCTTTCTAACGTTTTTTAAACTATACTTTAAAAAGAAGATTCTTAAGCATCTATCTGCTCAAAAATCTTCCATCTGATCGTCAGTACGGTTTCCGTAAACGGCGGGTCTGATGGCAATCTTCTAGCTTTTCCCAACTGAATCTTGGTCATTTCCCCCTTAGGGGTTTTTGGTGACAATTTTGTTGTTGCCCCTTTACATATCAAAAGCTTTTTATAGAGTCTGGCACAAATCCTTAATGTTTAAACTACCATTATTCGGTTTCTATCCCCTTTATCTTCATCTTCTTCATGCCCCTTTATTTCAGTTTCCTTTCTAACCGTGCTATTGCAGCTACTGTAGACGGACATTGTTCTTCTCCTAAATCTATCAATAGTGGTGTTCCCCAGGGTTCTGTCCTATCACCCACTCTCTTTCTATTATTCATTAATGATCTTCTAAGTCTAACCCAAAGCCCTATCCACTCCTATGCTGATGATTCTACCCTGCATTTTTCAACGTCGTTTATTAGACGTCCAACTCAACAGGAACTAAGTGACTCGCGGAGATCCTAACTTCTGACCTTTCTATAATTTCTGATTGGGACAAAACAAACCTATCTTCTTTTGTTCAATGACTCAAAAAACCCAATTTCTTCACCTATCTACTCAACAAAACCTACCAGATAACTATCCCCTTCTTCTTCTATGACACTCAAATGTCTTCTTCTTCTACAGTGAACATTCTAGGACTATCCTTTACAAAAAATTTGAGCTGGAAATCTCACATCTCATCTCTTGCTAAAACAGCTTCTAAGAAGTTAGGTGTCCTCTGGCATTTGTGTCCAATTTTTTCTCCCTCCCAGTTGCTTGCTCTGTACAGGGGCCTATCCGCCCATGTATGGAGTGTGTCTCACATGTTTGGGGAGGATCCACTCATGCTGCTCTGTACAGGGGCCTATCCGCCCATGTATGGAGTGTGTCTCACATGTTTGGGGAAGATCCACTCATGCAGCTCTCCTCAACAGGTAGAATAAAAAACTTATAACGTAATAATGAGCTCCTAGCTCGCACTGAGAGGGTGAAACTGGCGATCGCGAGCCAGCTCACGTGGGCAAGGCCATGGGTGAATAACACACACACACACACACACATGCACACGCACACACACACACACACACACACACACACACACACACACACACACACACACACACACACACACACACACAGGCGTAACAGCCAGGCGTCCTGTTTCTATAAATACTACCGTCAGGACATTCCAGGTGGAGGGGAGGGAGGTCAGGTCAGGTGACCCAGGTGTCAGCCCCTTCCTTACCACTTCTTTTTTTTTTTTACAACACATACAAGGGACTGGCCAAGGGCACAACAAAAATGGGTAACACAAAGCCCGCTTAGTTACCAGTCCCTATAAAGAAGACAGTAAGAGAATAAACATAAAAAAGAGGGATGAGCCAATTTAGGTTGGGAGGTGTCTTGTTACTCTTCTCTTGAAAAGATTTAAGTCATAGGAAAGTGGAAAAATAGAAACAGGAAGAGAGTTCCAGAGTTTACCAGTGAAAGGGATGAAAGCGTAAAGATACTGATTAACTCTTGCATTAGGAAGATGGACTGAATAGGGATGAGAATGAGTAGAAAGTCTTGTGCAGCGAGGCCGCGGGAGGGGGGGAGGCATGCAGTTAGCAAGTTCAGAAGAGCAGTGAGCATGAAAATAACGGTAGAAGAGAGCAAGAGAAGCAACATTGCGGCGGTGATTTAAAGATTGAAGACAGTCAGTCAGAGGAGGGGAGTTGATGAGACTAAAAGCTTTTGACTTGATCCTGTTTAGGAGAGCTGTATGAGTAGATCCTCCCCAAACATGTGAGACATACTCCATACATGGGCGGATAAGGCCCCTGTAGAGAGCAAGCAATTGGGAGGGAGAAAAAAAAGGGACGCAGATGCCACAGGAAAACCTAACTTCTTAGAAAACTGTTTTTGCAAGAGATGAGAGTGAGATTTCCAGTTCAGATTTTTAGTAAAGGATAGTCCTAGAATGTTCATTGTAGAAGGAGACAGTTGAGTGTCATTGAAGAAGAGGGGATAGTTATCTTGGGAGGTTTTGTCGAGTAGATAGGTGAAGGATAGGGTTTTGAGGCATTGAACAAAAACAAGGTTTGCTTTGCCCCAATTAGAAATTATAGAAAAAATCAGAAAATTAGGCGCTCGGTGCATCTCTCCGTGAATCACTTGGTCCGTTGAGTTGGGCGTCTAAAAAAACGACGTTGAAAAATGCAGGGTAGAATCATCAGCGTAGGAGTGGATAGGGCTTTGAGTTAGACTTAGAAGATCATTTAAAGAATAATAGAAAGAGAGTGGGTGATAGGACAGAACCCTGGGGAACACCACTATTGATAGATTTAGGAGAAGAACAATGTCCATCACAGTAGCTGCAATAGAAAAGGTTTTAAAGGAAAAAGAAGATGAAGGACAGAGAGAAGGATAGCAACCGAATGAGTGTAGTTTGGAAATGAAAGATTTGTGCCAGACTATCAAAAGCTTGATATGTCAAAGGGGAACAACAAAAGTGTCACCAAAACCCCTAAAGGAGGATGACCAAGATTCAGTTAGGAAAGCTAGAAGATCGCCAGTAGATCGCCCTTTACGGAAACCGTACTGACGATAAAATGGAAAATTGTGAGCAGATGATGCTTTAAAAATCTTCTTATTTAAATATAGATTCAAAAGCTTTAGAAAGGCAGGAATTGTCAAAGCTATAGGACAGTAGTTTGAAGGATTAGAACGGTCACCCTTCTTAGGAAAAAGGTTGGAAAGTGAGCAAACTCCAGCAAGAAGGAAAGTGGAAGTAGATAGACAAAAAGGGTAAAGTTTGGGCCAGGCACGGTGTAACCAGGTAGCACCAGGTAGGCTGCAAGCACAGAAGCACAGTTTTTGAGAACAATAGGAGGGACTCCGTCAGGACCGTAAGCCTTCCGAGGATCTAGGCCAGAAAGGGCAAAGAAAATATCTTTACGAAGGATCTTAATAACAGGCATAATATAGTCAGAGGGTGGAGGAGAAGGAGGAACAAGCCCTTCATCATCCAGAGTGGAATTTTCAGCAAAGGTTTGAGTGAAGAGTTCAGCTTTAGAAATAGATGAGACAGCTGTGGAACCATCTGGGTGAAGCATAGGAGGGAAAGATGAAGAAAGTAAATTGTTAGAGATGTTATTAGCTAGATGCCAGAAATCACGAGAGGAATTAGATTCAGAAAGATTTTGACATTTTCTATGAATGAAGAAGTTTTTGGTAAGTTGAAGTAAAGGTTTGGCATGATTACGGGCAGAAATATAAAGGGCATGAGTTTCAGGAGATGGATGGTTGTGGTAACGTCTGTGAGCCGCCTCTCCATCGTGGACAACCTGAGAACAAGACTTACCCCAGCCCTGACTTACCTGTCGTCACCGTAAATATTACTTTTATTGTTTTAATTTTTATTGATGTTTTAATTTCTATCTCTTTCAATTACTGCCATCACACATTCATTGCCATTACAGGTTGAAGTTCCCAAACTCGGCAACCTCAGGACCAGCGCCGAGCCGAGTAATGGAATTTTCCGACTTTTAGAACGTAGATATATTAAGGGGAAAAAAAGCATGCAAAATTCAAAAGGTCAATTTTCTCAGAAATAGTTAACACATTGTTCTTGCTTTTCTTTTCACTTGCACCAGTAGGTGTTCCTGGCGTTTGGGAGCCATAATACCAATAACAGACCTGTAGAAGTTTCACAAAATAACCCGTGTACACAACTCTACAGTCACAACACCACTGAACAAAACAACAAACAAATCGGCGGGAGAAAAACCCAAACGGCCTAGTGTGGGTGGCACCCAGCGGCCGACCCGGCAACTACGCGCCGGGTTTTGGGTGTTCTGCCGTGTTTAGGAAAATCTGGAACCATAGCCGAGTTTTGGGTGTTGCCGAGTCTTGGGATGCCGAGTTTGGGAACTTCAACCTGTATTTTGATGTTGGTATTTTCGGCATTAGCGGTATTTTTGGTTCTCCGGTGTGCCGCCATCGCTATAAGTAATGACACGCTATGCGTTAAAGTATTTGGGTGCATTGGATTTCGGATTAGTTTTTTTCTTTTTCTTTTTTGGAAAAAACTATAGAGCACAGGGTAATGGGGTNAAAAAAACGACGAAGAAAAAATTTCGAGTTTTTTTGGGGTGAAATTGATATTCAGGTGCTATATTCTCGCTGACAACACTAAGAAGACCGAGGTGATGGCTGACGGGGCGAGGCTTCAAAACCAAAAAAAACAGTCACAGCAGTCTCATTTAGAGGTAAGCAGTGGTAGGGAAACAATACGTACTACCTACCACTTGTTTAAACCTCTTGACGAGGCTCTGTTATGACTTTTTTTTTCCTAGTTTAGAAGCCTCTTCACGTCAGCCATTACCTCAGGTCTTCTCTATGTGTTGTCAGCGAGAACAGAAACGGTAATAAAGCACCTGGATTATCATTTCACGCAAAATAACTAATTCTTCCATCGTCGTAGTTTTCCCTCCGTAGGTTCACCCGCGCCGACCCCGACTTATCCCCAATGCACCGATGTAACAAACCGTGACGTATGTTATGTTCTCGTCCTTGATGACGTACCTGTAACACGTTACCAGAGTTTGAGTTGTCTGTCTGCAGTACATAATATGGTTGTGTTATGTATATTCCCATACTCTTCGCCAGATGCTGGTGAAGTGTTGGGGGAATGGAGAAAGCCACGATACCTTATAATCCTTTATTTGTCGTAAGGAGTACGTAGGCCCTGTACGGGGTTTGTTATATAAAATGGTTTCTCCAATATCCCAATTACACACAACAACAGCTGAGGCACCGATACGACTTTGACCCCTTTTTATGGGGGGATCCAATCTATAACTACAGAAAACGGATGAGCTACGATAATCATAACAACGTAGTTATGGGTAGGGTCCAATGGAAGCTCCGAATAATGTGAGGCTGGGACGCGCGTCTCAAGGTCAGTGACGTCATCACTGCTCCAGCAATGTGGTGGTCGCGGGGAGCCTGTGTTTCACACTACACAGGCAGGAAGTGACGTCACTGTGACGTACTGTGAGTCACTGATGACAAGACGCACGTAGACTACACAGGCAGGAAGTGACGTCACTGTGAAGTACTGTGAGTCACTGATGACAAGACGCACGTAGACTACGTCCACTGTTTCACACTACACAGGCAGGAAGTGACGTCACTGTGAAGTACTGTGAGTCACTGATGACAAGACGCACGTAGACTACGTCCATCAAAAACGTGAAGTGTGAACCGGGCCTTCACAGGGCAAAAAAGAATAGAGGAGGAACAGGATTTCCCCTTTTCTTTTAAGGATGATAGCTACTGTAGGCTACGTAGGTAGAGTTCTCGAGCTCAGCTTCTTTTGAGTCATGATGATGTATTTATTTTTGTTTTATTCAATATTATTTATTTTTGGAGAAAAAAAAAAGTTGAATGTTGTGTCATGATTGGCTCTGGTCCAGCTATTATTTATTGTGGTAAAAAGAGGAAATATTTTTTATATGTAGAAATTTATGCTACAAACATATTTAATCTGAGGATTCTCTTACCTAACAATCAAACCCATGTCTATCTCCCGACACATAATCCCAGCTAATTAACTAACTAAGATACTTATCGGTGGATAGTGGGTAGAATTACGGCGGTAGGTTTGGATCAGTATTGCAATGGTCTTGTGATCCGATGTGGTCGCCCGTGGTCAGGGCCGTCCGTGTATGACAGAGGCGGTGGGCTGGAGACGGTAGTTTGTCGAGACGTCCAATGGTTATCACACCAGTAACTTTTTACGCGGTGAAATTTTTTCTTTTGTGTTTTATTTTAACACTGTCCTATTGGTTTACACTTTAAAGTACAATTAACTATGTACAAAATCTTTACAACAAGGGACTATATTAGATGTTTATTAAGGCGAGGGTCTGGCGTGTACTGATTATCCCAAGGTGGGCGGCGAGCCACCGCTACCCGGTCCTAAGTCACGTATATTATTCCCTATGGGCCTAGAATCTAAAGACGATAGCCAATGACCGCGCTTCAAATTAAAGGGGCTAATTATTTAAGTGGGAATGCTTATTAACTACTGGAATATTAATTTATCCTATCCCAGTACTAATCATTTACTTAAATTACCTTAAATTTTTACCCATTACCATTATATTATATATATACATCCCTATACACCCCTATCACGAGCGGAAAATACTTCACTGACAAGGGGGGGGGGAAACAAAACCACCACTCTACCAATTATGAGAGGGTGGCTTATGGATAATTCCACATTATATGTGGAATGCTTTAATTCAAAGAAATATAAAGTCATTTTCTGACTATATTATTTTACCTAAGGGTGTAGATAACACTGGTCGACAAAAAAAAATCGAAAATATGGTTTTTGGATAAAAAAGCTGATAATAGGGAAAATCGACCCTGCTGAACTCGAATCTGATGTTCATTAACTCTATCACGTCCAGTTTTTGAGAACCAGACGCAATTTATGAAAAAATATGGTAAAATCAGCAGAAATAGGTTTCACCAATGTTTTCTTTTTAAACTCTTAATCTTTTTTTTTCTCAAGCCTATTTAGGGCAGTGCAGTTTTTTTTGAGTCAGTGGGGGTTGTGCAGTGAGCAGGGGAGGGTGTGTGCGCTGCGTATTGGCGAGAGGGTTAGCAGGCTGTGTATTATGTAAGGGCATATTTTTACTACTCGATGCGTACAGGGCTATTGACATATTTTAAAAACGATTTTTCTTTTTTCTTTCTTGCAGATATGATGTGTTTGATTGTTAGTGGTAATGTCAGCTTAATTTTAGTTGGTTTAGCGTATATAGTACGTTGTGATCCTAGGGGCTGTGATTGAGCGGCCGTAACTTTGTGAATGCTATCGGACATTTTTTGTTGTCATATGTGGATATTTTTACGACTCGTGCCTGACTAGTCTGAAGAAACCTGCTTACAAAGAATGTTAAGCAGCTTATCTGTATAGCTTCAAGTGTGCCGTATGAGGTGATACAGAATAAGAGTGGCCCCTCACGTATCATGCAACGCCCTGTGTGAACTCTTACTTGAATGTAATGGGATCGTGGCTTATAGAAAGTCGGCTATTCAGGGCATGGCTTCGGGCATCCCGAAGGGTTCTGGCGTGGAATCAAAAGGATCACAGTACTGACTGGCTAGCTTCTGCTCACTAACTATCAAAGTATATTCAGTAAACCCGAGGCTGAAAATCAGGTATCCTGACGTGTACGCTTCTGGGGGACCATCCAGCCTGTGCCTACGATGGTCGCTGGATCTCTTAAATAGTCCAATGTTCGCAAATTGCAAGTGTCTATAAGTGAATCTAGATTTTCGAACATGAGGCGGATAATCCTATGTGATAACAGACTTTCAAGAAATGTGCGACAACATAGAGCGCCAAATTCATCTGTCATGGAAATGCTACATGGACTTGCTGGGGGGTCTTGCTAGGACCTAGATCTAGCCTCAACGTGAGTAAAAGTGAAGTCGGCTTGATCTCGTTCCTCAAGGAATGGGAATTTGTCTGACAAGAAGGATTCTCTATTAGCTACATCGTTTCGTCGTAGAGCATAAGAGCTTTTTAAGTTTCTCGAAGATGTGAAGCAACAAGCTCGTTACTGGCTGTTGATGTGACAGCACTCCTGGAAGCAACTTTGTGAGTCTGCACGACTATGTAGGAGGTGAGTGGCGCGGCTGTATCATAGTATTTCATGAAAAAAAAAAAAAAACACTGCTAAAAGGCCGTGTTCTTCTGCATAAAAGGAAATAAGCTTCCGAGTGTTTGCCAATTTGGCTGCATGGCCATGAATGATGTGAACACTTATGACAAACTAGTAGAAGGACATTTGTTATGCTGCTTGGTAAATATGAAAACAGTCAGTGGAATCTGTGTGGGGACCTGAAGGTAATCTGCTTGCTTCTAGACTCAAAAGTTTAGGTTATCACTAAGCACATGTGTTTTGCTTTGTTTGTGGGACTTGCTAGAGGCGGACAGCAGATAGCATTATCAAAGCAAGGCTAGTGCCAGCACGACGAAGACTCAACCTGGCTTAGGTTGCAAACTGTATGTAGCAACGCTCTTGTTGACTGTAAAATGACGGCTTTTGAAGTATGAAAAGGCCTATTTTTGGGTCGCCCTGACAGAGCTGTGCACTAAGGCTATAGATAGGGAAAGATCGTCCGTGAAAAAGAAACCGTCGCTACGCGCGCGGGGTCTAAACCTGGGTATACTAGGCAACTCTAAATACCGCACATTCTGGGTTAGTAACTTCATGGCTAGGCACTTAGATCTGAAAGGTAATAAGAAACCAGCGTCTGGTCAACGCCGTGGCGCTAATCCTGACGCAAAAAAAAGGAGAGATAATAGAGCCAAGAAAGAAAAAAAAGGGGAATAAGTGCGGGGAAAGAGACAAAAAAAAAAAAAGTGGAGCCCTCGGCTTTCCGCCAGCCGGCTCGGAGGCTTATCTTATACCATGGCCAAAATCATCGAGTGCCCGGGAGAGGGGCTGAAAACTTGGCGGGGAAGGAAGGGTGTGAGGCCTGAGGCCGTGGCACTAGCTCTAGTTCAGGGACCGCAACAATAAGGCGCTTTTCATACTTCAAAGTCCGTCATTTTAAGGTCTCCTTGAGAGCTAGTGCAGGCTAAGCTACCTGGCCTACTTGGAGACGGTGCAAGAAGCCCGCCGATGCCCCTGAACGCGGGAGGAGGCAAAAGACTGTCTAACTGGGGGCACATAGAACAAAATCGATACGGTCACTAGTATACCTCACAGTCGAATTAAAATCAAGCGGAGACTAATCAATTATAGAGTCCTGCTGCGTCCACCACCCAGCCCCTCAAAGAAACGGACGGATTGGAGTCCCAGGACACAACAGGGGAAGTCGCATCTGTACGAGTGGGAACAGGTAACGAGTCCACGAATCACGAGGCCGTATCGTCCGCTGTCCCTCCTTCCCGTATTGCCTCTCGTCCTAAAGGATATGGGTCGGAGGTAGGGTTCCAGGACGGCAGGCAACACGCCGCTGGGACGGACGTCATTGGGCGTCGAGGTTCGTGACCCGTATCCGCCTACTCGATGACGTCCGGCTCGGAGGGGGCGCGGCCGGCAATCCCCTGTGTTGAGGGGAGACGACAGTGACGAGGATCGCGGATACAGGAGACTGCAGGTCAGGCTACGCCCTAGGGCTCGAGCTATCAGGTATAGCACCGGGATGTCGCCGAAGACTCGGGCACCAGGGGTGTGCATAGCGTCCCGCGCACGCAGAACGCAAGCCGGAAACGACGACCGGTTGGAGACGGTGTCGCTTCCTGCTCGTTCTTCCCCAGCACCTTGGCGAGAGGAGATGTTACAGGGGTGTCTGAGCGTCGTCCGTGGCTGCTAGAAGGTCGTCGCACTGTGGGGAGAACGTGGTCAGCGCCCTCCGGCTGAGAAGCCCGGAAATTCGCCCGTCACCAGGTCACCAGGAAGGCTAAGGCCTTCTGTAAGAGGCGAGGTCGCGGCAACGCGTTCCGACGCTGCAAACTTCGGCCCTGGGGCAGGAACCGAGAACCTTCTTTCCAGAGGCCAGAAGGGGGCCGTAGGACGCGGGGTAGGGGGGTTTTGGTGGTAATCAAAACTAAAACGCCCTCTTGCAACGAAGGGGTCACAGAACGCTGGTCGCATGGACGTCAAACGCCATACCGTATTTGAGGGGTGTCCGCCTAGGGGGGCCGCTGAGATGAGTTGGAGAGAGTAGGCGTGAGACCTCCGCTTAGGCGGTCGAGTGGCGCTAGGAAGAGAGGAAATCCAGGACGACCGAGTTCAGAGATCGTTCGCGGAGGGCGCTTTGAGTTTTGATGGAGCGACCGAAGGCCTTCAGGAGAGCTGATTACTGTCTCGTAGGAGGACAGGCAGCGAGATCCCTAACATGGAGGTGTGCCGTCGGCGCTATGCCGTCGTTCTGAGCCGCCGATCGGAAGAGGTAGCGGAGAAACTCGCAGGCGTGTAGGCTTCAAGGTGGTAAAAGAAGCCTGGGCCGGGAGGCTCCTCCAGACAAAGGCGAGTGGCTCGCGCTATTAGGATACCGGGGAGGGTGTACATACTTCAGGCCTTCAGTGTCTGGAGAACCACGGTTGCGGCCGCCAGAGAGGAGCCTACCATGGTCACCTTGGGTGCCCTGTAGGGAACGGAGTTTGTTGCATACGCTTTCAGGAGGACAACTGGTGGGGCTACGGAGGCGATATCTAGGTAGACATGGCGCCAGCCTGTTGCCTAGTCTTCCGTGAGGTGGGCGTCCGGGGCCTCCCGCAGCTGTCGCGGTCGCGGTCCCGCGGTCCTGCAAAAAGGGTGCTCTAGTAGTTGGGCACAGATAGCGGCGGGACGTCGATAGAGGTCCTACTCTCCGGGGTGGGTCCCAGCGCGGCCTATGTCAGTAGACCGCGCAAAGCGGCTCTGCGGGCGTAAGCTGCCAGCTCACCGACGAGGCTCGGAAGGCGATGACAGGGCGTCGGCCCACAATCGTATTTCATTCTAATCCACTCCGGCGGCAGTGTACCTGGCAGACCACGATGAAGGTGGTAAACGGGCCTGCAGGCGAGAGATCCTGCCTTCCGTGAAGTGTAACTAACAGAAAGGGCTGATCTGGATGTTCCTTCGTGCCCTTGGTCGGGTCGTAGACGAGTGTGACCGCGACCATGTTGTCGCATCTGCGTAAGGCAGAGGCCTGCCTTCTGGGATCGGGTTTCGATGCGGAGGAGAGAGTTGGACCAGCAGCTCCTGACGTTGATGTTGGAGTCCTGCGGCTAATCACACACTCTCGGGACCTCACGCCGCCGAAACGCCTAGCCGCCGGTCCGGAAGATTGGTATCCTCGGTCGCACTCGTCGGACGTCCGACGCTTCCGAGCTATCACGAAGTACGTAGGGGCGGAGGCTTAGCCAACCCCGTCGGGGTCACGCTAGAGAAAACGGCGGCCGCTCCACGAACGCACTTCGTCCAGTAGTGTGAGGGCCAGGAGGAGGATCGAGGGCCGGTAGGGCAAGTCGGTCAGGGGGCCGCACCAGAGTTAACGGGCTGTGTTACACCACCCTGACTTGAGGCGATCGAGAGCGAAGGCGGGCCTAGGGTAGTGACTCTGGGCGGCGTGGAGTTGAGCGTAGGCGGGCGAGGATAGTGACTCCCAGATGCCTGTCCATTGACAAAAACGGGCACACCGAGCCGGCGAAGAGGCGTTGATGGAAGTCTTGGTCCGATTTTCCGAGATGGGCGGACTCAGCTTAGCTCGTAGTGCGGGAGTCCCAATTTTCGATGCCCATAGGCCAAAGTGGATGCGGGGAGAGGGGGTAAAGTGGACGAGATCTTTGCCGGCTGCTTTGACGTTTCAGGAAGCTCGTAAACCATCTCCGTCGCCCGTCCAAGCCTGCCAAAGCTAGCTCGGTCGGGGGGGTCAGCTATAGGGATTCGAACGATCGCTATTCCTCTCTGAGGATCGTGGGGCGGGTAGCACCAGCCATTATTCTTCGCAAGATAGACATGAGGCAATTCACCGCCTGGCAAGACTTAGGCGCTATCCGCTCGAGCCATCCATCTTGCGTTGGTGAGATGCGCGTAAAAACCCTGCGGAGCGATTGGATGTAGGGCCGAGGGGGGGGCAGTCTGGTGTAACTGCCACGTTACGATGCTTCATATCCTGTAATGCCATCTGTAAGGGCGGCCTCGATACGCGAGGATGAATGGGGACATGCCAGTGATCGTCCTTGAGATCGATTGGGACGCCATCGCTAGTTCCGCCTTGCCTCAGCCGATAGGGGCGGAGTACGTCTTGGGCTTTGCAAGGTCAGGCATACGGAACCGTGGTTGCGCCTACAAGATCCGTTTAGGTCGTGCTTAGGTCGCATAGATAAGGCGGCGCCAGCCGCCGTCCTTCGGAATAGGTCGCTATCTTGGGTAGGCGATAGATAATGCGGGAAAGGAAGACGCTTTCACCAGCGGCTCTTCTCCAATCTTGTTCTACGCAGGCTGTTGCGGCGGAGGATGTGCATGTCGCGAGCACGTGGGCGGCCGAGCACTGTGGATGTACCGGCGTCGCATAGAAGTGTAGGTCTGGCCGAAGGGGGCGGTGTGTGGGCTAATCGCAGGGCTCAAGTAGAGTACCGTCTGCGGTACGCACCCTGCGGCGTCGTCTATAGCCTCTCTGCGGGCCGTAGGCTGGCCCAAACGCCGGATAAGGAGTCCTGGATAGGAAGGCTCAGGTAGCGAGATGGGCGACGAGCAAAAACGCTTTGGGGAAGGCTTGTGGGGTCGCCAGTTAGCGGGCCCGGGGTGTCGGAGGCAGAAAGGGCGCTGTGCTGAGACGCCAGAGCCTGCCCTGACCGTAAGTGGCCCACACCCGACTGGGACGAGCTGTAGGATCCTGGGGCCTATCCAACAGTACTGGGGGTGAGCACTCCTGGACTGGGCCCCTCCTGACGGAGTTTGAGAGTGGCCCGACGAACAGCTAGCTGAACCCCCTCCCGGAACCCCCGGCGCGAGCGGTGCTGGGGGCCGGGTAGTAACGCGTGAGAGTGAAGCGGTGGGTGGGGATTGATGCGAGACAAACTGCTGGGCAAGGAGGGCTTCGCGACTAGACCTGCGGCGTAATTGGGGATGTCGAAGGGAGCTAATCTGGAGAATCTGCTGTCGAGAATCTTGCTTCTGCGCTTCCGGCAGGCCGCCGAAAGGCTCGGCGGCCGAAGAGGCCAAGCGGGGCTAGTGACAGGCCGCTGTGCAATGGCAGGGGGGCGGACGTCGGGAGGAGGGAGGCGCCGAACGGTCATCACTAGTCGGTCGACAAGGCCGCGACAGACAGAAATATCCGAGCCTGGGAGGGGCCGGGGAGAGGGGAGAGTGTGATCCAGCGGCGAGGGTTAGGAGAGCGTCACTCCGCCTAGGCTGATGTAGATAGTGCAAACATTAAGGAGTGTCACAGGGGAGGGCATGTGTGCGCCGCTGGCCTATAAGCTCTCCTAGCGAAAAGAGCTTCCTCTCTTGGCACCGGTTGGCGGGCCTCCGCAACGGAGCTCCTTGGTCATGAGAAGGGTCGCTGGACACCCGGAGGTAAATGCAGATCCATCACAACGTAGAAAAAGTGGAAAGGGCCACCGGTTAGGCCGGGGAGAACCGGGATCGGGGCCGGCAGGAGCTGGAGAAGGACCACCGGGGTTCACGACTGGTGATACCTCGTCTTCTCGCACACTTCTGGCAGTGGTCGGATAGGTCTCGGCGCGTCATCTCTGGGCAAGCCGTTCTTGGCCGTCTTCGAGAGAAAGCCACCTGCATCCTTGGCCTTCGCGCTGCCATTCAGTCGTCACGGGTAAGCCATCGCTAGTAGCAAGCTTGTCTGCACCAGTAAGGGAGGCCAGAGGCATTCCCAAGGGGGCGGTCCGTGCCGAAGGAAAACGGGCAGGCTGCTTCGAGGGAGCGTTCTAGTTGCTAATTAGAGAAGGATGCCGGGCGGTAATGAGGTATGGACCTCCTGTCTCACACGTCCTGCACTGGGTAGGGCGACGCACCTTCCAAGTCCGGAAGCTGGGCCGTCCATGACACTCGTGCGGTTCTCGCAGACGACCGATGGCAACCAAGTCAGCCGCGGCGCGTCAACCGCTCAAAAAAAGAGCATCGACGGCGGCTATCGGTGTGCCTAGGTATTAACGAGGACGGAGGAAGAGAGGTAGGGAGTCCTCAAGGCTATCCTCCAGCTAGGCGGGGGGAGCGAGTGGGAAGTGGCTTCCACTAGAAGGGGCGACGTCTGCATGTAATAAAAGGAGGCGGAGGAAGGGGCCCGGGCGGAGGAGCAGGAAGCCTTAGGGGGACTGGAGGTCCCGAACCGTCCGTCGCTTGGGCACGGGTAGGGCTAGGGAAGCATCACTCTTCCGTCCGTCTGTAAGGGGCACACCCAGGGTATGTCATACTCTCGATCGTATCCGTACAGACTCAGAAGTGTAGGCTACGCGGTTAGAGGAAGTCGAGGCGGATTGGGGATCCTGCGACGGCCTCGGTGTCGAAATGGACCTCAGTAAGTGTATAGTGGACCCTCGTGCATTGCTTGCGCATGATGAGTTCAGCTGAAGTCGATCCAAGCCGACAACGTCTCCGGAGGCACAGATGTAGGGGTGGGGAAGCGGCCAGTGGAGGACGCCTACGCAGCCGTGGGAGGCCACAGACGTCCCAGCCCGGCAATGTCCTCGACGCTGGAAGTCGCGGTTCAATGGTGAGGGCCTGAGGAGTACCGTTCTAGATCTTGCTACACACAACCAGTCAGCAGTGGCGGATCGAGCGCTCGATGGGCTCACTGGAACAAGAGGGCAGGGGGTTGCGGGAGGCGTGCGGAGTACGAGGAGGAGATGGACGACTTGGTCTGAGGGGCCTCAGCCGAGAATCTTCGCTTAAGTTACGATCCGGGCAGGACGATCGACGGGAAGTGTGCTGTTGTCGTTGGCGAGTATTTCAAACGCGCTATGCAGACCAGGCCATGCGTCTTGAGGTGCAGCAGAAGGCTGCTGCTGTGCTCGGTAAAGCTAGGGGTCACACCCGCGGCCCCGTCCCTCCGGGAGGTATGCGGGCGCGCATGGGGCATCCACGATGGCATAGGCCGGCTAATCGCGGGACGAAAAACGTCCGACAGTGAAGGCACGGGGCGTGCGAGTGAGAGAGCTTTGCTGGCCTCGTGGACGGGTCTAAAGACACCGAGCTAGCCTGGGCCTCGTGACAATTGTATCCGGCTGGTATAAAGTAAGGGTTTAAACAGTGAGAGGGGAGAAGGGACTGATGTATCGCAACACGAAACGCTTTCCCTAAACCCCCACCTTGCATCGGCCACTCGCACTGTCTCCGACCCTCCAGGTGAAGTGGATGGTCGGTGGAGTGGGGGGGGTCGACATGGCAGCGCAGTGACCGCTCATTAAAAAACTTCCCGCTGACCCTGGCGCGGAAAAAAAAAAAAAAAAAATGTTGTCAAAAAAAAAGAAGGGAGGGTGCCGGGCGGGGGAGGGCGGGGAAGGTTGGGCATGCCAGTCAAGAGTCGACGTAACCATCCGCCCTATCTGGCAGCGCACTACGTGGCAGGTCGCAGGGGGGCGTGGCAGACCAGGGAGCTTCCACCAAACCCCCGCGCACCAGCCCTTTGGAGGGTCCGGGGCGGGGTGGGGCGTGGCTGGATGAGCGACGTAACCATAGCCGTTCCCTATTCTTACACGTGGCAGACCAAGGGTACTCGGTAGCGAGGTCAACGAACCCCGCCGCACGCGAGCCGCCTTGGGTAGGGTCCGGGCGGGGGGGGGGCGTGGCTGGGATGAACTACATAGTCGCATAGCCGCCCATCGCAGCTGACACGTGACAGACCAGTGGACGCAGGTGGACCAAACTCGCCCGCACGCGGCCCTTGGGAGGGTCCGGGCCGTGGGGGGGGGGCGTGGCTGGAGAAAGCTTGATCGTAACCATACCGGCCCATCTCAGGGTGCTTACACGTGGCAGGTAGCTTGAGGGTGTACCGACCTAACCCTCCCGGCGACGTTGGCCGTACAGGGAGAAAACTAAAACACCAGCGCCTGGCTTGGGAGGGTCCGGGGGGGGGGGGGTGGGGCTGGTGGCGTGGCTGGGTAGAATACTACGTTAACCATGGGGGGGGGGGGGGGGGGGGGGGGGAGGGCGCCCATGCTGCGGCTTAACTAGCGTGGCAGTACCAGGTGTCAGGCGGCAGGAACGGCCTGGCGGGGAAATAATGCGCCAGTGGGAGAAAGGGTGATAGCTTCGAGTCGCTGCGGCTGTTGGCTGCTTATACACGCTATCTTCAGTCACAGGTACAGACTACAGACTACCAGGGGCCGGATAATAATATATGCTTATAGATAGCAGGGTAACAGCTGGGCCCGGCTCAGAGATGAAGAATAACTAGCACTCATGCCGCTAAACCCTACGAGAAGGATTTACGAAGGCATGAAGGTAAAAACTTCACACACTACTCAACGTAAGACTGCAGAACACGAAAAACAGGGCCAGGTGCTAGCGCATATGGTCCTGATAGAGAAAACAACACGTGTTACAGGTAGTTTACGTGCAGCATTGTGTTTGACTGGCGTATGAAGGCAAATTAAGATATGATGAAGGCTTCCGGGAAGCCGGCTGGGCGGAGTTCAGCCGTGCCTCGAGTCTAGGATTTGGGCACGGGGTGAGCGTTGCCAGATCGTGTGTTTTCTTTTCCTTTTCAGATCTAGATGTATGCTGGGCATGGTTAACTAGAGAACCCCAGGTATGTTTATGTGGGTATTGGTTGCGCTGTGATTATATAGGTAAGAAGACACCAGAGGGGTTTGCCGCTGGGTGGGCGAATCTTTCGGCATATCCTAATAAGCTTAGTGCAGCTATAGCTCTACTAACTTAGCTCTAAGGGACCTAAAAGGTGTACCTTTCTTACCCTGAAGCGGTCGCATTTTTGCATCTGAAACTTGGGTTAATGATAATATTTTGTGAAAGGCCTATGGATCAAAATGGTGGCTGGCTTTCAGTGATTTGTTACAAAGTTTGATCGCCAACTGTATCTGCAGGCAAAGTAAAGTGGCTAGGTGCTTTTCGGAATGGCCCTTCAAATTTCGTCAACTACTCAATATGATGACTTTGTTAAAGAGCCTATACGGCCTCTGGAAAAAGCTGCTTGGAAGAGCTTTTTGGCTGTTATACAATAACTACCTAGTTAATGTTCGAAGCATGGGGGGCGAAGTATGAGAACTTGTAAATGACATGTTGAAGATTTAGCCGATGCGCTTGGGGCTCGGATGTCACTCACCAAAATCCACTTTTTTTTTTCCATTCATCAGTCTTGATTTCTTCGTGCAACGAATCTTGGCGCGTCAGGATGAGTGCAGGGGGAACGTTTCCCAGATAGGACCTTGCCGACCATATGGAAACTAGGCCTATACGCAAGGAGTATAGCGATTCCAGTCGCCAACATGATAGGTGGACTATTGCTGGGGAACGCTACAACGTGAGAAGTAGGGCTGCTCACTACAGAACTCGAAAGAGCAAACTACAGGAAACACTTCTGATGTACTATGGAGGCGGGTGAGTTGATTTTTGTGTGTTAGGTTATAGTTTAATGATGCATATTTATATTTGAGGTACAATTTGAGTATCATTGACTGTTCTTTCCTGAAGAACAGTCTAGATCTGACTAGAGTATCTACTGTGATTATATAATGGATAAGCGACAACGTCGATTTGTGGGCGCCATCTTGTGCCAAGAGCGCCTGTCCTCGTTCAGCAGCAGGGGAAGTGGCGTGCGCAAGACGCCGGGGAAGATTCTCCAAGAGCATTAGGCGCCCACCGCTGGTTATCATGTTATATCATGTATACAAGTATGACTGTTATCTTTTCGTAAATGTTTGTTCTATATAGATTATCACTATGAAAACAGAGTAAAACACATTAATAAAGGTCTTATGATACTCTGAAGAAATATGATGAACTTAACATTCACTTAAAACTTCGTCGTCATGTTATAACTTTGTGGGACAGCTTATAAGATGTGGCTTAGGATATCAAACAAGCAGAATTTAATAGCTTTCGCATTGTACATATTTCGTTCTCATCGATACATATACAATATAGTACGCTATGCAACATTAACAGGTATACTAAGAATATAAATTGGGCTGCTGCGCTCATCCCGCTCTCTCTCTCCTCTGTCCGACGACGTCGCTCTCTGTCTCTCTCATGGTCTCTCTCAATCGTCTCTTCTCTACTTCTCATCTCATCTATCTCTCTCGACAATGCTCTGTCCTCGGTCATCATCTCTCTCTTCTCGTGCAAGTCTCTAGATGTCTCTCTCTCGCTCTCTCTCTCTCTCTCTCTCTCTCTCTCTCGTTCATCTCGGTCTCTTGCTCTCATTCTCTTCTCTCTCCGTTCTCCCTCTTCCTGCGGTCTGTGATTCGTCTCTCTCAAATTCCAGGCTCTCCTGTCAATCGTCACTTGCTCATCTTCATCAATCTCTTCGTCTCTCTTCTCCCTAGTCATCTCTGTCTTCTCTCATCGACTCTGCGTGCTTCTCATCTCTTCTCTCGCTCATGCTCTCGTTCGTCGTCTTCTATTCCTCTCTCGAACTCTCTCGTGTGCTCTTTCTTCTTGTGGCTATGCAATCTCGTCTCTCTCTCTCTCCGTGGAAAGAGAGAGAGAGTACTGTATATTATAAGTGAAAGAGAGATGAGTGAGAGATATGAGAGAGTAACCAAAAAACCTTTATAATAATTTCCTTCTCTCTCTCTCGAAGAAGAAATCTCGAAGTTGTGTTCCAATATATATATATATATATATTATATATATAATATATATATATATATATATATAAAAGTCAAAATTTACTGCGATTTGGCATATTTTCGGATATTTCCAAGATGTGGCACATTTTCGGATATATTTGGAACATAATTTAAAGTAGTCGTCCAGACCCATTTTTTTTTTGCCGAATTATGTTGAATTGAATTCAAAACACCTAATCCACCAAAAATAATTGATTTCCAGGCCTTATTTCCGTAAAAACACGACTTTTGTAAAAAGCGCGCGAAAAAAAAAATCTTCCCTCCAACAGGGCTACGACTGTTATTGATGACGTCAGAATAGGGACGCCCGCAGACACTCTGTCTGGCACCTGTCGGCAAATGTTATGATGAGCGATTGTACTTCGGTGTCAGACAGTGAATCTGTCGCCGTGACAGATTTAGAGTACGATGCTCAATCTGACACCGAAAGAAATGACGCTGGTCGCGTATACTATGAGGAAAACGAACCTCAGATTGTCATGGGATCCTATATGTTTGAGCCCGAGTACGAGGTGGATTAACAGGTGTCTCTTTATCTTTCTTTATCTGTCTCTTTATCTTGGCAGGAGGTATGAGATGTGCACTCGCGCGTATGTCCCCCGGTGAAATTATGAATTATTTAATCATAATTTCTACTAGTTATGGACAATTACAGTATCTTATAAGTTTTAACTACACAATCGATATTAATAAACGGCTGTTATTTACCAAATAAGCAGTACATGAGAACAGCAGGGCTGTCATAAGCAATAATGTCAAGGGCTACTTGGCATTATGTCGGCGAGGGGAGGCAAGGTGGGTAGGGATGGGTGCCGTGCGAGGCTACATCAGCTGTGTCCCTCCTTCTCCAGCCCAGATTAGCGACAGTGTTTAGTTTGAGAGAGTTAAAATCATGACTTATCTAGTATCAATTTGAGAGAAATAAGCTGTAGACAGTGTTGTACGCTTACGGTAATGTGAAGTATTATTTTGGATATGGGGTTCTGGATATGGGGATTATTCAGCCCCATATCCAGAATAATACTTCACATTACCGTAAGCGTACAACACTGTCTACAGCTTATTTCTCTCAAATTGATACTAAATAAGTCATGATTTTAACTCTCTCAAACTAAACACTGTCGCTAATCTGGGCGGGAGAAGGAGGGACACAGCTGATGTAGCCTCGCACGGCACCCATCCCTACCCACCTTGCCTCCCCTCGCCGACATAATGCCAAGTAGCCCTTGACATTATTGCTTATGACAGCCCTGCTGTTCTCATGTACTGCTTATTTGGTAAATAACAGCCGTTTATTAATATCGATTGTGTAGTTAAAACTTATAAGATACTGTAATTGTCCATAACTAGTAGAAATTATGATTAAATAATTCATAATTTCATCGGGGGACATACGCGCGAGTGCACATCTCATACATACCTCCTGCCTCCCGCTAGCCGTGAGTTACATGACGGCCGCGGTAATTCTTTCTCACTCCATGTCACGTAAAGGAATTTTCAGAAAGCATATGGGTATAGAGCATTTTTTTCTTAGAATAATTGGGTCTATTCCTGTATCAACTTTTGCATTAAACTCGTGTTACCCCTGTTTTATCTCTTTTACGGTCTCTTGACAGCGCGGAAGATGAGCCCCCCCTGATGGTTCGTCACCGAGCCGACCCTTGAGGTTGAAAACCCTTGAGAGCGTTTAAAAACTCGGGGAATTTGCAGTTTTGGGGGGGGGTTTCGGAATTTAAAAACGGCTGACGGATACAAAAAAGTGACAAGTATTTGAATACCGTTAATGGCTATATTTTTGATTGCATTAAATCGGAATGTTGAAATGGTTTGGACGATTATTTTAAAGGGTTATTTTTTGCCGATAGGGGTATTTTGTAGGTCCTTTGGGATAAAATTAAATTATTTAAGCTCCGCCCCCGTTGCCATCACAAAATACGTTTGTAGCGCTGCCAAAGTCTTTCTTGATTTTGCCGAGAGTAAAAGGTCGTACATTTCTTTCCCCTCTGCAGAGGCCAAGGAAATCTTTAAAGGGTTTGAATTTTTGAAGGCACAGCAGAGTATAGGTAATTGCTGATTACACATGATTCAAATTTGTTTTGAGTTTAGAGGGCCCCTAGCATTTTTTTCAACTCTATAGAGGACTTGATAAAAAAATGAAAGTTTAGGGGCTATAAAAACTGTTTTTGAATATCATTTGTACAAGCCTTTTTCACGTTGTGCGTCGAGGATTTTTAATGTTTTCTGGACCTGTAGTAGTAGGTCGTGTTAGGGTGGGTTTTGGGGATGTACCGACACTTTTTTTTTTTTAAATCGGGAAAAAAAAAATTTTTGAGTGAAACTGAATTTTTTTATTTGTTTTACAAAATATAAGATATGGACTCCATTATGTGAAAGGCACAATTGGCAACATCATAAAAGCAACTGAAAAATAGGCCCAAAAAAAAAAAACAAAAAACGTACGGCCCTCCCTGGGTGAGGACGCCCCTACAGAGAATTTCGTTTTGTAAAAAAAAAAACGAAAATAAAAAAATAAACCCGTTGAATTAGGGAACACATTCATAAATGGCCCCAGTGATGAAATCAAATCAAATTTTATATTAGCAAATAATGTGCAAGCTTTAATAAATTTTAAAAGGAAAGAAAAAAAAAAGTGAAAAAAAATTTGATTTTGAATTTCCCTGGTTTTTTTTTTTTTTTAATATTATTTGCAACCTATTAATACTTTCATTACCTAAATAATGTACTTAATATGGAAGTGTTTTGTAGCTTTTCCAGAAGGGAAACAAAATTTAAAAATTATTTAAATAAATCAGATGATTTAAATAAATATTGGCTTTTTTAAATTTTTATGAATTAAAATGTTTGGAAATTACCTTTAGAATGTAGATTGGGCCCATGCCTATTTTTCATTGGCTACACAATTTGACAAGCATGGGGAAAAGCAGGAAACAACTGGAAAAACCCCACAAGGGATTAAAACGATGAATGAAACATATGTGAAGGGTCATATCTAAATTTTATGGCTGCATCCTACTTGACATTATTGAAAACACATAACCCATACCAGAATTTTAAATTTTTTTTTTTACATGGGATGTTCGAAATTTAAAAAACCCCAACTGACGAAGGTCCACAGACGCCATCACATGTAAACCAACTTTTTGGGGATCTTGTGGGGCTGGAATGTTTTATACCCCTTTGGTACATCACAACTGAAACATTTCGATACTAATCCCCTTACCCCCACACTGTGGCATTTTTCATGAAAACAAGAGCCCCATGAAATGGGGGCCCAAATATTACATGGGACATGCCAAAAACAACAAAACTCACCCTTAAAATTACCAAGCGCCACCATCCAAATTCCCCCCGCTCAGTGATCGAACCCTTTTCATACTACTTTATACGGAACTACCAAACCCCTATAAAATATCCCAAGGGAGCTTTTGTACGTTACATCAATAGTAGGGGATTCCCCAACCCACCCTATACATCTACGTTTCACCAATTATTCTTTGCCAAACCTGTGAATGCTGGTTGGATTATCCCCCAGTGCATTCCCCCGTTTAAACCCATGGGGGTGTGTGGGGGCGGGTGTGTGGTGGGTGGGTGTGTGGGGGGGATGTATGATGGGGGGGGGTGGGTGGGGGGTGGGGGGGGAGGGGAGGGCGTGTGGTGGGGGGGTGTGTGAGGGCGTGTGGTGGGGGGGTGTGGGGGGCGGAGGGGTGATGGGGGCGTGTGGGGGGTGGGTGTGTGGGGGAGGAGGGGTGAGGGGGCTTGTGGTGGGCGGGTGGGTGCCGGGTGGTGGTGGGTTTGGTGCCCGGGGAGAGACTCACCGGGGGTTTTTTGGCGCTGAATCAGACTGTGAAATTTTGTATTCGTGCCTTCGAAGGTTCTCTAAAAGGTTTTTCTTTTTGTGTATAAACATATATATCAAATTTATAATTTTTATTGCAAATGAAATATCACTCTTTTAATATATTTAAGTATTTGAATACTATAGCAAAAATTTACACCAGTTTGGTGCAACCCAGCAAGCATCAAACGAAGATTGGACACATTAAAAAAAAATTCGAGGGAGGGGGAAATTTGTTCCCAGACTTTCCCTGGGAAAATTTTTAATATTGTGCTTCTTCCCTGTTAAAGAGTCACCCTCACTCCTTACTACTCCTTAAACTACTATTAATAAAACAGATCCTTTGATGGTGCGCAGTAATGAATTTTTAAATTGGAGAAAATTTAAAAGGAAAAGAGAAACATTTACGGGAGGAGTTTTATAAGATTTTCTCATGCGCGCGATCTGTTGGCCGGGTTTAAAAAACCACCACCCACACCCACGACTGTATAATTTAGGAAAAGAGAAAAAATAAGTGTATTGTCAGTTTTCTAGCACGCAAAAGAGTAAAATATAAGTGGGCGGAGTTTAAAAAGAAAATTTTTTATTCCAAGGGCGGAAAAAAATCGCCTATGTAATTGGTCCTAAAAAAGTCAGGCACCACCAGAATTAATTACGATAATAATATTAACGTGGGGGGATTGTTTCATTAATTATAAAATTTATATATACGTAAATAGCTTTTAAAATTTTAAAAATGACGATATTTCAAAAAGTAGGTAGCAAAAAAAAGCAATGCCATTTTAAAATCAGAGCGAAAATGCTTTCCAAACCCCCAAAACACAATAACTCAAAACCCCATTTTTGGTGTCGACCAGGAAATCAATCTGAAATAGGGAAGTTCTGGCGGCGGGGCACGACAAAGTGGCACCAAAAGTCCCTCGTGCCGCTGTCGGGGCAACACGCGGGACGAAACAACAGTCCCCGCCAAGCGTCCCCAGCCTGGGTTAGCTGAAAAATACGTCAAAATGTACGACGAAGCCGTAGCGAGGTGAGGAGAGGGCGGAAGTACCCGGGGGTTGGGGGTGTGGGGTGGGGGGGGGCGGAGAGGGTGTGAGGAAGGGGTGAGGGGGGAAATAGCCAGCGGCGTGTGTTTTAGTTGGGGGGGAAAACGTGAGGAAAAAAGTGAAGTTTTGGGATTTTTTCGATTTATTCACATAAGGAGTTGCAGTAGTCATTTGGGTGTTCGGGGTTTTTTAGCTTGGGTTTATTCTATGTTGCCATACTCCCCCCCGCCCACAAACACAAGCTTGGGGGGGCCCGGGGGAAGGGGGGAATTTTGGGGGGCACAAAATATTTCAACCCCCATAAAACCCTGGGGTTTTGAGGGGGGGGTGAAAACATTCCCAGATCTAGGAAAAATTTATTGGATTTCTTATGAGTCAGAGATTTGGGAAACCCGACGATCCTACGAATGAGACCCAAGTGCGAGAATCCCCCCCCCCCCCCCCCCCCCGCTTAGGAGGTTTGGTTAGGGGGGAATTTTTAAGGTTAAAGGACGAGGTTTCACGGGTTTTCAAGACACCAAACTTTTTCTTTGGGCCACAAAGGTGCTTTTTTCTAAGGTGCTAGTTTTATTTTGCGCAAAACCAAAAAAAAAAAAAATTAAAACCTAACCTAACCTAACCCCCAAAAGGGTTTTTAAAAAACCTAACCAATTAACCCACAAAATATTTTTTTTATTTTTTTATTTTTTTATTATTACGAAGTAGAGAGGGTGTCATATACTGAGCCAAAAAAAAATTTGAATTTGTGATAGTAAGGTCTGTAGCGTACGTGAAACTCTCCTCCAATTAAACCCCAAATTTTTTTTTGGCCCACAATAGGTGCTTTTTCTAAAAGATGAGTTTTTTTTTGCGCAAACCCAAAAAAAAAAAAAAAATGAAACCAACTAACCCTTTTGTTTAATGAAAAACCAACCTAACCTTATGTTTTAATGGAAAAAATTAAACCCAACCAAAATTACAGGTTTAAAAAAAAACCTAACCAACCCCTTTAAACCCCAAAATATAATTTTTTTTTTTTTTTTTTTTTTTTTTGGGTTGACAAAAAATAAAAATAGAAAATTGAACAAGCACCTAGTTGGCCAAGAAAAAAAATAAATTTGGGGGTCTCTGAAAACGAACGTAAACTCTCCCCCATATTAACCTATTTTTTTTGGCCCCCAAATAGGTGCTGTTTAAGGAGATAGTTTTATTTTGCGCAAAAAAAAAAAAAAAATAACTTTTAACGCATTTTCGGACGTTTACCCCCCTGGTCAGTCCAGTCCGGACCGGGTCGGGTGGTGATGGTCGCAAAATACATCGAGACTGGCCCCCCCCATTTTCTTCCTATTGGGTGGGGGATCGAGGGGCGGTCCCCTGGGAGAAAAAGCAATATAGTGTGTTGAGGACAATAATTCCCAAAAAGTTGTTTCAGCAAATAGCGAATATTGTAATTTTTCGTGAAAACTTTAGTCTTTGGTTTGGCCCTCAGGGTTTTATGTTTATCACCAAAAGAGGAAGCTCCTGGTCGTCTTCCCCCCCTGCTGTAGTGCGCATGCGCCAGTTCTCCCCACATGGTCCCCGGTGGCCGCTATTGGGGCAAACCGTTCAGAGCCTCCCCCCCCCCCCCAAAAAACAGTGGCCCCCGGGCTAGCCCCCTCCAGACCGGACCCAGAGCGGCTGCGAAAACGCGTTTTTGTTGGTTTGGTTAGGTTTCATTTTTTTTTTTTTTTTTTTTTTTTTTTTTGGTTTTTGGGGGGTTTTTTTGGTTTTTGGTTTGCGCAAAACAAAACAAGAAACATTAGAACAAGCACCTATTTTAGGTCAAAAAAAAATAGTGGTGTTCTGAAAACGACCGTGAAACTTCCCTCCATTATTACCATTTGAAGAAGTCCCACCCCCATCTTTTTTTTGTTCCCCTAAGCCAACAAGCTTGGGGAACCCGGGGGGGGGAAGCGGGGAATTTGGCGGGGACAAAATATGGTCGCAAAAAACAAATTATTTAGTTAGGGGTTTGAAAAATTCCCCAGATTTAGGGGAAAATTTTTTGGTTTTTCTGAGTCCAAAAAGTGGAACCTGACGATCCCACGAATGATGACCGAATGTTCGAGAACCCCCCCCAAACCCCCCTTGGGGGGTTAGGTTAGGGGTAAATTTTGAAGAAGCCTTCACCCTATCTTTTTGTTCTTCCCCCACAGCCAACAAGCCCGGGGACCCGGGGGGAAACGGGGTTTTTTTGGGGGGGGGAAGCAAATATAACTATTTAGGGGTCCCAAAAAAATTCCCGTCACTATATGCAAAAATCTAGTGAAATTCCTAAATTTGGGATTCCCCCAGATACCATTTTTAGGGAATTTTCCTTGATTTTTATATAAGATTTGGACAAATTTTGGGGGAGAGCAATAAAGGCGTGTCTGCATCAAACCCCAAAAACCCCGTTTCCCCTAAGGGCCACCAAGCTTGCTAGTCATGGGAAACAAAGAAAAACCAACCTTCCTAGCCAGGGGGGTGCGCCCCCCCTGAACCCCCAGGGTTGCTAACCAAAAACCCCACGATAACCCTGCAATATTAATAACTTAACCCTTAAAATAATAAAAACCCACTATGACCCCCTTAAAAGTAACTAACCTAACCCCACTATAACCCCTTAAAAGTACTAACCTAACCGCACTAAACCCTTAAAAGTACTAATTAACCTCACTTAAACCCCCTTAAAATAAAAAAAACTAATCAATATAACCCTTAAAAAAACTAAACCCAACCTCACTATAACCCCAAAATACTAACCAACCTCACTATAACCCCCTTTAAAAAAAAAACTAACCTAGCCCACTATAACCCCTTAAAAGTAGAACCCAACCTCATATAACCCCTTTAAAAATACAACCAACCTCACATAAGCCCCTTTAAAATATAACCAACCTCACTATAACCCCCAAAATATAACCAACCCCATATAAACCCCTTAAAAACAAACCTAACCCCACTATAACCCCTAAAAGTAACTAACCCCAAACCCCCTATAAGCCTTAAAAGTAAAAATAAAACCTCACAAACCCCTTAAAAAAAACTAACCTAAACTCACTATAACCCTTAAAAGTAACAACCTAACCCACTAAACCCTAAAAAAAACAACCCCAACCCACTATAACCCCCTAAAGGCTACCCAACCTAACTTTTTATAAAATCCTACAAGTTTTAACTAACCTCTTATAACCCCCTAAAAATTACCTAACCTCACTATAACCCCCGAAGTGATGAGGAAACAAAAGCATTGTTCGCGACTATAACACAGCGTTCCATACGGGGAAATTTAGAAAAAGTACTCTATGGAACCTATGACTTCCGAGAGAGAATCTTAATATGGGAGTTGTTTAAGGCACGGGCGTCCATCAAGACCCTGAGGAAGTTAAAATGCCATTTTCAAATTTTAGACGAAGCATTTTAAAAAGTACGCCTTCCTTTCCCCGAGTAATTTTAACAGACGGATTGGTAAATATCATTAAATTTTATTTGAGTGGCAAGAAAGACCCAACAAAAGAGCAAATTAAAGTTATTTTATCCTCACAAGGGAGAGAGGCCAGTGGAAGGGAAATATCAAGGATTTTGTATGTTACGAGGAGATGTGTGCATAAGTGGGGGGAGAGTTTTCCCGGTGGGTTTGGGGGGGGTGGGGGCAGCCGCGACACCAAAAAACATTTAAGGGCCAGGGGGAGGTGTAAAAGATCGCAATTTTTCTTGCCTTTTAAGAGGAGGGCACCAATTTACGTTTTAGACATTTTGGGGCTTGCTGATCTTTTTTCCCTCGCCCTGGCCTTATAATGTTTGGGGTCCGGCGTCAGACGGTGCAACCCCCCCGTCAAAATTTCCCCCCATTATGAAAAACCCTCTCCTTTGTAAAAATCCACAATCCTTGATATTTTTCCACTGGGGCCCTCGCCTTTTTGGGAGAGATACCCCCCAAAAACTTTAATTTGCTTTTTGTTTGGTCTTTCTGCCATCATTATAAAATAAGATGTTATACCAATGCAGTCTGTTCAAATTTTCGCGGAAGGAAGGGGGATACTTTTTTTTAAAGCTTTGTCTTTAATTGACAAGTGGCATCGAAAAATTTCCCCAACGGTCTTGTGGGGCTGCCCGTGCCTTTAAACAAGCTGCCATATGTAAGATACCTCTCGGGAAGTAGGCGCCATAGAGGTACATTTTCGAATTCCCCTTTGGAAGCGGGTGTTTATGATGTCCGAAAAAATACTTTGGCGCGTGTGTAGCACGTGGCTGTATGGGATCAAGCTGCAGTAAACCCCCACCTAACAATGCCTTACATGAGTTTTGTTTACTGTCGTGCATCAGCTCTTTTTAAAATAATATCTTACCTGCCCAAAAGTGGGGACAGTAAAGGTTGTTTCAAAAAATCCGCCCGCCTTTTCCTAACCACAGCACTATATAGTGTTGGCCTCTAAGTTAAAGCACTTAAATAAGGCCAAATTTTCCCATGAAATACGTGTGTAGTTGTGATACGACTGAGAAAGTAAAAAGGAAAAAAAATTTGCAATCGGGGAAAAAATCGCTGCCATAAGGAAATCCCAAAAAAAATTTTTCACCATCATTTAAATCCTCAATGTACCCTAGCATTATAATACAATTAAATCTTCATATAGATAAATAGTCCTTTTAATTACCTTTTTAAAGTTTGGATAACCGGACGGCTGGCAAATGGCTCCGATAGTAGGTTTCGTGATACAGGATGGTAGTAAAGGGGAGTTACGACAACGCCTCATTTTCTATTGAAGTCCAAGGGTGGGAGGTTTTAATGCAAGTGCAAAACTTTGGTTTGCAAAATAGTTTGTGGTACACACTTTAAAAAAAAATTCTTTTGGTTTCTCGTTATTACACACTAAATAAAAATTGCAGTTAGCCAACGTCGCCATCTGCACAACCTTCTATGCCCTTTGGCCCGCCAGTGAAGTGAACCGGGGTGACCCTCCACCTATGCGTGACGTCTTGACCTGGCAATACTCCGCTGAGTATTAGAAACATCATTTTATTCCCCCATATTGATTATTATGCAATATATTGCTTAAATATATCAGAAAGGTTGATGTGGTACAAATTTAGAGCATTTCGTATCCATATATCAAAAATTTTCATGCAAACTGTAGCTGTTCCTTTACACAGGGAACTACTTATCCCTCTGTAAAAAAGGGTGTCTGGGGCTTAGTATAGCCAAGGTAGCGCCCAGACAGGATCTGAGTGGATTAGAATTTTTGAGGCATCTCATATTTCATAGCGGCCGGTGTGGTTAACCAAGGCTGAGTGCACGCTGGAACCTTGGCAGATGTGAAGTACCAATAAGCATACTAACAGTGCGGTAGTTTAGTTCAGCCCAAAGCCGGAAGGATTTCTTATTCGGGATACCGGGTTTTAGGTTATATTTGGGTTAGGTTAGGTTATATTGGTTAGGGTAGGTTATATTTGGTTAGGCTAGGTTATATTTGGTTAGGCTAGGTTAGATTTGGTTAGGTTAGCTTAGTTTTGGGTTAGGTTAGGTTATGGTGGGTAAAGGTTAGGTAAATTTGGCTAGGGTAGGTTTATTTTGGTTAGGGAAATTTCTCTAGATATAAGGAATTTCTAGGGAATTTTACCCCCCTACACAACTCTTAAATTTAAACATGTTTCCGACACATCATTTTTTCCCCCACCCGAAACCCTGCATTCCCACAGGTCCCCAAGCTTTTTTGGGGAAGTGGAAGAGTCTGGGAAAACACTGAAATCTACCGCCTTCCATCTCTGCTTTACTAACCGCAACTTCAGGTGGCGTGAAGCTTGAGTGTTATTTATTAGTGTTGTCAAACCCCTTTGGATTCTTGCTGGCATTGAAAAGGTGATCACCTTGGGTGTGGTGGACTGCTACAATTTTAGGTAATTAGCTTGGTGATCAGTTTGTGGGGGGTTTATTTAGGTGTACCCATTGAGGAGGAAGGGCAAATGGTGGTGTGAGGAGGGTGTGGAGGCTGGTGGGGTCGTGGGAGGTGCGGAACAGACAGGGGGGCAGTCAGTTCGTACACAAGTTGTTTCGTACAACCAGTATATAGAGTCAGCGCCATTGGATTGGCGCGAAACCTCCTGTATAGATATATATATATATATATTATAATATTAGGGTGGCACTTAAAAATTTATTTTTTTTTTTTAATGCGTGCAGGTGGTTTTCGGGTTCCATTCCCGTAAAAATAACGTATGCAAATTTGTTTTGAAAATATTAATATTTAAAGGTCGCGAATCGAGGTAAAGTTTGAGATTTTTGGGGGCAAATTTCAAGATTATCAAATTCGTTTTTGACGTTTTTTGTTACACACTAATTGGATGATTAAAAGGCATTTCTTAGTCATTTTCATATTGTTTTTTGGTATTTCACTCAGTTTTGGTCACACCGGAATGCTGGTCTACTCCAGGTCCCCCTCTCTTGCAGAGTATTAGCCCCTCATGGGGGGGGGGGGGGGATCAGGGCAGTGGGCACCCATCTCTCACTCTATGTGGCCTGGTTAGCACCGCTTCCTGTGGTCCTAAACGACCTGCAGGAGGAACTGCCGCTGTTCCTCGTCCTTTGTGAGGGCCTGTTGTAGGCCGCATCACGCCACACCGGCGCTCGGCAAAGTCATTCACCACCCGCAGCTCCCGGACTACACGAGCGCGGCTTGGTAGCTGCTGTCCTCCTCCCAGTCGGCTGGATCCTTGTTGAGGAACCCCGCCTCCAGGTCGAGGATCTTGAAGAGCTGCTTGGACGACGGCGTGACGAAGACTCGCCACCGTCTTGGTCGCGAGAGCGGCGCGTCTTGATGTCCCTGGGGACTTGCGGGGCGGTCCTCGTCCTCCTCCTCCCCCTCCTGCAAGTCTATGACCTGGACCATGTCTCGCTTGACCCCGAGGGGAAGGTCGGGTCGAAGAGTGCCAGAGCCACCACCGCTCGCTCAAGTACCACAGGTGGCGGCCCCGAAGACCGGGACTGTCGCCTTCGACAGCTCCTTGTCGGGGTAGGCGCGGAGCACGTTCACGAAGGCCAGGTCCGCGCCGGCGCAGCAGCGGCGAGTGGAGTCCGGAACCAGGGGGGCGGCGTACGTGCGGGCGACGAACAGCGCACAGCGGGCCCGATCCCTGGCCTCGGCTGCCGTCAGCCGGAACTGCTCCCTGAAGAGGAAGACCTTCACAGCGTAGATGCCCTTTGCCATCCACCTGGCCCAGTGGAGCGGTCCCCGGGGGGGGAGAAGCGGATGCCGCGCTTCGGACTCCGTCGAGAGCAATTACGCAGAGCTCCAGAAGTTCCCCGGGAGTCGGCCCGGGGCTGGGCGTGGTCGAGGAAGCGGCGGAAGTTTTACCACAGCTCGTCCCGCTCTGGAACGTCATCGGCGGTGAACGGCTCCGGCGTGGTCCCCGTCGATGAACTCCCACCCCCCTTGGAACCTCTTGAACAGCTGGATGTCGGGGCCGCCCCGAGACTCCAAGGCAGGTGGAGAAGGCCTTCTCCAGGACCACTCGTACACGTGGTGCCGGCAGGCCAGGTGGAGGACGGGGCCCATCCCGCTTCTGCTCGATGAGGGTACAAGCCCCGTTCCCCCAGCCCGCTGTTCACCGCCGTGGTGTCGAAGCTGAGACCGCGGACCCGCTCCTCCAGCTCCCAGTCCTCCAGCGCTTTTGAACGGCCTGAGCGCAGTCCTGTGCTCGTCCGGACGGAGCTTGGGGACGGTGAGGGGCTTGACCACTCCGCCCCCGACACCAGGACCGGGAGCCGGTCGACGCTCCCCCCCCCCGCCATCGCTCTCCGGGACGATCTTTCCGTCCCAGTGGACGATGAGAAACGGCATCGGGGTTGAACGCGGCCTTGATCTCCTTTGGGAGCCTCCTCTCGGAACTTCATCCGATCGCGCCTGAAGGATTCGCGGTTCAGCACCAGCTCGGCGGGGTCTGTCCTAAATTCCGTTTCTGCAGCTGACAACACGTGAAACCCCATTGCGGTTGGACACCTTGGTCCGGTCGAGCGCGGCGGCCAGTTTCACTGTTGAGGACGGACTTTCGCATGCTCGCCCCGCATGCGCTTCGGGGTATGTGCCGACGTTGAGGGCCTCTCGTCGTCGCCATCGTTGAAGACGTCCCTTCGTGTGCGCGCCGCACGGCCGGGTAGGGCTGTTGCCGGCACTGGCACTGGAGTCGGGAAAAACTGCCCGAAAACACAACGGACCGGTCAAGCTCAAGGCACACTTTCGCCTCCGCTTCCCCCCCGTCGGCGATTCGTTGACTCCACTTCTCCTTGCCTTCTTCTCTTTGACAGCAAGGGACATGTTTCGAGAACCGAGAGAACCGCGGGGCTCGTCCTCCCTTTGGGCCAGCAGGAAGGACCGGTCCTTTTTCCTCTGTGAGGAGTGTAAGCGCATCTTGGTGCGCGATGTCGAAGAGGCGACGCAGGGATGCGACGAATGCCTCTTCCCTCGCCACCTGGGTCGGCCCGGGGGCTTTGACTTGCTCTTCTTCAAGGAGACCCACTCATCGTAGAGTCGGATGAGTTTGTCGGCGCGCCCGGGGCTGCCTGGACTGGAATGCGTGCCCGGGCCCAGAATGCGAGTACCTCATCGATCACCTTGGCCCCCGCGGGCTTCTTCTCGTGCTTCAGTTTCCAAATGAAGGTGCAGGAACAGACGGAGAGCTTGTCCTCGTGTTGGGAAGTCGGCTTCCCGTAAGTTCGTTCATGTACTAGTACAAGGTACACAGTCGTGTTTGACCTAGTCCCTCGCCATCGCAACTTGGGGAAACAGGAGAGGGGAAGGCTATTATTAGTCATTTATATAAAAATTTTATGTAATGCGTCAAAAAAAGAAACATGTCAAATGGATGAGGATGATTGGAAATTCCCTGAGGAAAAGCAAATTTCTGGGCAACAAAAATGTAACAGAGCGAATAAAAAACGAACAAACGTTATAGAGGCATTGGTAAACAGTTTCTAAGAGCCCACGGTGCCAAACCCACACTCCTTTCCGGTCGAAACGTGCACTAAAGACTGGGCCAACCAACGGGCAAAATACGGCCCCGGGAAAGCGGGCTAACGAGTTTTGCCTGTTTTGGCCTGACCTGGCCCGGCTCCGATCGACCGGAAGTGGTGTAATAAACAATTGTTTGACAAAAAAAAACCAAAATACGTCGGAAAAGCAATTTAATGATGGAAAATGTTGTTCGAAATATGTTTAAAGTAAATTTGAAAAAATTGATTTTTTCCCGAAAAATGTCAACTTTGACCTCATTTAATAAAAAAAAAAAAAAAAGACATGTTTTTCAAGCTAAAAAAAACTATAGCAAACACACAAACACACAGCGTCTATTTAACCCCCACTGTACTCTATTCTGTAGAAAAAGCATTCTGAAAGAAAATAGCACGACAAAATAACATAACCTGCACATTAATTAAACATAAAACATAAATGATGTCATCAGCTCATCTCCGTCACCAGCCAATGACAAACTGCTTTTAAAACTTCCGACCAATCACAAGTCCGCGAGACATATTTCGGGCAAGAATGGCATGCAGACTGCCTCTCCGCCTTCTGTCCCGTCATCTCAAACTAATTCTCGTTTTTATTTGGAATGCTTGCGTTTAAGGAGTTTTAATGTACAGATAGTAAAATATATAAGTAAGGAGCTGTGTTGCTAGTGTTTTGGTGGTAGAAGGTGTGTTTGTGTGTTAAAATGGTGAATATTTGTGATATGGGTTGGCCCGACGGCAAGAATTTTCCGTCACTCACTGCCCCGCCAGCAGTCCCCTCCTCATAACATCTTTAAATCACCATTATTTAAGGTGAAACACAGTGCTAAAATTGATATAGATATGACACGTGTATATAACAATCTCACCATAAACACGAAGTTGTAAATAACGATAATAAGACGTTTAATCCTGCCCAAACCTACCGGGCGGAGGAGGTGGCGGCTCCAGCGGCGCCGCCACTCAAAACTTTTTAGTAAAAAAACCCCCGTCATCCGCCTCACCCGTCCTTCCCCGAGCAGGTCCCCCGCCTTTAACCACCCGGGGCC
>JACEEZ010003229.1:0-13073 GCA_016584305.1 Chionoecetes opilio
AAAAAGATTGGGTATGCTCAATTTGTAGGAAACAGCTATATATCACCGATAATTTGCTAAAATCATTGAAAAGAACACATTTTGAGGGTATAAAGCATTATCATAAGGCAAATTCCTTCTTTTAAAATGATAAAACACTAAAATTTAACAAGAAACTATAAAAAAGGGGACGGTAATATACAATTGTATCACAATATAGAGTCTCAAACTCCTATTATAAGCTTACAGTAGTTATAAATAGCAATTTCTAACGAAAACAACTATAATACCACATTTTGAATTTCTCTATCAAAAAAAGGGCTGAATAATGGCAATTTTCGACATTTTTTAGCCCTTCAAAAATACATTTAAACACTTGAAAAAACGTAGTTTTTAAGATTAAAATGGATACATAAATTTCATGATAAATACATATTTTAAGCTCATAATAGTGTAAAATATAGTTGTGTAAAATTGCTGAATAATGTCAAATTTCGACATTCCTTAGGCCTTCAAAAATACATTAAAACACTTGAAAAAACTTTGTTAATAAGATTAAAATTGATACATAAATTTCATAAAAAAATACATATTTTAAGCTCATAATATTGTAAAATATAGTTGTGAAAAAGTGCTGAATAATATCAAATTTCGACATTTTTTAGCCCTCCAAAAATACATTAAAATACTTGAAAAAAACATTTTTTAAGATTAAAAATTGATATCTAAATTTCATGAAAAATACATATTTTTAGCTATTAATTTTGTAAAATATAGTTTTAGCAAATATCAAAAGCTATTTAGCTACAGATATAAAGAAATATACTTCAATTTGTAGAAAAAAAAATCTTCACTGAAAAACTAGCTAAAATCATTAAAAACACTACTTTTTATGGGTTTATAGCAATAGATAAGTTAAAAACTACTTGTATATATACAATAACGCTACGGTTTACAAGAAACTATGAAAAAAACGCTTGCAATATACCGTTATATCACAATAAATAACCTTTTTACTTTTCTTTTTATTAGCTTAATGAATGTAAGCTACTATAGGTGCAAATTTATTTCTAAAAAGAGGATTTTATACTTCAATTTGTAGGAAAACAGCTATATATCACCGATAACAGCTAATATCATTGAAAACTACATTTTATGGGTTTATAGCAATATGATAATTTAAAACTACTTGTATATATACAATAACGCTACAGTTACAAGAAACTATGAAAAACGCTTGCAATAAACCGTTATATCACAATAAATAACCTCTTACTCTTCTTTTTATTAGCTTAATGTAATGTAAGCTCCTTATAGGTGCAAATTATTCTAAAAAAAGGATTTGTATACTTCCAAATTTTGTAGGAAAACAGCTATATATCAACGATAACTAGCTAATATCATTAAAAACACTACTTTTATGGGTTTATAGCAATATGATAAGTAAAACTACTTGTATATATACAATAAACGCTACAGTTTACAAGAAACTATGAAAAACGCTTGCAATATCCCAAATTATACCCACAAAAAATAACCTATTACTCTTCTATTTATTAGCTTTATTTAATGTAAGCTACTTTTAGGTGCAAATTATTTAAAAAAGGATTGTATACTTCAATTTGTAGTAAAACAGCTATATATCACCGATAACTAGCTAAAATCTTTGAAAAGAACACACATTGAAATCATAAATCTTTCATAAAGCATTATCATCAGGTAAATTTCCCTTGTATTAATGATATAGTACTACAATTAAAACAAGAAACTATAAAAAAAACACGTATAATATACAACTGTATCACAATATAGAGTCTCAAACCCCTGTGTCTAAGCTTACAGTAGTATAAAATAGCAATTCTAACGAAAACAACTATAATACCACATTTTTTAATTTCTTATCATAAAAAGGGCGGGAATAATGTCAATTTTCTAATTTTTTTAACCCTTCAAAAATACATTAAAAAAACACTTGAAAAAACGTTGTTTTTTAGGAATAAAATTGAAACATAAATATCATGAAAAATACTTTATTTTAAGCTCATAATAATATAAAATACAGTTGTGTAAAAGTGCTGAATAATATCAAATTTCGACATTTTTTGGTTTTCAAAAATACATTAAAATACTTGAAAAAACGTTGTTTTAAAATAAAATTAATACCTAAATTTCATGAAAAAAACTTATTTTTAGCTACTAATTATGTAAAAAAATTAATTGTAGCAAATATCAAAGGCTATTTAGCTACAGATATAAAAAAAATATACTTCAAGTTTAGAAAAAAACAACTCTTCACTGATAATTTAGCTAAAATCATTGAAAACACTACATTTAATGGGTTTAAAGCAATATGATAAGTTAAAACTACTTGAATATATATAATAACGCTACAGTTTACAAGAAACTATGAAAAACGCTTGCAATATACCGTATATCACAATAAATAACCTCATACTCTTCTCTTTATTAGCTTAAGTAATGTAAGCTACTATAGGTGCAAATTATTCTAAAAATAGGTTTGTATACTTCAATTTGTAGGAAAACAGCTATATATCACCGATACTAGCTAAAATCATTGAAAACACAAACATTTATGGGTTTAAGCAATATGATAAGTAAAACTAATTGTATATATACAATAACGCTACAGTTTACAAGAAACTATGAAAAACGCTTGCAATATTCCGTTATATCAAAATAATAACCTATTACTCTTCTATTTATTAGCTTAATGTAACGTAAGCTACTTATAGGTGCAAATTATTCTAAAAAATGGGACTATATGGAAAATACATATTTTTAAAGCTCATAATAATGTAAAATATAGTGTGTAAAAGTGTGAATAATATCAAATTTCGAAATTTTTTAGGCTATCAAAAATACTTTAAAATACTTGAAAAAACGTTGTTTTTAAGATTAAAAATAATACCTAAATTTCATGAAAAATACATATTTTTAGCTCATATCCATTGTAAAAATATAGTGTGTAAAAGTGCTGAATAATGTCAAATTTCGACTTTTTTTTGCTTGTCAAAAAATACATTAAAATACTTGAAAAAACATTGTTTTTAAGATTAAAATTGATATCTAAATTTTCATGAAAAATACATATTTTTAGCTTTTTAATTTTTGTAAAATATAGTTGTAGCAAATATCAAAAGCTATTTAAGCTGCAGATATAAAGAAATATACTTCAATTTGTAGAAGAAAAAAAATTCTTCACTGATAACTAGCTAAATTCATTGAAAACACTACATTTTATGGGTTTATACAAATATGAAAGTAAAACTACTTGTATATATACAATAACGCTACATTTTACAAGAAACTATGAAAAACGCTTGCAATTAACCGTTATATCACAACAAATAACCTCTTATCTTCTATTTAATAGCATAAATAGCACAGAATAAATCCCCTTTTAGAATAATTTGCACCTATAAGTAGCTTACATTACATTAAGGTATAAATAGAAAGAGTAATAGGTTATTTATTGTGATATAACGGTATATTGCAAGCGTTTTCATAGGTTCTTGTAAACTGTAAACGTTATTGTATATTTAAATTTTTACAAGTAGTTTTACTTTTCATATTGCTATAAAAAACCCTAAAATGTAGTGTTTTTAATGATATTAGCTAATTATCGGAGATATATAGCTGTTTTCCTACAACATTAAGGTATAAAAATCCTCTTTTTAGAATAATTTGCACCTATAAGTAGCTTACATTACATTAAGTAACTTATAGGTGCAAATTATTCTAAAAAGAGGATTTATACCTTAATTTTGTAGGAAAAAGCTATAAAATCACCGATAACTAGCTAATATCATTGAAAACACTACATTTTATGGGTTTATAGCAATATGAAAAGTAAAATACTTGTATATTTATATACAATAAAAGCTACAGTTTACAAGAAAACTATGAAAAACGCTTGCAATATACAGTTATATCACAATAAATAACCTATACTTTCTATTTAATAGCTTTAAAGTAATGTAAGCTACTTATAGGTGCAAATTTTACTAAAAAGGGGATTTTATGCTTAAAATTTTTAGGAAAACAGCTATATATCACCGAAACTAGCTAATATCATTGAAAACTACATTTTAGGGTTATAGCAATATGATAAGTAAAACTACTTGTATATATACAATAACGCTACAGTTACAAAAAAACATGAAAAACGCTTGCAATAACCGTTTTTATCACAATAAAAAACCTCCTACTCTTTTCTTTATTAACTTAATGTAATGTAAGTACTTATAGTGGGAAATTATTCTAAAAAAAGGATTGTATACTTTAATTTGTAGGAAAACAGCTATATATCACCGATAAATAGCTAAAATCAATAAAAAAGAACACATTTTTAGGGCATAAAACATTATCATAAGGTAAATTCCTTCTAAATTTAAAGATATAACACTATAATTAACAAAAAAAAATTGAAAAACACGTTTTAATATACAATTTTATTACAATATAGATTCTCAATCTCCTATTATAAGCTTACAGTAGTTTAAAATAGCAATTTCTAACGAAAACATCTTAATACCCCATTTTGCATTTCTCTATCAAAAAAAGGGCTGAATAATGTTTAATTTTCGACATTTTTTAGCCTTCCCAAAAAAAAACATTAAAACACTTAAAAAAAACGTTGTTTTTAGGAATAAAATTTATACATAAATTTCATGAAAAATACAATATTTTAAGCTCATAATATTTTAAAATATAGTTGTATGAGTGCTGAATAATGTCATATATCGACATTTTTTAGGCTTTAAAAATACATTAAAATACTTGAAAAACGTTGTTTTTAAGATTAAAATTGGGTACATAAAATTTCATGAAAAATACACATTTATTAGCTCATAACATTGTAAAATATAGTTGTGTAAAAGTGCTGAAAATGTCACATTTCGACATTTTTTAGCCTTGAAAATACATTAAAATACTTAAAAAAACAATGTTTTTAAGATTAAAATTGATATCTATATTGCACGAAAAATACATATTTCTAGCCATTAATTTTTGTAAAATATAGTTGTAGCAAATATCTAAAGCTATTTAGCTACAGATATAAAGAAATATACTTCAATTTGTAGAAAAAAAAAACTCTTCACTGATAATTAGCTAAAATCATTGAAAAAACTACATTTTATGGATTTATAGCAATATGATAAGTAAAAAAATACTTGTATAATACAATAACGCTACAGTTTACAAGAAACTATGAAAAACGCTTGCCAATATACCGTTATATCACAAAAATAACCTCTTATCTTCTATTATTAATGTAAGCTACTTATAGGGGCAAATTATTCTAAAAAGAGGATTTTATAAATTCAATTTGTAGGGAAAACGCTATATATCAAACCGATAAATAGCTAATTCATTGAAAACATACATTTTATGGGGTTATAGCAATATGATAAGTAAAACTACTTGTATATATACAATAACCCCTACAGTTTACAAGAAACTATGAAAAACTTTTGCAATATACCGTTTTATCATAATAAATAACCTTTTTCTCTTCTATTTATTAGCTTTAAAGTAATGTAAGCTACTTATAGGTGCAAATTTTTCTAAAAAAAGGTTTGATACTTCAATTTGTAGGAAAACAGCTATATTTACGGGGGGGGATAACTAGTTTGAATCATTAAAAAAGGGGCACATTTTTGGGGTAAAAAGCTTTATCATAAGGAAAATTTCCCCTTCTTTTTAATGATATAACACTATTTTTAAACCCAGGAAACTATGAAAACACGTAAAAATAAAATTGTACAAAATATAGAGTCTAAAACTCCTATTAAAATCTTACGTAGCAAAAAAAAAAACCAATTTCTAACAAAAACCCAACTATAAACCACATTTTAAATTTTCTCTATCAAAAAAAGGGGCCCCTAAAAATGTCAATTTTCGGACTTTTTTTTACCCCCCTCAAAAAAACATTAAAAAAATTGAAAATACTTTTTTTTATAAAAAAAAATTGATACAAAAATTTCATAAAAATACATATTTTAACCCTCATAAAAATTTAAAATATAGTTTTTGGGAAAAATTATATCAAATTTTTTACATTTTTTTGGTTTTTAAAAAACATTAAAATACTTGAAAAAAAAAATTTTATAAGATTAAAAATTAAACCTAAATTTTCATGAAAAATACATATTTTTAGCTTTATAAAATTTAAAATAAAAGTTTGTGTAAAAGTGGGTGGGAAAATGGCAAAATTTTCCAAAATTTTTTTGCCTTTCAAAAAAACCAAAAACCTCTTCAAAAAAAATTGTTTTTTTAAATTTTAAAAATTTTATCAATTTCCCTGAAAAATACTATTTTTTGCCCACTAATTTTTTTAAAATAAAAGTTTAAGGGAAAATCAAAAGCTTTTAGCTACAGATATAAAAAAATATACTTCAATTTGTATAAAAAAAAATCTCCTCACTTTATAGCTAGCTAAAATCTTGGAAAAAACCCCCATTTTTTGGGGTTTTTAGCAAGTTTATTATATATTTTTATTTGCTAAGTAAAACACTTGTATATATACAATAACGCTTTTTTTTACAAAAGGCAATGAACAACGTTTGCAATTACCGTTATATCACAATAAAAAAACCTTACTCTTCTTTTAATAGCTTTTAAAGTAATGTAAAACTACTTATATTTAAAAATTTTTCTAAAAAGAGGATTTTATTTCTTCAATTTTTAGGAAAAAAAGCTTTATTTTTCACCCAAAAACTACTAATATCATGCAAAAACTAAAATTTTATGGGTTTTTTAGCAATAGGGTAATTTAAAAATAATTGTATATATACCCCAAAAATGGGACATTTACCAAGAAAAATATGAAAAAAGCTTGCAATATACTATAAAATCACAAAAATAACCCATTTCTCTTCTATTTTTTTAGCTTAATGTAATGGAAACTATTATTAAAATTCAAAATTTTTCCCCAAAAAAGGATTTTTTTTACTTAAATTTTTTAGGAAAACAACTATATATCAATGAACTAGGAAAAAACAAATTTAAAAAAACTACATTTTATGGGTTTTTTAGGCCCAAAATGAAAGTAAAACTACTTTTATATATACAATAACGCCCACAGTTTTTTTAAAAAACTAGGAAAAAAGCTTGGGGAATTTTTCCTTATATAAAAAATAAATTTCCTCCTACTCTTTTTATTTATTAGCTTAATGTAAAGAAAGCTACTTTTAGGGGGCAAATTATTTCCCAAAAAAAAATGGTATACTTTAATTTTTTAGGAAAAAACTATTTTCATGATAACTCTAAAATCCTTTAAAAAACTACATTTTTTTGGGTTTTTATAGCAATATAAAAATTTAAAAATACTTTTTTATATACAATAACGCTACAGGTTTTTGAAGAAACTATGGAAAAAAGTTGGGAAAATACCGTTATATCACAATAAATAAACCTCTTACTCGTCATTTAATAGCTTAATGTAATGTAAATTTCTTTTGGGGGCAAAATTTTTTCAAAAAAAGGGTTTTTATTTCAATTTGTAGGAAAAAACTTTTATACAATGATAACTAGGTAAAAAACATTTTAAAACAAATTTCATTTTATGGTTTATTAAACAATATCTAAGTAAAAATTCTTGTATATATACAATAACCTACAGTTTTTCAAGAAACCCATGAAAAAAGCTTGCAATATACCGTTTTTATCACAAAATAACCTCTTACTCTTTTTATTTAATAGTTAAAAATAATTTAAACTACTTTTAGGTGAAAAAATTAAATTTTAAAAAGAGGGTTTTATCTTAATTTGTAGGAAAACAGGGTATAAAATCACCGATAACCCAAAACTAATATCATTGCAAAAAACTAATTTTAGGGTTTATAGCAATATGATAATTAAAAATACTTGTATATATACAATAATGCTACAGGGTTTTTAAAAAAAATAAAAAAAACGCTTTTCAATATACTAATATCACAATAATTTCCCATTACTCTTCTATTTATTAGCTTTTAAAGTAAAGTAAGCTAAATTATAGAAAGCCAAAATTTTTCTCAAAAAAGGGTTTTTTTACTTTTTTTTGTAGGAAAAAAACTATTATCAATATAGCTAGGAAAAAACTTAAAACACTACTTTTTTTGGGTTTTTTAGCAATATGATAAGTAAAACTAAATTGTATAATACAATAAAGCTACAGTTTTTTTAAAAAACTATGAAAAAAGCTTTGGGAATATACCGTTATAAAAAAATTTTAAAAATTTTTCCCCCTACCCTTCTATTTATTACTTAAAGTTTAAAGAAAGCTACTTTAAAGGGGCAAATTATTCCCAAAAAAAGGGTGGAAACTTCAAATTTTTAGGAAAACAGCTATAACACTGGGTAAATAGCTTTAAAACATTGGGGGAAAACTAAAAATTTTTTGGGTTCAAGCTATAATTTAAATAAAACTCTTGTATATTACAATAACCTACGTTTTGAAAAAACCCTTTAAAAACGATTGGGAAAATACCGTTATATCACAATAAATAACCTCTTACTCGTCCCATTTTAAAACTTTTAAAGTAATGGGAAGCTACTTATAGGGTTTCAAATTTTTTCCCAAAAAAAGGATTTTTTATTTCAAATTTTTTGGAAAACGCTATATATCACGAAAACTAGGTAAAAACATTGAAAAAAACTACATTTTTTGGGGTTTTTAGCAAATCTAAGTAAAAATACTTGTATATATACAATAAAGCTAAAGTTTACAAAAACTTGAAAAACGCTTGCAAATACCTTAATCACAATAATAACCCTTACTCTTCTATTTATTGCTTAATGAATTTTAAACTACTTATAGGTGCAAATTATTTAAAAAAAGGGGTTTTTTACTTCAATTGTAGGAGAACGCTATACATCACCGATAAAAGCTAAATTTCATTTAAAAAACTACATTTTAGGGTTTATGCAATATGATAAGTAAAACTTTGCATATTACAATAAGCTACAGTTTACAAGAAATATAAAAAAGCTGCAATATACCCTTATTTCCAAAAAATAACCTCTTACTCCTCATTATTAGCTTAAGTAATGTAACTACTTTTTAGGGGCAAATTATTCTAAAAAAAAGGGTTGATACTTCAATTTGTGAGACACTATAATCCCGATAAAAACTAATATCATTGAAAACACTACATTTTTTGGGTTATAGCAAAAGATAAGTAAAAAACTTTATATTACAATAACGTACAGTTTTCAAGAAACTATGAAAACGCTTGCAATTACCTTATACCCAAAAAATAACCTTTTTCCCCTTCTATTTTTTAGCTTAAAGTAATATAAGCTACTTAGTTTAAATTATTTTAAAAAAAGATTGTATACTTCAATTTGTAGGGAAACATATTACACCCTAAATAGCTAAATCTTGAAAAACACATTTTTAGGTATAAAGCATTATCATAAATAAAATTTCCTTTATTAATATATACACTAAAATTTTGAAAAAAACTATGAAAAACCGTAAATATACAATTTTTTCACAAAATAGAGTCTCAAAATCCATTATAAACTTACAGTATTTTTTAAAATAGGGAATTTTTAACGAAAAAACTTTAAATTTCCCCATTTTGAAATTTTTCTACAAAAAAAAGGGTGAATAATGCAATTTTTGATATTTTTTGGGGCCCTTTGAAAATCATTAAAAAAACTGAAAAAACGTTGCTTTTTTGGGAAAAAATTGTACATAAATTTCTGAAAAATACATTTTTAAGCTCATAAAATGTAAAATAATTTTTGTAAAAGTGTTTAATAAAGTCAAATTTTGACTTTTTTAGGCTTTCAAAAAAACATTTAAAAAACTTAAAAAAAGTTTTTTTAAACATAAAATTTATACCCAAATTTCATGAGAAATACTATTTTTAGCTCATAACTTTTAAAATTAGTTGTGTAAAAGGCTGAATAATGTCAAAATTTTGACATTAATTAAACCCTTTTCAAAAATACATTAAAATACTTGAAAAACATTTTTTTTAAGATTAAATTGATATCTAAATTCATGAAAATACATATTTTTAGTATTAATTTTGTAAATATAGTTTTAGCAAATTAAAAAGCTATTTAGCTAAATATAAAAAAAAAATCTTCAATTTGGGAGAAAAAAAAATTTTACTATAATAGCTAAATCATTGAAAACGTACATTTTTGGGTTTATAGCAATTGTAAAATAAAATCTTGTATATTACAATAAATCTACAGTTTACAAGAAACTATGAAAAAAAAGATTGCAAATATACCCTTTATTAATAATAACCCCCTACTCTTTTTTAAAAAAAAAAGCTTAAGGTTATGTAAGACTTATAGTGCAAAATTTTCTAAAAAAGGGTTTTTTTGCTTCAATTTGTAGGAAAAAAGTTTTTTATCCTGAAAACTAACTAAAAACTTTAAAACACAACTTTTATGGGTTTTTAAACAATAAATAATAAAACACTTGTATAATACAAAAACCACAGTTTACAAAAACTATGAAAAACGCTTGCAATATCCTTATATACAATAAATAACCCTTTTTCTTTTATTTATTGCTTAATGTAATATAAAACTATTTTTAAATTGCAAATTATTTTAAAAAAAAAATGTTAATTCAATTTGTAGGGAAAAAACTTAAAATCACCGATAACTACTAAAACATTGAAAAGCCTTTTTTTAAAATTATCATAAAGGGAAATTTCCTTTTTTTAATGATATACCCCTACAATTAAGAAGAAACTATTTAAAAAAAACGTATAATTAAAAATTTTTTTTACAAAAAAAAATCCAAAAACCTATTAAAGCTTTAAATAGTTTTTAAAATAAATTTCTAAAGAAAAAAACTATTTCCACTTTTGAATTTTCTATCAAAAAGGGCTGAATAATGTCAATTTTCGATATTTTTTTTTCGCTTCGAAAATCATTAAAAACTTGAAAAAAAGTTTTTTTTAGGAAAAAAATTGATACATAAATTTCATGAAAAAAACATATTTTTAAGCTCATAATATTTTAAAATAAGTTTGGTTTAAAAAATTTTTAAAAAATGTCAAATTTCGACATTTTTAGGCTTCAAAAAAAAATTTAAAAAACTTGAAAAAGTTGTTTTTAACATTAAAAATTTATACCCAAATTTTTATGAGAAAAACATATTTTAGTCATACTTGTAAAATATGTTTTTGTAAAAGTGTGAATAATGTAAATTTCGACATTATTAACCTTTCAAAAATACTTAAAATACTTGAAAAACTTGTTTTAAAATTAAAATTGATACTAATTTCTGAAAAATACATATTTTTAGCTTTTAATTTTTTAAAAAAATAGTTGTAGCAAAAATAAAAAGCTATTTTTGCTACAGTATTTAAAAAAAATACTTTAAATTTCAGAAAAAAAAACCTTTTACTGAAAAAATAAAATCATTTAAAAAAGTACATTTTTTTTGGGTTTTTTACAATGATAAGTAAAAATACTTTTATTATACAATAATCTACGTTTACAAGAAACTATGAAAAACGATTGCAATATACCCTATATCACAATAATAACCTCTTATTTCTATTTTTAAAAGCTTAAAATAATTAACTACTTATAGGTCAAATTTTTCTAAAAAGGGATTTTATACTTCAATTTGTAGGAAAAGATATAATCCCGATATTATCTAATATCATTGAAAACACTACATTTTATGGTTTATAGCAATGTAATAAAACTATTTTATATATACAAAACGCTACAATTTACAAGAAACTATGAAAAAAAGCTTGCAATATCCCTTATTCACAAAAAATAACCTCTTGCTCTTTTATTTTAAAGCTTTAAATTAAAGTAACACTTATAGTTCAAATTTTTTCTAAAAAGAGGGTTTTATACTTCAATTTGGGGAAAAAAACATATACAATGATACTAGGAAAAACATTGAAAACACTACATTTTATGGGTTTATGCAATATGATAATAAAATATTGTATATATACAATAACCTACAGTTTTTCAAAAAAACTTTAAAAAAAGCTTGCAATATCCGTTAATAAAAATAAATTTCTCCCACTCTTTTTATTACTTAAGGGAATGTAAGCTACTATGGTGCAAATTATTCTAAAAAAAATGGAATCTTCAATTTGTAGGAAAAAGCATAACACCGTATAAAGCTAATATATTGAAAAACCTCATTTTATGGGTTTTTACAAAATTTATAAGTAAAAAAAAATTGTATAATACAAAAACGCTACAGTTTACAAGAAACTTGAAAAACGCTTGAAATATACCGTTATACACAATAATACCTTTTACTCTTCCATTTAAAAGCTTAATTTTTAAACTACTTATAGTGCAAAATTATTTTAAAAAGAGGGTTTTTTTACTTCAATTTGTAGAAAACATACTACACTGATCTAGTAAAATCATTGAAAACACTACATTATATTTTTTATAGCAATATAATAAGTAAAACTATTTTTTATACAATAACCTACAGTTTAGAAGAAACTATGAAAAAACCCTTGCAAAATACCGTTATATCACAATAAAAAAGCCTCTTACTCTTCTATTTAAGCTTAATGTAAGTAAGCTACTTTTAGGTGCAAATTATTCTAAGAAGAGGATTTTTTTATTTAATTGTAGGAAGACAGCTATATATCACTGTAATAGTAAAAACATTTAAAACCTACTTTTTTTGGTTTAAGCAATATACTAAGTAAACACTTGATATATCAATCGCTCGTTTACAAGAAACTTGAAAAACGCTTGCAATATACCGTTTATCACAAAAACTAACCTCTTTCTCTTCTATTTATTAAAATTAAAACTACTTATAGGGGAAAATTTTTTTAAAAAGAGGGTTTTTTACTTCAATTTGTAGGGAAAACAGTATATATCCCGATAAAAAAACTATATATTAAAACACTACATTTTTGGGTTATACAATATGATAAATAAAACTACTTGTATATTCAAAAAGTACAGTTTACAAGAAAATAAAAAAACGCTTTCAAAATTTCCTTAATCTCAAAAAATAACCTCTTTTCTTTCTATTTATTAGCTAATGTAAAAATTAAACTATTATAGTTCAAATTATTCCTTTTTTTTTTTTAAAAAAAAAGGATTTATAC
>JACEEZ010003230.1:0-5000 GCA_016584305.1 Chionoecetes opilio
CTCTCTCTCTCTCTCCTCTCTCTTTTTTTTTCTCTCTCTCTCTCTCTCTCTCTCTCTCTCTCTCTCTCTCTCTCTCTCTCTCCTCTCTTCTCTCTCTCTCTCTTCTCTCTCTCTCTCCCCTCTCTCTCTCTCTCTCTCTCTCACACACACACACACATTTTCAGCAATAACTTTAAACATTAACAGTATTTTCTTAACCTTTTTCGTAATAATCCATCAACGCAAAGTGATTCTGTACAACGAAACATATTATTACGTCAACTTAAACAAACCTCCATTATTTTTTACGACGTGTTTCCATAATAATCTTCTACTTTATATTTTACTTCCTCTCTCTCTATTTATCTTCTACCTTTATTTTTCTGTAATCTTCTACTTCTATATCATCGTCTCCCCATAGCGCTATTTTTGTAAGGTATTCCTAGGTAGTCCTTATTTTTTCTGTGTTTCTATATTAAACAATCTTCTACTTCTATAATATTCATCGTCTCCACATAGCGCTATTTTTGTAAGGTATTCCTACGTGGTCCTTATTTTTTCTGTGTTTCTATATCAAATAATCTTCTACTTCTATAATCATCGTCTCCACATAGCGCTATTTTTGTAAGGTATTCCTACGTGGTCCTTATTTTTTTCTTTTTCATTTTCTTTAGGAGAGAGTGAAGGCGCTATTTTTTAAGGTATTCCTACGTAGTCTTGATTTTTTTCATTTTCTTTTTCTTAGAGGGAAGTAAAGGCGCTATTTTTCAAGGTATTCCTATATACGTAGTCTTTGTTTTTTTTGTTTTCTTTAGGAGGGAAGTGAAGGCGCTATTTTTTAAGGCATTCCTATTTACGTAGTCTTTATTATTTCTTTTTCTTTTTCTTTGGGAGGAAGTGAAGGCGCTATTTCATAAGGTATTCCTACGTAGTCCTTATTTTTTTTTTTTTTTTTTTTTTGGAGGAAGTGAAGGCGCTATTTTCTAAGGCAATTCCTATATACGTAGTCTTTATTAAAAAAAATTCCTTTTTCTTTTTCTTTGGGAGGAAGAGAAGGCGCTATTTTTTAAGGTATTCCTATATACGTAGTCTTTATTTTTATTTTTTTTCTTCTTTTGGGGAAGTAAAGACGCTATTTTTTAAGGTATTCCAACGTGGTCCTTATTTATTTTTCTTTGCGGGGAATGAAGGCGCTATTTTTCAAGGTATTCCTATATACATAGTCTTTACATTTCCTTTTTTTTTCGTTTCGTCTATTACGTAAGTGGGATAGCTCGTCATCGTGGTTCCTTGGGGCGCGATCCATCATAGCGAGGCGAGGCGCGTCATGCATCATTCCTAATTGTCAGGCGGATGGGTATAAGGCTTGGCACTGATCCCTGGCACTCCTGTGATGTGCCAGGCCCCCTCACACACCCACACACCCACACCCACACACACACACACATGCACACACACATGCACTCAATTATCTGGCACTTAAAACCTTCAGACAAGACACGTAGCTTGAATTAGTGGGTGATAGAAAAAGAAAAATTGAGTTTACATCGTCAGAAATGTTTTGTGATCTCATTAAAACGCGGTAGAAATGTCCCCCACTTAAAGAATGGAGAAAAGAAATGAACGACTAAAAGGATGAAAAGGTGCACACATTAAAATACCTCAAATATTTCTTCACACACGTAGAAAAATAAGAACTGGTATATAATAAAATACTTTAAATATGAAGATGGCTTTGTGGGTCATCAATTTAGAGATTATTTTGGATACTTTCGTGTTAATGAATTTAATAAGGTATGAGTGAACGCAAATTCTGACGACTGACTTGCAAAGGAGAGAGAGAGAGAGAGAGAGAGAGAGAGAGAGAAGAGAGAGAGAGAGAGAGAGAGAGAGAGAGAGAGAGAGAGAGAGAGAGAGGAGAGGCAACGATAACATAACATATGGAAAGAATAAAACGAACAGAGAGAAATGAAAGTCGCCACAGGATAAGAAATAAGTGCCAGAGAGAAGGATTGAAACTGAAATACTATGCTTCCCCTATCACCCTTGTCACTCCTCTTCCCCTTCAACACCCCTCTCCCCAACTCATCTTCTTCCCCATCAACCCCCCACCCCCCACTCCTCTTCCCCATTAACCCCCCTCCCCCCTATCACCAAGCTTACGTCATCCCTCACCATCACTCCCCTCACAGCCTCCCTCCCCTCACCCCTTCCCCAACATTCCCTCAACCCCCCTCCCCCTCCCCTCCCCTCCCCCTCCCCTCTCCCCATCCCGCTCCTCTATCACGAGTAACAAGACGAGACGCAGCATCGCACCGCCAAGTCATCACCAAGATAACACCTGATAACACACATTCTCACCGCCAATAAACTAATTCATTAAACATATATATAAGATTTTCATTTTACATCACATTAATATTTTCTTTTTTATATTTCTCTTTTATTTTAACACATATTTTCATCCACATTACAAAATTCAAAAAATATATATGTAAGATTTTCCTTTTACATCACATTACTTTTTTCCTTTTTTTTATTTCTCTTTTATTTTAACACATATTTTCATCCCCATTACAAAATTCAAAAAAAATATATGTAAGATTTTCCTTTTTCATCACATTACTTTTCCTCTTTTTTTATTCACCTCTCTCTCTCTCTCTCTCTCTCTCTCTCTCTCTCTCTCTCTCTCTCTCTCTCTCTCTCTCTCTCTCTCTCTCTCTCTCTCTCTCTCTCTCTCTCTCTCTCTCTCTTTCCCTCACACCTGTCCTCTCCTGTCTTCATTCTTTACTCGTCTCCATGCTATGATTTTCCTCCTTTCCTTGCTTACCTTATTTTAACCTACCTTATAATTTTAATGTATACTTTCACCTGTCCCTGTCTCCTTAATCCCATGCCTTCTGTTCCATAAAACACACCTAACCACTTTTCCACTATTATTTTCCTTTATTCTCCCTCTTATCATCTCTCTTTTTCGACCCCATTTCATATCTTTATTTTCTCTTTTACCGCCATAGCAAACAAACTTAATTTCCTTCCATAAAACACATCTAACTTCTCTTCACCTAATTTTCTTTTTTCTCCCTCTTATTATCTCCCTTTTTTCCCTCTTTTCACTCTTTTTTCCTTTTCACCATCCCATTAAACCTCACCCAAACCTCCAACACCTAGCATCGCCCTTACACAACCTACAGCCTCACCCCTACAAACCCCTTCTTTCCCCTTCTTTCAGACCTTCTTCTTCTTTCACCCCTATAAACCCCTTCTTTCACCCCTTCTTCCTCTTCTTTCACCCCAATAAACCCCTTCTTTCACCCCTTCTTCCTCTTCTTTCACCCCTACAAACCCCTTCTTTCCCCTTCTTTCACACCTTCTTTCACCCCTATAAACCCCTTCTTTCACCCCTTCTTCCTCTTCTTTCACCCCGATAAACCCCTTCTTTCACCCCTTCTTCTTTCACCCCTTCAAACCCCTTCTCTTCTTCCTTCACCCCAACCCACAAACCCAAACCCCGCCTCACCCCGCCCGCCACGCCGCTACTTTTGGCATCTCCTCGTGCCCTCCAGCAATAGACATGGGCGTAGGTGCTTAAATGGGCGTGATTAAGGCCCCCAGAACCCTGCGGGGCGCCGACGGAATGACGGGGCGCATTGTAGAGGCGCCGCCCTGCCAAAGCGTGAAGAATCAATATAAACAACACCCTCGGCGACGTCATACACGTTTTGGGGGTGACGAAGGGGGTGAAGGAGGGGGTGTAGGAAAGGGGTGAAGGGAAGGGGGGAAGAAGGCGGGAAGGAGGTGTAGGAAGGGGATGAAGGAGGAGGTGAAGGAGGAGGTGAAGGAGGGGGCGTAGGATGGAATGAAGAAGGGTGAAGGAGGGGGTGAAGGGGTGAAAGAAGGTGTAGGAAGGGGTAAAGGAGGGGGTGAAGGAAGGGGGTGACGAAGGGGATGAAGAAGGTGTAGGAAAGGGGTGAAGAAGGGGGTGAAGAAGAGGGTGAAGGAGGGGGTGAAGGAGGGGGTGAAGGAGGGGGTGAAGGAGGGGGTGAAGAAGGGGATGAAGGGAAAAAAAAGGTAGAGATGAAGGAAGGTAAAAAAAAAGGGACGAGAAAAAAGTTAGTAAAACAGTGAAGAAGGAAGCACTAAGGAGTAAAAGATAGTGAAGAAGGAAAAATATAGAAGAAATTAAGGCCAAAAAACGATGTGAAAGGCAAAAGAAAAAGACAAAAGGGAAAAACGTAATGGAGAATACGTAAAATAAAAAAGTCGAAAAAAACACACGGAACAAAAAATCGCCAAAATACTTCAGGAAATACATGAAGTGTCTGAAATAAACAAAAAATCTTTGAAAATATGAAAATTGACGAGATAAAGTATGCCTTATATAAAAAAGTCTAAAAGCTGAAGAATTATGCATCAGTAATAATAGAAGATGATAGATAGTTAATGTCAACCGAAATGACATAAAAAGAGAAGGATTATGATGATCTACGTAAGAAAAAACACAGGAGAAAGGAATGGAGGAGAGGAGGAGGGAAGGAGATGAGGGAAGGAGATGAGGGATGCTGCATAAGGAGGAAAGATGAAGGAGGGAGGCAAAAAGATTATAGAGGTGAAGGAAACAACAGGATACGCCGACTTAAGTTCATTCCCTCATGTCTATATAATATGTTGTTGTTGGTGTTTTCCTGTATGCCGGGTGAGAATTTAAAATTATTATTATTATTATTATTATTATTATTATTATTACCTCCTTCCTTCCTTCCCTCCCTCCTCTCTCTCTCATTCAATTTTGTCCTGTTCCTTCTCCTCCTCCTGGTTATTCTTCTTTTCTTTAATATATTGTTATTTTCTTCTTATATTCTTTCAGTTCACTCCACTCATTCCTATTTCTCCTCCGTCTCTCTCTCTCTCTCTCTCTCTCTCCTCTCTCTCTCTCTCTCTCTCTCTCTCTCTCTCTCTCTCTCTCTCTACCCTTTTGATATACGTATATAAACCACCATATGATAATTATAAGGAGAGAG